>CM042244.1:15117409-15677409 GCA_023566225.1 Romanogobio albipinnatus
CTCAGAATTCTGACTTTATATCTCACAATTGCGACATTATATCTCAGAATTCAGACTTTATATCTCACAATTGCGACATTATATCTCAGAATTCAGACTTTATATCTCACAATTGCGACTTTATATCTCAGAATTCTGACATTATATCTCACAATTGCGACTTTATATCTCAGAATTCTGACTTTATATCTCACAATTACGACTTTATATCACAATTCTGACTTTATATCTCACAATTGCGACTTTATATCTCACAATTCTGACTTAATATCACGCAATTGCGACTTTATATCTCAGAATTCTGACTTTATATCTCACAATTACGACTTTATATTTCAGAATTCTGACTTTATATCACGCAATTGCGACTTTATATCTCAGAATTCTGACTTTATATCTCACAATTGCGACTTTATATCTCACAATTCTGACTTTATATCTCACAATTGCGACTTTATATCTCACAATTCTGACTTAATATCACGCAATTGTGACTTTATATCTCACAATTCTGACTTTATAACTCACAATTGCGAGTTTAAATCTCAGATTTCGGACTTTATATCACGCAATTGCGAATTTATATCTCAGAATTCTGACTTTATAACTCACAATTGCGACTTTATATCTCACAATTGTGACTTTATATCTCAGAATTCTCACTATATATCCCACAATTGCTTTATATCTCAGAATTCTGACTTTATATCTCACAATTGCGACTTTATATCTCAGAATTCTGACTTTATATCACGCAATTGCGACTTTATATCTCAGAATTCTGACTTTATATCTCAAAATTGCTTTATATCTCAGATTTCTGACTTTATATCTCACAATTGTGACTTTATATCTCAGAATTCTGACTTTATATCACGCAATTGCGACTTTATATCTCAGAATTCTGACTTTATATCTCACAATTGCTTTATATCTCAGAATTCTGACTTTATATCTCACAATTGTGACTTTATATCTCAGAATTCTGACTATATATCTCACAATTGCTTTATATCTCAGAATTCTGACTTTATATCTCACAATTGCGACTTTATATCTCAGAATTCTGACTTTATATCACGCAATTGCGACTTTATATCTCAGAATTCTGACTTTATATCACGCAATTGCGACTTTATATCTCAGAATTCTGACTTTATATCACGCAATTGCGACTTTATATCTCAGAATTCTGACTTTATATCACGACATTGCGACTTTATATCTCAGAATTCTGACTTTATATCTCACAATTGCGACATTATATCTCAGAATTCTGACTTTATATCTCACAATTGCGACATTATATCTCAGAATTCAGACTTTATATCTCACAATTGCGACTTTATATCTCAGAATTCTGACATTATATCTCACAATTGCGACTTTATATCTCAGAATTCTGACTTTATATCTCACAATTACGACTTTATATCACAATTCTGACTTTATATCTCACAATTGCTTTATATCTCAGAATTCTGACTTTATAACTCACAATTGCGACTTTATATCTCAGAATTCTGACTTTATATCTCACAATTGCGACTTTATATCTCAGAATTCTGACTTTATATCACGCAATTGCGACTTTATATCTCAGAATTCTGACTTTATATCACGCAATTGCGACTTTATATCTCAGAATTCTGACTTTATATCTCACAATTGCGACTTTATATCTCACAATTCTGACTTAATATCACGCAATTGCGACTTTATATCTCACAATTCTGACTTTATAACTCACAATTGCGAGTTTAAATCTCAGAATTCGGACTTTATATCACGCAATTGCGAATTTATATCTCAGAATTCTGACTTTATAACTCACAATTGCGACTTTATATCTCACAATTGTTACTTTATATCTCAGAATTCTGACTATATATCTCACAATTGCTTTATATCTCAGAATTCTGACTTTATATCTCACAATTGCGACTTTATATCTCACAATTGCTTTATATCTCAGAATTCTGACTTTATATCTCACAATTTCGACTTTATATCTTAGAATTCTGACTTTATATCACGCAATTGCGACTTTATATCTCAGAATTCTGACTTTATATCTCACAATTGCTTTATATCTCAGAATTCTGACTTTATAACTCACAATTGCGACTTTATATCTCAGAATTCTGACTTTATATCACGCAATTGCGACTTTATATCTCAGAATTCTGACTTTATATCTCACAATTGCTTTATATCTCAGAATTCTGACTTTATATCTCACAATTGTGACTTTATATCTCAGATTCTGACTTTATATCACGCAATTGCGACTTTATATCTCAGAATTCTGACTTTATATCTCACAATTGCTTTATATCTCAGAATTCTGACTTTATATCTCACAATTGTGACTTTATATCTCAGAATTCTGACTATATATCTCACAATTGCTTTATATCTCAGAATTCTGACTTTATATCTCACAATTGCGACTTTATATCTCAGAATTCTGACTTTATATCACGCAATTGCGACTTTATATCTCAGAATTCTGACTTTATATCACGCAATTGCGACTTTATATCTCAGAATTCTGACTTTATAACTCACAATTGCGACTATATATTTCAGAATTCTGACTTTATATCACGCAATTGCAACTTTATATCTCAGAATTCTGACTTTATATCATGCAATTGCGACTTTATATCTCAGAATTCTGACTATATCACGCAATTGCGACTTTATATCTCAGAATTCTGACTTTATATCATGCAATTGCGACTTTATATCTCAGAATTCTGACTATATCACGCAATTGCGACTTTATATCTCAGAATTCTGACTTTATATCTCACAATTGCGACTTTATATCTCAGAATTCTGACTTTATAACTCACAATTGCGACTTTATATCTCAGAATTCTGACTTTATATCTCACAATTGCGACTTTATATCTCAGAATTCTGACTTTATAACTCACAATTGCGACTTTATATCTCAGAATTCTGACTTTATATCACGCAATTGCGACTTTATATCTCAGAATTCTGACTTTATATCTCACAATTGCGACTTTATATCTCACAATTCTGACTTAATATCACGCAATTGCGACTTTATATCTCAGAATTCTGACTTTATAACTCACAATTGCGACTTTATATCTCAGAATTCTGACTTTATATCTCATAATTGCGACATTATATCTCAGAATTCTGACTTTATATCTCACAATTGCGACATTATATCTCAGAATTCAGACTTTATATCTCACAATTGCGACTTTATATCTCAGAATTCTGACATTACATCTCACAATTGCGACTTTATATCTCAGAATTCTGACTTTATATCTCACAATTACGACTTTATATCACAATTCTGACTTTATATCTCACAATTGCGACTTTATATCTCACAATTCTGACTTAATATCACGCAATTGCGACTTTATATCTCAGAATTCTGACTTTATATCTCACAATTACGACTTTATATCTCAGAATTCTGACTTTATATCACGCAATTGCAACTTTATATCTCAGAATTCTGACTTTATATCTCACAATTGCGACTTTATATCTCACAATTCTGACTTTATATCTCACAATTGCGACTTTATATCTCACAATTCTGACTTAATATCACGCAATTGTGACTTTATATCTCACAATTCTGACTTTATAACTCACAATTGCGAGTTTAAATCTCAGAATTCGGACTTTATATCACGCAATTGCGAATTTATATCTCAGAATTCTGACTTTATAACTCACAATTGAGACTTTATATCTCACAATTGTGACTTTATATCTCAGAATTCTCACTATATATCCCACAATTGCTTTATATCTCAGAATTCTGACTTTATATCTCACAATTGCGACTTTATATCTCACAATTGCTTTATATCTCAGAATTCTGACTTTATATCTCACAATTGCGACTTTATATCTTAGAATTCTGACTTTATATCACGCAATTGCGACTTTATATCTCAGAATTCTGACTTTATATCTCACAATTGCTTTATATCTCAGAATTCTGACTTTATAACTCACAATTGCGACTTTATATCTCAGAATTCTGACTTTATATCACGCAATTGCGACTTTATATCTCAGAATTCTGACTTTATATCTCAAAATTGCTTTATATCTCAGAATTCTGACTTTATATCTCACAATTGTGACTTTATATCTCAGAATTCTGACTTTATATCACGCAATTGCGACTTTATATCTCAGAATTCTGACTTTATATCTCACAATTGCTTTATATCTCAGAATTCTGACTTTATATCTCACAATTGTGACTTTATATCTCAGAATTCTGACTATATATCTCACAATTGCTTTATATCTCAGAATTCTGACTTTATATCTCACAATTGCGACTTTATATCTTAGAATTCTGACTTTATATCACGCAATTGCGACTTTATATCTCAGAATTCTGACTTTATATCTCACAATTGCTTTATATCTCAGAATTCTGACTTTATATCTCACAATTTCGACTTTATATCTTAGAATTCTGACTTTATATCACGCAATTGCGACTTTATATCTCAGAATTCTGACTTTATATCTCACAATTGCTTTATATCTCAGAATTCTGACTTTATAACTCACAATTGCGACTTTATATCTCAGAATTCTGACTTTATATCACGCAATTGCGACTTTATATCTCAGAATTCTGACTTTATATCTCACAATTGCTTTATATCTCAGAATTCTGACTTTATATCTCACAATTGTGACTTTATATCTCAGAATTCTGACTTTATATCACGCAATTGCGACTTTATATCTCAGAATTCTGACTTTATATCTCACAATTGCTTTATATCTCAGAATTCTGACTTTATATCTCACAATTGTGACTTTATATCTCAGAATTCTGACTATATATCTCACAATTGCTTTATATCTCAGAATTCTGACTTTATATCTCACAATTGCGACTTTATATCTCAGAATTCTGACTTTATATCACGCAATTGCGACTTTATATCTCAGAATTCTGACTTTATAGCACGCAATTGCGACTTTATATCTCAGAATTCTGACTTTATATCACGCAATTGCGACTTTATATCTCAGAATTCTGACTTTATAACTCACAATTGCGACTATATATTTCAGAATTCTGACTTTATATCACGCAATTGCAACTTTATATCTCAGAATTCTGACTTTATATCATGCAATTGCGACTTTATATCTCAGAATTCTGACTATATCACGCAATTGCGACTTTATATCTCAGAATTCTGACTTTATATCTCACAATTGCGACTTTATATCTCAGAATTCTGACTTTATAACTCACAATTGCGACTTTATATCTCAGAATTCTGACTTTATATCTCACAATTGCGACTTTATATCTCAGAATTCTGACTTTATAACTCACAATTGCGACTTTATATCTCAGAATTCTGACTTTATATCACGCAATTGCGACTTTATATCTCAGAATTCTGACTTTATATCTCACAATTGCGACTTTATATCTCACAATTCTGACTTAATATCACGCAATTGCGACTTTATATCTCAGAATTCTGACTTTATAACTCACAATTGCGACTTTATATCTCAGAATTCTGACTTTATATCTCATAATTGCGACATTATATCTCAGAATTCTGACTTTATATCTCACAATTGCGACATTATATCTCAGAATTCAGACTTTATATCTCACAATTGCGACTTTATATCTCAGAATTCTGACATTACATCTCACAATTGCGACTTTATATCTCAGAATTCTGACTTTATATCTCACAATTACGACTTTATATCACAATTCTGACTTTATATCTCACAATTGCGACTTTATATCTCACAATTCTGACTTAATATCACGCAATTGCGACTTTATATCTCAGAATTCTGACTTTATATCTCACAATTACGACTTTATATCTCAGAATTCTGACTTTATATCACGCAATTGCAACTTTATATCTCAGAATTCTGACTTTATATCTCACAATTGCGACTTTATATCTCACAATTCTGACTTTATATCTCACAATTGCGACTTTATATCTCACAATTCTGACTTAATATCACGCAATTGTGACTTTATATCTCACAATTCTGACTTTATAACTCACAATTGCGAGTTTAAATCTCAGAATTCGGACTTTATATCACGCAATTGCGAATTTATATCTCAGAATTCTGACTTTATAACTCACAATTGAGACTTTATATCTCACAATTGTGACTTTATATCTCAGAATTCTCACTATATATCCCACAATTGCTTTATATCTCAGAATTCTGACTTTATATCTCACAATTGCGACTTTATATCTCACAATTGCTTTATATCTCAGAATTCTGACTTTATATCTCACAATTGCGACTTTATATCTTAGAATTCTGACTTTATATCACGCAATTGCGACTTTATATCTCAGAATTCTGACTTTATATCTCACAATTGCTTTATATCTCAGAATTCTGACTTTATAACTCACAATTGCGACTTTATATCTCAGAATTCTGACTTTATATCACGCAATTGCGACTTTATATCTCAGAATTCTGACTTTATATCTCAAAATTGCTTTATATCTCAGAATTCTGACTTTATATCTCACAATTGTGACTTTATATCTCAGAATTCTGACTTTATATCACGCAATTGCGACTTTATATCTCAGAATTCTGACTTTATATCTCACAATTGCTTTATATCTCAGAATTCTGACTTTATATCTCACAATTGTGACTTTATATCTCAGAATTCTGACTATATATCTCACAATTGCTTTATATCTCAGAATTCTGACTTTATATCTCACAATTGCGACTTTATATCTTAGAATTCTGACTTTATATCACGCAATTGCGACTTTATATCTCAGAATTCTGACTTTATATCTCACAATTGCTTTATATCTCAGAATTCTGACTTTATAACTCACAATTGCGACTTTATATCTCAGAATTCTGACTTTATATCACGCAATTGCGACTTTATATCTCAGAATTCTGACTTTATATCTCACAATTGCTTTATATCTCAGAATTCTGACTTTATATCTCACAATTGTGACTTTATATCTCAGAATTCTGACTTTATATCACGCAATTGCGACTTTATATCTCAGAATTCTGACTTTATATCTCACAATTGCTTTATATCTCCGAATTCTGACTTTATATCTCACAATTGTGACTTTATATCTCAGAATTCTGACTATATATCTCACAATTGCTTTATATCTCAGAATTCTGACTTTATATCTCACAATTGCGACTTTATATCTCAGAATTCTGACTTTATATCACGCAATTGCGACTTTATATCTCAGAATTCTGACTTTATATCACGCAATTGCGACTTTATATCTCAGAATTCTGACTTTATATCACGCAATTGCGACTTTATATCTCAGAATTCTGACTTTATAACTCACAATTGCGACTATATATTTCAGAATTCTGACTTTATATCACGCAATTGCAACTTTATATCTCAGAATTCTGACTTTATATCATGCAATTGCGACTTTATATCTCAGAATTCTGACTATATCACGCAATTGCGACTTTATATCTCAGAATTCTGACTTTATATCTCACAATTGCGACTTTATATCTCAGAATTCTGACTTTATAACTCACAATTGCGACTTTATATCTCAGAATTCTGACTTTATATCTCACAATTGCGACTTTATATCTCAGAATTCTGACTTTATAACTCACAATTGCGACTTTATATCTCAGAATTCTGACTTTATATCACGCAATTGCGACTTTATATCTCAGAATTCTGACTTTATATCTCACAATTGCGACTTTATATCTCACAATTCTGACTTAATATCACGCAATTGCGACTTTATATCTCAGAATTCTGACTTTATATCTCACAATTGCTTTATATCTCAGAATTCTGACTTTATATCACGCAATTGTGACTTTATATCTCACAATTGTGACTTTATATCTCAGAATTCTGACTTTACAACTCACAATTGCGACTTTATATCTCAGAATTCTGACTTTATATCTCACAATTGCGACTTTATATCTCAGAATTCTGACTTTATATCACGCAATTGCGACTTTATATCTCAGAATTCTGACTTTATATCACGCAATTGCGACTTTATATCTCAGAATTCTGACTTTATATCACGCAATTGCGACTTTATATCTCAGAATTCTGACTTTATATCTCACAATTGCGACTTTATATCTCAGAATTCTGACTTTATAACTCACAATTGCGACTTTATATCTCAGAATTATGACTTTATATCTCACAATTGCGACTTTATATCTCAGAATTCTGACTTTATAACTCACAATTGCGACTTTATATCTCAGAATTCTGACTTTATATCACGCAATTGCGACTTTATATCTCAGAATTCTGACTTTATATCTCACAATTGCGACTTTATATCTCACAATTCTGACTTAATATCACGCAATTGCGACTTTATATCTCAGAATTCTGACTTTATAACTCACAATTGCGACTTTATATCTCAGAATTCTGACTTTATAACTCACAATTGCGACTTTATATCTCACAATTGTGACTTTATATCTCAGAATTCTGACTTTATATCACGCAATTGCGACTTTATATCTCAGAATTGCTTTATATCTCAGAATTCTGACTTTATATCTCACAATTGTGACTTTATATCTCAGAATTCTGACTTTATATCACGCAATTGCGACTTTATATCTCAGAATTCTGACTTTATATCTCACAATTGCTTTATATCTCCGAATTCTGACTTTATATCTCACAATTGTGACTTTATATCTCAGAATTCTGACTATATATCTCACAATTGCTTTATATCTCAGAATTCTGACTTTATATCTCACAATTGCGACTTTATATCTCAGAATTCTGACTTTATATCTCACAATTGCGACTTTATATCTCAGAATTCTGACTTTATATCACGCAATTGCTACTTTATATCTCAGAATTCTGACTTTATATCACGCAATTGCGACTTTATATCTCAGAATTCTGACTTTATATCACGCAATTGCGACTTTATATCTCAGAATTCTGACTTTATAACTCACAATTGCGACTATATATTTCAGAATTCTGACTTTATATCACGCAATTGCAACTTTATATCTCAGAATTCTGACTTTATATCATGCAATTGCGACTTTATATCTCAGAATTCTGACTATATCACGCAATTGCGACTTTATATCTCAGAATTCTGACTTTATAACTCACAATTGCGACTTTATATCTCACAATTGTGACTTTATATCTCAGAATTCTGACTATATATCTCACAATTGCTTTATATCTCAGAATTCTGACTTTATATCTCACAATTGCGACTTTATATCTCACAATTGCTTTATATCTCAGAATTCTGACTTTATATCTCACAATTGCGACTTTATATCTTAGAATTCTGACTTTATATCACGCAATTGCGACTTTATATCTCAGAATTCTGACTTTATATCTCACAATTGCTTTATATCTCAGAATTCTGACTTTATAACTCACAATTGCGACTTTATATCTCAGAATTCTGACTTTATATCACGCAATTGCGACTTTATATCTCAGAATTCTGACTTTATATCTCACAATTGCTTTATATCTCAGAATTCTGACTTTATATCTCACAATTGTGACTTTATATCTCAGAATTCTGACTTTATATCACGCAATTGCGACTTTATATCTCAGAATTCTGACTTTATATCTCACAATTGCGACTTTATATCTCACAATTGCTTTATATCTCAGAATTCTGACTTTATATCTCACAATTGCGACTTTATATCTTAGAATTCTGACTTTATATCACGCAATTGCGACTTTATATCTCAGAATTCTGACTTTATATCTCACAATTGCTTTATATCTCAGAATTCTGACTTTATAACTCACAATTGCGACTTTATATCTCAGAATTCTGACTTTATATCACGCAATTGCGACTTTATATCTCAGAATTCTGACTTTATATCTCACAATTGCTTTATATCTCAGAATTCTGACTTTATATCTCACAATTGTGACTTTATATCTCAGAATTCTGACTTTATATCACGCAATTGCGACTTTATATCTCCGAATTCTGACTTTATATCTCACAATTGCTTTATATCTCCGAATTCTGACTTTATATCTCACAATTGTGACTTTATATCTCAGAATTCTGACTATATATCTCACAATTGCTTTATATCTCAGAATTCTGACTTTATATCTCACAATTGCGACTTTATATCTCAGAATTCTGACTTTATATCACGCAATTGCGACTTTATATCTCAGAATTCTGACTTTATATCACGCAATTGCGACTTTATATCTCAGAATTCTGACTTTATATCACGCAATTGCGACTTTATATCTCAGAATTCTGACTTTATAACTCACAATTGCGACTATATATTTCAGAATTCTGACTTTATATCACGCAATTGCAACTTTATATCTCAGAATTCTGACTTTATATCATGCAATTGCGACTTTATATCTCAGAATTCTGACTATATCACGCAATTGCGACTTTATATCTCAGAATTCTGACTTTATATCTCACAATTGCGACTTTATATCTCAGAATTCTGACTTTATAACTCACAATTGCGACTTTATATCTCAGAATTCTGACTTTTTATCTCACAATTGCGACTTTATATCTCAGAATTCTGACTTTATAACTCACAATTGCGACTTTATATCTCAGAATTCTGACTTTATATCACGCAATTGCGACTTTATATCTCAGAATTCTGACTTTATATCTCACAATTGCGACTTTATATCTCACAATTCTGACTTAATATCACGCAATTGCGACTTTATATCTCAGAATTCTGACTTTATATCTCACAATTGCTTTATATCTCAGAATTCTGACTTTATATCACGCAATTGTGACTTTATATCTCACAATTGTGACTTTATATCTCAGAATTCTGACTTTACAACTCACAATTGCGACTTTATATCTCAGAATTCTGACTTTATATCTCACAATTGCGACTTTATATCTCAGAATTCTGACTTTATATCACGCAATTGCGACTTTATATCTCAGAATTCTGACTTTATATCACGCAATTGCGACTTTATATCTCAGAATTCTGACTTTATATCACGCAATTGCGACTTTATATCTCAGAATTCTGACTTTATATCACGACATTGCGACTTTATATCTCAGAATTCTGACTTTATATCTCACAATTGCGACTTTATATCTCACAATTCTGACTTAATATCACGCAATTGCGACTTTATATCTCAGAATTCTGACTTTATAACTCACAATTGCGACTTTATATCTCAGAATTCTGACTTTATATCTCACAATTGCGACATTATATCTCAGAATTCTGACTTTATATCTCACAATTGCGACATTATATCTCAGAATTCAGACTTTATATCTCACAATTGCGACTTTATATCTCAGAATTCTGACATTATATCTCACAATTGCGACTTTATATCTCAGAATTCTGACTTTATATCTCACAATTACGACTTTATATCACAATTCTGACTTTATATCTCACAATTGCTTTATATCTCAGAATTCTGACTTTATAACTCACAATTGCGACTTTATATCTCAGAATTCTGACTTTATATCTCACAATTGCGACTTTATATCTCAGAATTCTGACTTTATATCACGCAATTGCGACTTTATATCTCAGAATTCTGACTTTATATCACGCAATTGCGACTTTATATCTCAGAATTCTGACTTTATAACTCACAATTGCGACTATATATTTCAGAATTCTGACTTTATATCACGCAATTGCAACTTTAATATCTCAGAATTCTGACTTTATATCATGCAATTGCGACTTTATATCTCAGAATTCTGACTATATCACGCAATTGCGACTTTATATCTCAGAATTCTGACTTTATATCTCACAATTGCGACTTTATATCTCAGAATTCTGACTTTATAACTCACAATTGCGACTTTATATCTCAGTATTATGACTTTATATCTCACAATTGCGACTTTATATCTCAGAATTCTGACTTTATAACTCACAATTGCGACTTTATATCTCAGAATTCTGACTTTATATCACGCAATTGCGACTTTATATCTCAGAATTCTGACTTTATATCTCACAATTGCGACTTTATATCTCACAATTCTGACTTAATATCACGCAATTGCGACTTTATATCTCACAATTCTGACTTTATAACTCACAATTGCGAGTTTAAATCTCAGAATTCGGACTTTATATCACGCAATTGCGAATTTATATCTCAGAATTCTGACTTTATAACTCACAATTGCGACTTTATATCTCACAATTGTTACTTTATATCTCAGAATTCTGACTATATATCTCACAATTGCTTTATATCTCAGAATTCTGACTTTATATCTCACAATTGCGACTTTATATCTCACAATTGCTTTATATCTCAGAATTCTGACTTTATATCTCACAATTGCGACTTTATATCTTAGAATTCTGACTTTATATCACGCAATTGCGACTTTATATCTCAGAATTCTGACTTTATATCTCACAATTGCTTTATATCTCAGAATTCTGACTTTATAACTCACAATTGCGACTTTATATCTCAGAATTCTGACTTTATATCAAGCAATTGCGACTTTATATCTCAGAATTCTGACTTTATATCTCACAATTGCTTTATATCTCAGAATTCTGACTTTATATCTCACAATTGTGACTTTATATCTCAGAATTCTGACTTTATATCACGCAATTGCGACTTTATATCTCAGAATTCTGACTTTATATCTCACAATTGCTTTATATCTCAGAATTCTGACTTTATATCTCACAATTGTGACTTTATATCTCAGAATTCTGACTATATATCTCACAATTGCTTTATATCTCAGAATTCTGACTTTATATCTCACAATTGCGACTTTATATCTCAGAATTCTGACTTTATATCACGCAATTGCGACTTTATATCTCAGAATTCTGACTTTATATCACGCAATTGCGACTTTATATCTCAGAATTCTGACTTTATATCACGCAATTGCGACTATATATCTCAGAATTCTGACTTTATAACTCACAATTGCGACTATATATTTCAGAATTCTGACTTTATATCACGCAATTGCAACTTTATATCTCAGAATTCTGACTTTATATCATGCAATTGCGACTTTATATCTCAGAATTCTGACTATATCACGCAATTGCGACTTTATAACTCAGAATTCTGACTTTATATCTCACAATTGCGACTTTATATCTCAGAATTCTGACTTTATAACTCACAATTGCGACTTTATATCTCAGAATTCTGACTTTATATCTCACAATTGCGACTTTATATCTCAGAATTCTGACTTTATAACTCACAATTGCGACTTTATATCTCAGAATTCTGACTTTATATCACGCAATTGCGACTTTATATCTCAGAATTCTGACTTTATATCTCACAATTGCGACTTTATATCTCACAATTCTGACTTAATATCACGCAATTGCGACTTTATATCTCAGAATTCTGACTTTATAACTCACAATTGCGACTTTATATCTCAGAATTCTGACTTTATATCTCACAATTGCGACATTATATCTCAGAATTCTGACTTTATATCTCACAATTGCGACATTATATCTCAGAATTCAGACTTTATATCTCACAATTGCGACTTTATATCTCAGAATTCTGACTTTATATCTCACAATTGCGACATTATATCTCAGAATTCTGACTTTATATCTCACAATTACGACTTTATATCACAATTCTGACTTTATATCTCACAATTGCGACTTTATATCTCACAATTCTGACTTAATATCACGCAATTGCGACTTTATATCTCAGAATTCTGACTTTATATCTCACAATTACGACTTTATATCTCAGAATTCTGACTTTATATCACGCAATTGCGACTTTATATCTCAGAATTCTGACTTTATATCTCACAATTGCGACTTTATATCTCACAATTCTGACTTTATATCTCACAATTGCGACTTTATATCTCACAATTCTGACTTAATATCACGCAATTGTGACTTTATATCTCACAATTCTGACTTAATATCACGCAATTGCGACTTTATATCTCAGAATTCTGACTTTATAACTCACAATTGCGACTTTATATCTCAGAATTCTGACTTTATATCTCACAATTGCGACATTATATCTCAGAATTCTGACTTTATATCTCACAATTGCGACATTATATCTCAGAATTCAGACTTTATATCTCACAATTGCGACTTTATATCTCAGAATTCTGACATTATATCTCACAATTGCGACTTTATATCTCAGAATTCTGACTTTATATCTCACAATTACGACTTTATATCACAATTCTGACTTTATATCTCACAATTGCTTTATATCTCAGAATTCTGACTTTATAACTCACAATTGCGACTTTATATCTCAGAATTCTGACTTTATATCTCACAATTGCGACTTTATATCTCAGAATTCTGACTTTATATCACGCAATTGCGACTTTATATCTCAGAATTCTGACTTTATATCACGCAATTGCGACTTTATATCTCAGAATTCTGACTTTATAACTCACAATTGCGACTATATATTTCAGAATTCTGACTTTATATCACGCAATTGCAACTTTAATATCTCAGAATTCTGACTTTATATCATGCAATTGCGACTTTATATCTCAGAATTCTGACTATATCACGCAATTGCGACTTTATATCTCAGAATTCTGACTTTATATCTCACAATTGCGACTTTATATCTCAGAATTCTGACTTTATAACTCACAATTGCGACTTTATATCTCAGAATTATGACTTTATATCTCACAATTGCGACATTATATCTCAGAATTCTGACTTTATAACTCACAATTGCGACTTTATATCTCAGAATTCTGACTTTATATCACGCAATTGCGACTTTATATCTCAGAATTCTGACTTTATATCTCACAATTGCGACTTTATATCTCACAATTCTGACTTAATATCACGCAATTGCGACTTTATATCTCACAATTCTGACTTTATAACTCACAATTGCGAGTTTAAATCTCAGAATTCGGACTTTATATCACGCAATTGCGAATTTATATCTCAGAATTCTGACTTTATAACTCACAATTGCGACTTTATATCTCACAATTGTTACTTTATATCTCAGAATTCTGACTATATATCTCACAATTGCTTTATATCTCAGAATTCTGACTTTATATCTCACAATTGCGACTTTATATCTCACAATTGCTTTATATCTCAGAATTCTGACTTTATATCTCACAATTGCGACTTTATATCTTAGAATTCTGACTTTATATCACGCAATTGCGACTTTATATCTCAGAATTCTGACTTTATATCTCACAATTGCTTTATATCTCAGAATTCTGACTTTATAACTCACAATTGCGACTTTATATCTCAGAATTCTGACTTTATATCACGCAATTGCGACTTTATATCTCAGAATTCTGACTTTATATCTCACAATTGCTTTATATCTCAGAATTCTGACTTTATATCTCACAATTGTGACTTTATATCTCAGAATTCTGACTTTATATCACGCAATTGCGACTTTATATCTCAGAATTCTGACTTTATATCTCACAATTGCTTTATATCTCAGAATTCTGACTTTATATCTCACAATTGTGACTTTATATCTCAGAATTCTGACTATATATCTCACAATTGCTTTATATCTCAGAATTCTGACTTTATATCTCACAATTGCGACTTTATATCTCAGAATTCTGACTTTATATCACGCAATTGCGACTTTATATCTCAGAATTCTGACTTTATATCACGCAATTGCGACTTTATATCTCAGAATTCTGACTTTATATCACGCAATTGCGACTTTATATCTCAGAATTCTGACTTTATAACTCACAATTGCGACTATATATTTCAGAATTCTGACTTTATATCACGCAATTGCAACTTTATATCTCAGAATTCTGACTTTATATCATGCAATTGCGACTTTATATCTCAGAATTCTGACTATATCACGCAATTGCGACTTTATAACTCAGAATTCTGACTTTATATCTCACAATTGCGACTTTATATCTCAGAATTCTGACTTTATAACTCACAATTGCGACTTTATATCTCAGAATTCTGACTTTATATCTCACAATTGCGACTTTATATCTCAGAATTCTGACTTTATAACTCACAATTGCGACTTTATATCTCAGAATTCTGACTTTATATCACGCAATTGCGACTTTATATCTCAGAATTCTGACTTTATATCTCACAATTGCGACTTTATATCTCACAATTCTGACTTAATATCACGCAATTGCGACTTTATATCTCAGAATTCTGACTTTATAACTCACAATTGCGACTTTATATCTCAGAATTCTGACTTTATATCTCACAATTGCGACATTATATCTCAGAATTCTGACTTTATATCTCACAATTGCGACATTATATCTCAGAATTCAGACTTTATATCTCACAATTGCGACTTTATATCTCAGAATTCTGACTTTATATCTCACAATTGCGACATTATATCTCAGAATTCTGACTTTATATCTCACAATTACGACTTTATATCACAATTCTGACTTTATATCTCACAATTGCGACTTTATATCTCACAATTCTGACTTAATATCACGCAATTGCGACTTTATATCTCAGAATTCTGACTTTATATCTCACAATTACGACTTTATATCTCAGAATTCTGACTTTATATCACGCAATTGCGACTTTATATCTCAGAATTCTGACTTTATATCTCACAATTGCGACTTTATATCTCACAATTCTGACTTTATATCTCACAATTGCGACTTTATATCTCACAATTCTGACTTAATATCACGCAATTGTGACTTTATATCTCACAATTCTGACTTTATAACTCACAATTGCGAGTTTAAATCTCAGAATTCTGACTTTATATCACGCAATTGCGAATTTATATCTCAGAATTCTGACTTTATAACTCACAATTGAGACTTTATATCTCACAATTGTGACTTTATATCTCAGAATTCTCACTATATATCCCACAATTGCTTTATATCTCAGAATTCTGACTTTATATCTCACAATTGCGACTTTATATCTCACAATTGCTTTATATCTCAGAATTCTGACTTTATATCTCACAATTGCGACTTTATATCTTAGAATTCTGACTTTATATCACGCAATTGCGACTTTATATCTCAGAATTCTGACTTTATATCTCACAATTGCTTTATATCTCAGAATTCTGACTTTATAACTCACAATTGCGACTTTATATCTCAGAATTCTGACTTTATATCACGCAATTGCGACTTTATATCTCAGAATTCTGACTTTATATCTCAAAATTGCTTTATATCTCAGAATTCTGACTTTATATCTCACAATTGTGACTTTATATCTCAGAATTCTGACTTTATATCACGCAATTGCGACTTTATATCTCAGAATTCTGACTTTATATCTCACAATTGCTTTATATCTCAGAATTCTGACTTTATATCTCACAATTGTGACTTTATATCTCAGAATTCTGACTATATATCTCACAATTGCTTTATATCTCAGAATTCTGACTTTATATCTCACAATTGCGACTTTATATCTCAGAATTCTGACTTTATATCACGCAATTGCGACTTTATATCTCAGAATTCTGACTTTATATCACGCAATTGCGACTTTATATCTCAGAATTCTGACTTTATATCACGCAATTGCGACTTTATATCTCAGAATTCTGACTTTATAACTCACAATTGCGACTATATATTTCAGAATTCTGACTTTATATCACGCAATTGCAACTTTAATATCTCAGAATTCTGACTTTATATCATGCAATTGCGACTTTATATCTCAGAATTCTGACTATATCACGCAATTGCGACTTTATATCTCAGAATTCTGACTTTATATCTCACAATTGCGACTTTATATCTCAGAATTCTGACTTTATAACTCACAATTGCGACTTTATATCTCAGAATTCTGACTTTATATCTCACAATTGCGACTTTATATCTCAGAATTCTGACTTTATAACTCACAATTGCGACTTTATATCTCAGAATTCTGACTTTATATCACGCGATTGCGACTTTATATCTCAGAATTCTGACTTTATATCTCACAATTGCGACTTTATGTCTCACAATTCTGACTTAATATCACGCAATTGCGACTTTATATCTCAGAATTCTGACTTTATAACTCACAATTGCGACTTTATATCTCAGAATTCTGACTTTATATCTCACAATTGCGACATTATATCTCAGAATTCTGACTTTATATCTCACAATTGCGACATTATATCTCAGAATTCAGACTTTATATCTCACAATTGCGACTTTATATCTCAGAATTCTGACATTATATCTCACAATTGCGACTTTATATCTCAGAATTCTGACTTTATATCTCACAATTACGACTTTATATCACAATTCTGACTTTATATCTCACAATTGCGACTTTATATCTCACAATTCTGACTTTATATCACGCAATTGCGACTTTATATCTCAGAATTCTGACTTTATAACTCACAATTGCGACTATATATTTCAGAATTCTGACTTTATATCACGCAATTGCAACTTTATATCTCAGAATTCTGACTTTATATCATGCAATTGCGACTTTATATCTCAGAATTCTGACTATATCACGCAATTGCGACTTTATATCTCAGAATTCTGACTTTATATCTCACAATTGCGACTTTATATCTCAGAATTCTGACTTTATAACTCACAATTGCGACTTTATATCTCAGAATTCTGACTTTATATCTCACAATTGCGACTTTATATCTCAGAATTCTGACTTTATATCTCACAATTGCGACTTTATATCTCAGAATTCTGACTTTATATCACGCAATTGCGACTTTATATCTCAGAATTCTGACTTTATATCTCACAATTGCGACTTTATATCTCACAATTCTGACTTAATATCACGCAATTGCGACTTTATATCTCAGAATTCTGACTTTATAACTCACAATTGCGACTTTATATCTCAGAATTCTGACTTTATATCTCACAATTGCGACATTATATCTCAGAATTCTGACTTTATATCTCACAATTGCGACATTATATCTCAGAATTCAGACTTTATATCTCACAATTGCGACTTTATATCTCAGAATTCTGACATTATATCTCACAATTGCGACTTTATATCTCAGAATTCTGACTTTATATCTCACAATTACGACTTTATATCACAATTCTGACTTTATATCTCACAATTGCGACTTTATATCTCACAATTCTGACTTAATATCACGCAATTGCGACTTTATATCTCAGAATTCTGACTTTATATCTCACAATTACGACTTTATATCTCAGAATTCTGACTTTATATCACGCAATTGCGACTTTATATCTCAGAATTCTGACTTTATATCTCACAATTGCGACTTTATATCTCACAATTCTGACTTTATATCTCACAATTGCGACTTTATATCTCACAATTCTGACTTAATATCACGCAATTGTGACTTTATATCTCACAATTCTGACTTTATAACTCACAATTGCGAGTTTAAATCTCAGAATTCGGACTTTATATCACGCAATTGCGAATTTATATCTCAGAATTCTGACTTTATAACTCACAATTGAGACTTTATATCTCACAATTGTGACTTTATATCTCAGAATTCTCACTATATATCCCACAATTGCTTTATATCTCAGAATTCTGACTTTATATCTCACAATTGCGACTTTATATCTCACAATTGCTTTATATCTCAGAATTCTGACTTTATAACTCACAATTGCGACTTTATATCTCAGAATTCTGACTTTATATCACGCAATTGCGACTTTATATCTCAGAATTCTGACTTTATATCTCAAAATTGCTTTATATCTCAGAATTCTGACTTTATATCTCACAATTGTGACTTTATATATCAGAATTCTGACTTTATATCACGCAATTGCGACTTTATATCTCAGAATTCTGACTTTATATCTCACAATTGCTTTATATCTCAGAATTCTGACTTTATATCTCACAATTGTGACTTTATATCTCAGAATTCTGACTATATATCTCACAATTGCTTTATATCTCAGAATTCTGACTTTATATCTCACAATTGCGACTTTATATCTCAGAATTCTGACTTTATATCACGCAATTGCGACTTTATATCTCAGAATTCTGACTTTATAACTCACAATTGCGACTTTATATCTCAGAATTCTGACTTTATAACTCACAATTGCGACTTTATATCTCACAATTGTGACTTTATATCTCAGAATTCTGACTTTATATCACGCAATTGCGACTTTATATCTCAGAATTGCTTTATATCTCAGAATTCTGACTTTATATCTCACAATTGTGACTTTATATCTCAGAATTCTGACTTTATATCACGCAATTGCGACTTTATATCTCAGAATTCTGACTTTATATCTCACAATTGCTTTATATCTCCGAATTCTGACTTTATATCTCACAATTGTGACTTTATATCTCAGAATTCTGACTATATAACTCACAATTGCGACTTTATATCTCAGAATTCTGACTTTATAACTCACAATTGCGACTTTATATCTCACAATTGTGACTTTATATCTCAGAATTCTGACTTTATATCACGCAATTGCGACTTTATATCTCAGAATTGCTTTATATCTCAGAATTCTGACTTTATATCTCACAATTGTGACTTTATATCTCAGAATTCTGACTTTATATCACGCAATTGCGACTTTATATCTCAGAATTCTGACTTTATATCTCACAATTGCTTTATATCTCCGAATTCTGACTTTATATCTCACAATTGTGACTTTATATCTCAGAATTCTGACTATATATCTCACAATTGCTTTATATCTCAGAATTCTGACTTTATATCTCACAATTGCGACTTTATATCTCAGAATTCTGACTTTATATCACGCAATTGCTACTTTATATCTCAGAATTCTGACTTTATATCACGCAATTGCGACTTTATATCTCAGAATTCTGACTTTATATCACGCAATTGCGACTTTATATCTCAGAATTCTGACTTTATAACTCACAATTGCGACTATATATTTCAGAATTCTGACTTTATATCACGCAATTGCAACTTTATATCTCAGAATTCTGACTTTATATCATGCAATTGCGACTTTATATCTCAGAATTCTGACTATATCACGCAATTGCGACTTTATATCTCAGAATTCTGACTTTATAACTCACAATTGCGACTTTATATCTCACAATTGTGACTTTATATCTCAGAATTCTGACTATATATCTCACAATTGCTTTATATCTCAGAATTCTGACTTTATATCTCACAATTGCGACTTTATATCTCACAATTGCTTTATATCTCAGAATTCTGACTTTATATCTCACAATTGCGACTTTATATCTTAGAATTCTGACTTTATATCACGCAATTGCGACTTTATATCTCAGAATTCTGACTTTATATCTCACAATTGCTTTATATCTCAGAATTCTGACTTTATAACTCACAATTGCGACTTTATATCTCAGAATTCTGACTTTATATCACGCAATTGCGACTTTATATCTCAGAATTCTGACTTTATATCTCACAATTGCTTTATATCTCAGAATTCTGACTTTATATCTCACAATTGTGACTTTATATCTCAGAATTCTTACTTTATATCACGCAATTGCGACTTTATATCTCAGAATTCTGACTTTATATCTCACAATTGCGACTTTATATCTCACAATTGCTTTATATCTCAGAATTCTGACTTTATATCTCACAATTGCGACTTTATATCTTAGAATTCTGACTTTATATCACGCAATTGCGACTTTATATCTCAGAATTCTGACTTTATATCTCACAATTGCTTTATATCTCAGAATTCTGACTTTATAACTCACAATTGCGACTTTATATCTCAGAATTCTGACTTTATATCACGCAATTGCGACTTTATATCTCAGAATTCTGACTTTATATCTCACAATTGCTTTATATCTCAGAATTCTGACTTTATATCTCACAATTGTGACTTTATATCTCAGAATTCTGACTTTATATCACGCAATTGCGACTTTATATCTCAGAATTCTGACTTTATATCTCACAATTGCTTTATATCTCAGAATTCTGACTATATATCTCACAATTGCTTTATATCTCAGAATTCTGACTTTATATCTCACAATTGCGACTTTATATCTCAGAATTCTGACTTTATATCACGCAATTGCGACTTTATATCTCAGAATTCTGACTTTATATCACGCAATTGCGACTTTATATCTCAGAATTCTGACTTTATAACTCACAATTGCGACTATATATTTCAGAATTCTGACTTTATATCACGCAATTGCAACTTTATATCTCAGAATTCTGACTTTATATCATGCAATTGCGACTTTATATCTCAGAATTCTGACTATATCACGCAATTGCGACTTTATATCTCAGAATTCTGACTTTATATCTCACAATTGCGACTTTATATCTCAGAATTCTGACTTTATAACTCACAATTGCGACTTTATATCTCAGAATTCTGACTTTATATCTCACAATTGCGACTTTATATCTCAGAATTCTGACTTTATAACTCACAATTGCGACTTTATATCTCAGAATTCTGACTTTATATCACGCAATTGCGACTTTATATCTCAGAATTCTGACTTTATATCTCACAATTGCGAGTTTATATCTCAGATTTCTGACTTTATAACTCACATTTGCGACTTTATATTTCAGAATTCTGACTTTATATCACGCAATTGCAACTTTATATCTCAGAATTCTGACTTTATATCATGCAATTGCGACTTTATATCTCAGAATTCTGACTATATCACGCAATTGCGACTTTATATCTCAGAATTCTGACTTTATATCTCACAATTGCTTTATATCTCACAATTGTGACTTTATATCTCAGAATTCTGACTTTATAACTCACAATTTCGACTTTATATCTCAGAATTCTGACTTTATATCTCACAATTGCTTTATATCTCAGAATTCGGACTTTATATCTCAGAATTCTGACTTTATATCACGCAATTGCGACTTTATATCTCAGAATTCTGACTTTATATCACGCAATTGCGACTTTATCTCAGAATTCTGACTTTATATCACGCAATTGCGAGTTTATATCTCATAATTCTGACTTTATATCTCACAATTGCTTTATATCTCAGAATTCTGACTTTATATCTCACAATTGCTTTATATCTCAGAATTCTGACTTTATATCACGCAATTGCGACATTATATCTCAGCATTCTGACTTTATATCTCACAATTGCTTTATATCTCAGAATTCTGACTTTATAACTCACAATTGCGACTTTATATCTCAGAATTCTGACTTTATATCTCAAAATTGCTTTATATCTCAGAATTCTGACTTTATAACTCACAATTGCGACTTTATATCTCAGAATTCTGACTTTATAACTCACAATTGCGACTTTATATCTCAGAATTCTGACTTTATATCACGCAATTGCGACTTTATATCTCAGAATTCTGACTTTATAACTCACAATTGCGACTTTATATCTCAGAATTCTGACTTTATAACTCACAATTGCGACTTTATATCTCAGAATTCTGACTTTATATCACGCAATTGCGACTTTATATCTCAGAATTCTGACTTTATATCTCACAATTGCTTAATATCTCAGAATTCTGACTTTATATCACGCAATTGCAACTTTATATCTCAGAATTCTGACTTTATATCACGCAATTGCGACTTTATCTCAGAATTCTGACTTTATATCACGCAATTGCGACATTATATCTCAGCATTCTGACTTTATATCTCACAATTGCTTTATATCTCAGAATTCTGACTTTATAACTCACAATTGCAACTTTATATCTCAGAATTCTGACTTTATAACTCACAATTGCGACTTTATATCTCAGAATTCTGACTTTATATCACGCAATTGCGACTTTATATCTCAGAATTCTGACTTTATATCTCACAATTGCTTAATATCTCAGAATTCTGACTTTATATCACGCAATTGCAAATTTATATCTCAGAATTCTGACTTTATATCACGCAATTGCGACTTTATATCTCAGAATTCTGACTTTATATCACGCAATTGCGACTTTATATCTCAGAATTCTGACTTTATATCACGACATTGCGACTTTATATCTCAGAATTCTGACTTTATATCTCACAATTGCGACTTTATATCTCACAATTCTGACTTAATATCACGCAATTGCGACTTTATATCTCAGAATTCTGACTTTATAACTCACAATTGCGACTTTATATCTCAGAATTCTGACTTTATATCTCACAATTGCGACATTATATCTCAGAATTCTGACTTTATATCTCACAATTGCGACATTATATCTCAGAATTCAGACTTTATATCTCACAATTGCGACTTTATATCTCAGAATTCTGACATTATATCTCACAATTGCGACTTTATATCTCAGAATTCTGACTTTATATCTCACAATTACGACTTTATATCACAATTCTGACTTTATATCTCACAATTGCTTTATATCTCAGAATTCTGACTTTATAACTCACAATTGCGACTTTATATCTCAGAATTCTGACTTTATATCTCACAATTGCGACTTTATATCTCAGAATTCTGACTTTATATCACGCAATTGCGACTTTATATCTCAGAATTCTGACTTTATATCACGCAATTGCGACTATATATTTCAGAATTCTGACTTTATAACTCACAATTGCGACTATATATTTCAGAATTCTGACTTTATATCACGCAATTGCAACTTTAATATCTCAGAATTCTGACTTTATATCATGCAATTGCGACTTTATATCTCAGAATTCTGACTATATCACGCAATTGCGACTTTATATCTCAGAATTCTGACTTTATATCTCACAATTGCGACTTTATATCTCAGAATTCTGACTTTATAACTCACAATTGCGACTTTATATCTCAGAATTATGACTTTATATCTCACAATTGCGACTTTATATCTCAGAATTCTGACTTTATATCTCACAATTGCGACTTTATATCTCAGAATTCTGACTTTATTTCACGCAATTGCGACTTTATATCTCAGAATTCTGACTTTATATCTCACAATTGCTTTATATCTCAGAATTCTGACTTTATATCACAATTGTGACTTTATATCTCAGAATTCTGACTATATATCTCACAATTGCTTTATATCTCAGAATTCTGACTTTATATCTCACAATTGCGACTTTATATCTCAGAATTCTGACTTTATATCACGCAATTGCGACTTTATATCTCAGAATTCTGACTTTATAACTCACAATTGCGACTATATATTTCAGAATTCTGACTTTATATCACGCAATTGCAACTTTAATATCTCAGAATTCTGACTTTATATCATGCAATTGCGACTTTATATCTCAGAATTCTGACTTTATATCTCACAATTGCGACTTTATATCTCAGAATTCTGACTTTATAACTCACAATTGCGACTTTATATCTCAGAATTCTGACTTTATATCTCACAATTGCGACTTTATATCTCAGAATTCTGACTTTATAACTCACAATTGCGACTTTATATCTCAGAATTCTGACTTTATATCACGACATTGCGACTTTATATCTCAGAATTCTGACTTTATATCTCACAATTGCGACTTTATATCTCACAATTCTGACTTAATATCACGCAATTGCGACTTTATATCTCAGAATTCTGACTTTATAACTCACAATTGCAACTTTATATCTCAGAATTCTGACTTTATATCTCACAATTGCGACATTATATCTCAGAATTCTGACTTTATATCTCACAATTGCGACATTATATCTCAGAATTCAGACTTTATATCTAACAATTGCGACTTTATATCTCAGAATTCTGACATTATATCTCACAATTGCGACTTTATATCTCAGAATTCTGACTTTATAACTCACAATTGCGACTTTATATCTCAGAATTCTGACTTTATATCTCACAATTGCGACATTATATCTCAGAATTCAGACTTTATATCTCACAATTGCGACATTATATCTCAGAATTCAGACTTTATATCTCACAATTGCGACTTTATATCTCAGAATTCTGACATTATATCTCACAATTGCGACTTTATATCTCAGAATTCTGACTTTATATCTCACAATTACGACTTTATATCACAATTCTGACTTTATATCTCACAATTGCGACTTTATATCTCACAATTCTGACTTAAATTACGCAATTGCGACTTTATATCTCAGAATTCTGACTTTATATCTCACAATTACGACTTTATATTTCAGAATTCTGACTTTATATCACGCAATTGCGACTTTATATCTCAGAATTCTGACTTTATATCTCACAATTGCGACTTTATATCTCACAATTCTGACTTTATATCTCACAATTGCGACTTTATATCTCACAATTCTGACTTAATATCACGCAATTGTGACTTTATATCTCACAATTCTGACTTTATAACTCACAATTGCGAGTTTAAATCTCAGATTTCGGACTTTATATCACGCAATTGCGAATTTATATCTCAGAATTCTGACTTTATAACTCACAATTGCGACTTTATATCTCACAATTGTGACTTTATATCTCAGAATTCTCACTATATATCCCACAATTGCTTTATATCTCAGAATTCTGACTTTATATCTCACAATTGCGACTTTATATCTCACAATTGCTTTATATCTCAGAATTCTGACTTTATATCTCACAATTGCGACTTTATATCTTAGAATTCTGACTTTATATCACGCAATTGCGACTTTATATCTCAGAATTCTGACTTTATATCTCACAATTGCTTTATATCTCAGAATTCTGACTTTATAACTCACAATTGCGACTTTATATCTCAGAATTCTGACTTTATATCACGCAATTGCGACTTTATATCTCAGAATTCTGACTTTATATCTCAAAATTGCTTTATATCTCAGATTTCTGACTTTATATCTCACAATTGTGACTTTATATCTCAGAATTCTGACTTTATATCACGCAATTGCGACTTTATATCTCAGAATTCTGACTTTATATCTCACAATTGCTTTATATCTCAGAATTCTGACTTTATATCTCACAATTGTGACTTTATATCTCAGAATTCTGACTATATATCTCACAATTGCTTTATATCTCAGAATTCTGACTTTATATCTCACAATTGCGACTTTATATCTCAGAATTCTGACTTTATATCACGCAATTGCGACTTTATATCTCAGAATTCTGACTTTATATCACGCAATTGCGACTTTATATCTCAGAATTCTGACTTTATATCACGCAATTGCGACTTTATATCTCAGAATTCTGACTTTATATCACGACATTGCGACTTTATATCTCAGAATTCTGACTTTATATCTCACAATTGCGACATTATATCTCAGAATTCTGACTTTATATCTCACAATTGCGACATTATATCTCAGAATTCAGACTTTATATCTCACAATTGCGACTTTATATCTCAGAATTCTGACATTATATCTCACAATTGCGACTTTATATCTCAGAATTCTGACTTTATATCTCACAATTACGACTTTATATCACAATTCTGACTTTATATCTCACAATTGCTTTATATCTCAGAATTCTGACTTTATAACTCACAATTGCGACTTTATATCTCAGAATTCTGACTTTATATCTCACAATTGCGACTTTATATCTCAGAATTCTGACTTTATATCACGCAATTGCGACTTTATATCTCAGAATTCTGACTTTATATCACGCAATTGCGACTTTATATCTCAGAATTCTGACTTTATATCTCACAATTGCGACTTTATATCTCACAATTCTGACTTAATATCACGCAATTGCGACTTTATATCTCACAATTCTGACTTTATAACTCACAATTGCGAGTTTAAATCTCAGAATTCGGACTTTATATCACGCAATTGCGAATTTATATCTCAGAATTCTGACTTTATAACTCACAATTGCGACTTTATATCTCACAATTGTTACTTTATATCTCAGAATTCTGACTATATATCTCACAATTGCTTTATATCTCAGAATTCTGACTTTATATCTCACAATTGCGACTTTATATCTCACAATTGCTTTATATCTCAGAATTCTGACTTTATATCTCACAATTTCGACTTTATATCTTAGAATTCTGACTTTATATCACGCAATTGCGACTTTATATCTCAGAATTCTGACTTTATATCTCACAATTGCTTTATATCTCAGAATTCTGACTTTATAACTCACAATTGCGACTTTATATCTCAGAGTTCTGACTTTATATCACGCAATTGCGACTTTATATCTCAGAATTCTGACTTTATATCTCACAATTGCTTTATATCTCAGAATTCTGACTTTATATCTCACAATTGTGACTTTATATCTCAGAATTCTGACTTTATATCACGCAATTGCGACTTTATATCTCAGAATTCTGACTTTATATCTCACAATTGCTTTATATCTCAGAATTCTGACTTTATATCTCACAATTGTGACTTTATATCTCAGAATTCTGACTATATATCTCACAATTGCTTTATATCTCAGAATTCTGACTTTATATCTCACAATTGCGACTTTATATCTCAGAATTCTGACTTTATATCACGCAATTGCGACTTTATATCTCAGAATTCTGACTTTATAGCACGCAATTGCGACTTTATATCTCAGAATTCTGACTTTATATCACGCAATTGCGACTTTATATCTCAGAATTCTGACTTTATAACTCACAATTGCGACTATATATTTCAGAATTCTGACTTTATATCACGCAATTGCAACTTTATATCTCAGAATTCTGACTTTATATCATGCAATTGCGACTTTATATCTCAGAATTCTGACTATATCACGCAATTGCGACTTTATATCTCAGAATTCTGACTTTATATCTCACAATTGCGACTTTATATCTCAGAATTCTGACTTTATAACTCACAATTGCGACTTTATATCTCAGAATTCTGACTTTATATCTCACAATTGCGACTTTATATCTCAGAATTCTGACTTTATAACTCACAATTGCGACTTTATATCTCAGAATTCTGACTTTATATCACGCAATTGCGACTTTATATCTCAGAATTCTGACTTTATATCTCACAATTGCGACTTTATATCTCACAATTCTGACTTAATATCACGCAATTGCGACTTTATATCTCAGAATTCTGACTTTATAACTCACAATTGCGACTTTATATCTCAGAATTCTGACTTTATATCTCATAATTGCGACATTATATCTCAGAATTCTGACTTTATATCTCACAATTGCGACATTATATCTCAGAATTCAGACTTTATATCTCACAATTGCGACTTTATATCTCAGAATTCTGACATTATATCTCACAATTGCGACTTTATATCTCAGAATTCTGACTTTATATCTCACAATTACGACTTTATATCACAATTCTGACTTTATATCTCACAATTGCGACTTTATATCTCACAATTCTGACTTAATATCACGCAATTGCGACTTTATATCTCAGAATTCTGACTTTATATCTCACAATTACGACTTTATATCTCAGAATTCTGACTTTATATCACGCAATTGCAACTTTATATCTCAGAATTCTGACTTTATATCTCACAATTGCGACTTTATATCTCACAATTCTGACTTTATATCTCACAATTGCGACTTTATATCTCACAATTCTGACTTAATATCACGCAATTGTGACTTTATATCTCACAATTCTGACTTTATAACTCACAATTGCGAGTTTAAATCTCAGAATTCGGACTTTATATCACGCAATTGCGAATTTATATCTCAGAATTCTGACTTTATAACTCACAATTGAGACTTTATATCTCACAATTGTGACTTTATATCTCAGAATTCTCACTATATATCCCACAATTGCTTTATATCTCAGAATTCTGACTTTATATCTCACAATTGCGACTTTATATCTCACAATTGCTTTATATCTCAGAATTCTGACTTTATATCTCACAATTGCGACTTTATATCTTAGAATTCTGACTTTATATCACGCAATTGCGACTTTATATCTCAGAATTCTGACTTTATATCTCACAATTGCTTTATATCTCAGAATTCTGACTTTATAACTCACAATTGCGACTTTATATCTCAGAATTCTGACTTTATATCACGCAATTGCGACTTTATATCTCAGAATTCTGACTTTATATCTCAAAATTGCTTTATATCTCAGAATTCTGACTTTATATCTCACAATTGTGACTTTATATCTCAGAATTCTGACTTTATATCACGCAATTGCGACTTTATATCTCAGAATTCTGACTTTATATCTCACAATTGCTTTATATCTCAGAATTCTGACTTTATATCTCACAATTGTGACTTTATATCTCAGAATTCTGACTATATATCTCACAATTGCTTTATATCTCAGAATTCTGACTTTATATCTCACAATTGCGACTTTATATCTTAGAATTCTGACTTTATATCACGCAATTGCGACTTTATATCTCAGAATTCTGACTTTATATCTCACAATTGCTTTATATCTCAGAATTCTGACTTTATAACTCACAATTGCGACTTTATATCTCAGAATTCTGACTTTATATCACGCAATTGCGACTTTATATCTCAGAATTCTGACTTTATATCTCACAATTGCTTTATATCTCAGAATTCTGACTTTATATCTCACAATTGTGACTTTATATCTCAGAATTCTGACTTTATATCACGCAATTGCGACTTTATATCTCAGAATTCTGACTTTATATCTCACAATTGCTTTATATCTCCGAATTCTGACTTTATATCTCACAATTGTGACTTTATATCTCAGAATTCTGACTATATATCTCACAATTGCTTTATATCTCAGAATTCTGACTTTATATCTCACAATTGCGACTTTATATCTCAGAATTCTGACTTTATATCACGCAATTGCGACTTTATATCTCAGAATTCTGACTTTATATCACGCAATTGCGACTTTATATCTCAGAATTCTGACTTTATATCACGCAATTGCGACTTTATATCTCAGAATTCTGACTTTATAACTCACAATTGCGACTATATATTTCAGAATTCTGACTTTATATCACGCAATTGCAACTTTATATCTCAGAATTCTGACTTTATATCATGCAATTGCGACTTTATATCTCAGAATTCTGACTATATCACGCAATTGCGACTTTATATCTCAGAATTCTGACTTTATATCTCACAATTGCGACTTTATATCTCAGAATTCTGACTTTATAACTCACAATTGCGACTTTATATCTCAGAATTCTGACTTTATATCTCACAATTGCGACTTTATATCTCAGAATTCTGACTTTATAACTCACAATTGCGACTTTATATCTCAGAATTCTGACTTTATATCACGCAATTGCGACTTTATATCTCAGAATTCTGACTTTATATCTCACAATTGCGACTTTATATCTCACAATTCTGACTTAATATCACGCAATTGCGACTTTATATCTCAGAATTCTGACTTTATATCTCACAATTGCTTTATATCTCAGAATTCTGACTTTATATCACGCAATTGTGACTTTATATCTCACAATTGTGACTTTATATCTCAGAATTCTGACTTTACAACTCACAATTGCGACTTTATATCTCAGAATTCTGACTTTATATCTCACAATTGCGACTTTATATCTCAGAATTCTGACTTTATATCACGCAATTGCGACTTTATATCTCAGAATTCTGACTTTATATCACGCAATTGCGACTTTATATCTCAGAATTCTGACTTTATATCACGCAATTGCGACTTTATATCTCAGAATTCTGACTTTATATCTCACAATTGCGACTTTATATCTCAGAATTCTGACTTTATAACTCACAATTGCGACTTTATATCTCAGAATTATGACTTTATATCTCACAATTGCGACTTTATATCTCAGAATTCTGACTTTATAACTCACAATTGCGACTTTATATCTCAGAATTCTGACTTTATATCACGCAATTGCGACTTTATATCTCAGAATTCTGACTTTATATCTCACAATTGCGACTTTATATCTCACAATTCTGACTTAATATCACGCAATTGCGACTTTATATCTCAGAATTCTGACTTTATAACTCACAATTGCGACTTTATATCTCAGAATTCTGACTTTATAACTCACAATTGCGACTTTATATCTCACAATTGTGACTTTATATCTCAGAATTCTGACTTTATATCACGCAATTGCGACTTTATATCTCAGAATTGCTTTATATCTCAGAATTCTGACTTTATATCTCACAATTGTGACTTTATATCTCAGAATTCTGACTTTATATCACGCAATTGCGACTTTATATCTCAGAATTCTGACTTTATATCTCACAATTGCTTTATATCTCCGAATTCTGACTTTATATCTCACAATTGTGACTTTATATCTCAGAATTCTGACTATATATCTCACAATTGCTTTATATCTCAGAATTCTGACTTTATATCTCACAATTGCGACTTTATATCTCAGAATTCTGACTTTATATCTCACAATTGCGACTTTATATCTCAGAATTCTGACTTTATATCACGCAATTGCTACTTTATATCTCAGAATTCTGACTTTATATCACGCAATTGCGACTTTATATCTCAGAATTCTGACTTTATATCACGCAATTGCGACTTTATATCTCAGAATTCTGACTTTATAACTCACAATTGCGACTATATATTTCAGAATTCTGACTTTATATCACGCAATTGCAACTTTATATCTCAGAATTCTGACTTTATATCATGCAATTGCGACTTTATATATCAGAATTCTGACTATATCACGCAATTGCGACTTTATATCTCAGAATTCTGACTTTATAACTCACAATTGCGACTTTATATCTCACAATTGTGACTTTATATCTCAGAATTCTGACTATATATCTCACAATTGCTTTATATCTCAGAATTCTGACTTTATATCTCACAATTGCGACTTTATATCTCACAATTGCTTTATATCTCAGAATTCTGACTTTATATCTCACAATTGCGACTTTATATCTTAGAATTCTGACTTTATATCACGCAATTGCGACTTTATATCTCAGAATTCTGACTTTATATCTCACAATTGCTTTATATCTCAGAATTCTGACTTTATAACTCACAATTGCGACTTTATATCTCAGAATTCTGACTTTATATCACGCAATTGCGACTTTATATCTCAGAATTCTGACTTTATATCTCACAATTGCTTTATATCTCAGAATTCTGACTTTATATCTCACAATTGTGACTTTATATCTCAGAATTCTGACTTTATATCACGCAATTGCGACTTTATATCTCAGAATTCTGACTTTATATCTCACAATTGCGACTTTATATCTCACAATTGCTTTATATCTCAGAATTCTGACTTTATATCTCACAATTGCGACTTTATATCTTAGAATTCTGACTTTATATCACGCAATTGCGACTTTATATCTCAGAATTCTGACTTTATATCTCACAATTGCTTTATATCTCAGAATTCTGACTTTATAACTCACAATTGCGACTTTATATCTCAGAATTCTGACTTTATATCACGCAATTGCGACTTTATATCTCAGAATTCTGACTTTATATCTCACAATTGCTTTATATCTCAGAATTCTGACTTTATATCTCACAATTGTGACTTTATATCTCAGAATTCTGACTTTATATCACGCAATTGCGACTTTATATCTCCGAATTCTGACTTTATATCTCACAATTGCTTTATATCTCCGAATTCTGACTTTATATCTCACAATTGTGACTTTATATCTCAGAATTCTGACTATATATCTCACAATTGCTTTATATCTCAGAATTCTGACTTTATATCTCACAATTGCGACTTTATATCTCAGAATTCTGACTTTATATCACGCAATTGCGACTTTATATCTCAGAATTCTGACTTTATATCACGCAATTGCGACTTTATATCTCAGAATTCTGACTTTATATCACGCAATTGCGACTTTATATCTCAGAATTCTGACTTTATAACTCACAATTGCGACTATATATTTCAGAATTCTGACTTTATATCACGCAATTGCAACTTTATATCTCAGAATTCTGACTTTATATCATGCAATTGCGACTTTATATCTCAGAATTCTGACTATATCACGCAATTGCGACTTTATATCTCAGAATTCTGACTTTATATCTCACAATTGCGACTTTATATCTCAGAATTCTGACTTTATAACTCACAATTGCGACTTTATATCTCAGAATTCTGACTTTTTATCTCACAATTGCGACTTTATATCTCAGAATTCTGACTTTATAACTCACAATTGCGACTTTATATCTCAGAATTCTGACTTTATATCACGCAATTGCGACTTTATATCTCAGAATTCTGACTTTATATCTCACAATTGCGACTTTATATCTCACAATTCTGACTTAATATCACGCAATTGCGACTTTATATCTCAGAATTCTGACTTTATATCTCACAATTGCTTTATATCTCAGAATTCTGACTTTATATCACGCAATTGTGACTTTATATCTCACAATTGTGACTTTATATCTCAGAATTCTGACTTTACAACTCACAATTGCGACTTTATATCTCAGAATTCTGACTTTATATCTCACAATTGCGACTTTATATCTCAGAATTCTGACTTTATATCACGCAATTGCGACTTTATATCTCAGAATTCTGACTTTATATCACGCAATTGCGACTTTATATCTCAGAATTCTGACTTTATATCACGCAATTGCGACTTTAGATCTCAGAATTCTGACTTTATATCACGACATTGCGACTTTATATCTCAGAATTCTGACTTTATATCTCACAATTGCGACTTTATATCTCACAATTCTGACTTAATATCACGCAATTGCGACTTTATATCTCAGAATTCTGACTTTATAACTCACAATTGCGACTTTATATCTCAGAATTCTGACTTTATATCTCACAATTGCGACATTATATCTCAGAATTCTGACTTTATATCTCACAATTGCGACATTATATCTCAGAATTCAGACTTTATATCTCACAATTGCGACTTTATATCTCAGAATTCTGACATTATATCTCACAATTGCGACTTTATATCTCAGAATTCTGACTTTATATCTCACAATTACGACTTTATATCACAATTCTGACTTTATATCTCACAATTGCTTTATATCTCAGAATTCTGACTTTATAACTCACAATTGCGACTTTATATCTCAGAATTCTGACTTTATATCTCACAATTGCGACTTTATATCTCAGAATTCTGACTTTATATCACGCAATTGCGACTTTATATCTCAGAATTCTGACTTTATATCACGCAATTGCGACTTTATATCTCAGAATTCTGACTTTATAACTCACAATTGCGACTATATATTTCAGAATTCTGACTTTATATCACGCAATTGCAACTTTAATATCTCAGAATTCTGACTTTATATCATGCAATTGCGACTTTATATCTCAGAATTCTGACTATATCACGCAATTGCGACTTTATATCTCAGAATTCTGACTTTATATCTCACAATTGCGACTTTATATCTCAGAATTCTGACTTTATAACTCACAATTGCGACTTTATATCTCAGTATTATGACTTTATATCTCACAATTGCGACTTTATATCTCAGAATTCTGACTTTATAACTCACAATTGCGACTTTATATCTCAGAATTCTGACTTTATATCACGCAATTGCGACTTTATATCTCAGAATTCTGACTTTATATCTCACAATTGCGACTTTATATCTCACAATTCTGACTTAATATCACGCAATTGCGACTTTATATCTCACAATTCTGACTTTATAACTCACAATTGCGAGTTTAAATCTCAGAATTCGGACTTTATATCACGCAATTGCGAATTTATATCTCAGAATTCTGACTTTATAACTCACAATTGCGACTTTATATCTCACAATTGTTACTTTATATCTCAGAATTCTGACTATATATCTCACAATTGCTTTATATCTCAGAATTCTGACTTTATATCTCACAATTGCGACTTTATATCTCACAATTGCTTTATATCTCAGAATTCTGACTTTATATCTCACAATTGCGACTTTATATCTTAGAATTCTGACTTTATATCTCACAATTGCGACTTTATATATCAGAATTCTGACTTTATATCTCACAATTGCGACTTTATATCTCAGAATTCTGACTTTATATTACGCAATTGCGACTTTATATCTCAGAATTCTGACTTTATATCTCACAATTGCTTTATATCTCAGAATTCTGACTTTATATCACGCAATTGTGACTTTATATCACGCAATTGCAACTTTATATCTCAGAATTCTGACTTTATATCTCACAATTGCTTTATATCTCACAATTGCGAGTTTATATCTCAGAATTCTGACTTTATATCTCACAATTGCTTTATATCTCTGAATTCTGACTTTATATCTCACAATTGTGACTTTATATCTCACAATTGTGAGGGTTGCCACCTTCAGTGTGGCAAAATAAGGGACACCCATTCATGACACCCACTCGCCCCAAAAAAAAAAAAAAACAATTGCATAACGGACAGACATAAAGAATACGTCATGAAATGATTATTTCAACATTTACAATTTGACAGCTCAATAATAAACCAGAAAACATGAGATCAAGTATGTGAACTTGCAACAGAACACATTTTATATTATTTTACATTTGATTTTATTTATTTCAAAATAACTCTTTAGTAGCCTATTTGGTGCACTTTAAAGGGATAGTTCACCCAAAATGAAAATTCTGTCATCATTTACTCGCCCTCATGATGTTCCAAACCTGTATGAGTTCTGCTGAACACAAAAGAAGATATTTTGAAGAAAGTTCAAAGTTCAGCCTGTACGCAGGCTGCTTTGAGGGCACCATTGACTTCCACAGTAATCTTCCTATGTGTTCAACATAACAAAGAAATGTATACATGTTTGGAACAACTTGAGGGTGAGCAAATGATGACAGAATTTTTATTTTTGGGTGAACTGTCCCTTTAAGCAGTCATTCTGAACCAGTAATCACTTTTTTGAATTTAAAAAATATATATATTTTATTTTATTAATTTACTTAAATTATGACTATATTATCATGTAATTATTTGTCCCATTTTTATCTAAATATTTTTTTAAATGTCAAACTTTATATGACAGGATTATTTATTATGTATGATGAATATAGCCTAGATGAATTATAAATTAATGATAACATTTATTAGGCTATAATCTATTAATTAACCTGTCTAAAAAATAATAATTCTGTCTGCCAAGCTCTGATAATGTATGGAATATTATATTAATATATTATCCATTTAAAAAAACTATAGGCCTACCTTTAGAAGCACGGATGTGTCAGACAGTCTGAGACACTGAAATGCTTCTCATAAAGTGTGCAGTTGGCCTGAGGTTCATCATGAGTTACTGGCAGTGTTGCCAAGTCCGCGGTTTTCCCGCGGAATTGGGCTACTTCAACACTATTGCCGCGGGCTGTTTTTCATGTCCGCGGGTTGAAGTGACCCCAATTATATGATATTTAGCCGCGGGAATGCCAATTTTAGTAGGCAACCATGCCAAAAAAACACATATTTAACCCCCCAAATGCGACATTTACTGGAGATGCCCCCCTGAAACGAGATTGGGCTTGTTTTGGGCTAGTTTTGAGTAGCAATTGGGCGGGTTTTGTTGTGAAAACCTGGCAACCCTGGTTACTGGACAGACCCACTGATACCTTTTTGATATTCAGCTCTATATCTGGAGATCCTCTTGCGTTCAAACGGTGGACGCGACGCGAGCTCGATATGTTTTTAAAACACCTCGCAAATTTGTAGGCACACTGGCACAGCGCATGTTCTCGAGACTCCGGCAACTAAAACACAATCACGCACAAATGAGCTCCTGTACTACTTATTGTGAAATTGATTTCTTTATATTTGCTATCAGTATTCTCCACACTGCAAAATCCGTATGTGTTTATTGAACTATGTGTGGACCTGTGTAAAAATACGGGACAAATCGCGTCCCGTATTGGTTTGATACGGGACACGTCATTTTGCTTGTAAATACGGGACGATTCCGTATTTTACGGGACGGGTGGCAACAGTGGCGCCACCCCTGGCCACCCCGTGGCCACCCCCACCCCACTTCTGTTTCCTGGCCACCCCACTGGGTCTCACTAAAATCTCAATCTAAATCAAACCTCAGTCGGTGTAATTGCAAAGTGGAAATAGTCCTTCATTGGTGCAGGACCACCAGTTTAAACAGAGTTTCACCCAGCAAGCTCGTCATTCCCGGATACAGACAATTGACGCGTTACCAGGACAACAGAACAGAGACGTCATCAACTCCAGAGTGAATCATATCAGCGTGGTTGGGTTCACGCTAATAATCGTCGCCGTATTTTTCCAGCACATCAGATAATTGGCTGCATGCTGCGCCTACTAAATGCACGAATTTCTCTTTATTAGATGGATATTCGTGTTTTCACGAAAACGGTGACATTATTCATTATTCGGTAGTTATAGGTTGTGCTCATCGGTCATCGTCTCTACTTACCATTTGTCATAAATAATGGTTTGGATACTCATGTCATTGTACCTACCGTTTCCCTAGTTTATATGCGACAATTAAGGCTGCAACATAAAATGTGAAAAATGAATGACTGAATAATTTATGAATGCACTGTAGCTATACACCAATTGACAAAACAAACAGTTCCACATAACTCAAACGGATGATGGAGGTTATATCATCTGGGAGCTTTAACAGAACACATTTAGACATAATGAACCTTAATCAATGATCAACATCAAAGTTGCCAACTTTTAAGTTCAGGTTGGAGTTGGGGGGTGGGAGTTGGGATCAATTTCGATCTTGATTCGGTATCAATTCATATGTATATAGCCTAGGGCCGTACCCAGGATTTTCTAAATACCGAGGTCCAAATATGAATTTTGGAGGGTTTGAAAAAAAAAAAATTTCCCTCCTTTACATATGCATTTTAAGACATAAGAAAATCAAAGAATCAGCTAACTGTAGCTTTAAAACCATGTCAGTGTGCAGTATAAAAAATTTTTTAAGAAGACAACAGATTTTTATAAATGAGAATAATGTTGCAAAAAAAAAAATGACTCCAAATTAGAAAATCAGAAGAGGTGTTTATGTTTATTATTGACAAAACACAATAACATACTCAAGAGAAATGGCCTTAATGAGAATGGAAAGGAGAGCTTTGCGATTCATATTAACCTTCTCTGCATATGCATTGCTTATAATAGAATTAATGCTTTTCTTTTGCCCTTGTGCAACGGACAAAAAATTCTCAGCAAATGCAAACGCCTTCAGGTGCTCTGGACTACAACTGTGGTTGGAAATGATGCCCCGCTTCTCTCCAAAAGCATTTTTCCAGTCACAAAATCCTTGATTTATGAAAATTGTGTTTGTAGTTTTTTTGCTGAATGCCATACAAACAGCACAGTAAGTAGAATCTTCTGAAACAGAATATCTAAGCCAAGGATATTTCTCCTCCCAGTTCACATTATAACGCAACTGCTTTTCACCAAACTTTGTTTTTTGAAAATTATGGTTATGTTTGAACCACTTATTCTGGAGAATGTAGTATTTGTCATTATCTGTTAGTTGTTTATTTTTAAACTTTGCTGGATCAGATTCATGAATTGTGCCAGTTTGACAGCCATCACTTCTCTTCCCTCTTGTCCTGCTCTCCTTTTCTCCTGTCACCTCTTTAACCTGTTCTTCTATTACATTGCATGGCTTGTGTGATCTCTCTTCTTCGTTTCCTTCTCCACTGCTTTTTCTCTCTGCCTCTTTTTCTGTCTCTCTCTGTTTTCCATCTTCGCTTGTCTCTTCAACCTGACATTCTTTCTGTTCATTTCTCTTTCCACCCTCTTCTACTCTTTGTCTCTCTCCCTCTGTATTAACAGCCTCTCCCTTTCTCTCATAACTTGTTCCTCCTGCAAAAATATGTAATAATATATGCAACAATACTACTAATATAATTATTAGGTGTTTGTTTTGTTGTTAAATTGAGCCAAGGACGACATATGTGTGACTCCGTCTTTGAAACAGTGGCGCCTCCAGAAATTTTTTATAGGGGTGGCCAGATGGGGCCACTTAAAATCTTGGGGTGGCACACCAAAACTAGAAACCATAATTTCAGAATTTTATTCTACTGGTGTAGTAAACCGGCCTGTAGAAAACTATCAGAAAGACTTAAGGAAACTCCTACTAATATACTTTGGTTTATTTATTGTGTTATATTTAATGTTACTAATTATATAATGTGCATAGACTAATAACAGTACAGTTAACATTTTGAGTTGCACAACAATTCTGTTTTATTTTGCAATTATATTTGGCATAAGGTGTACATTTACTGCAAACAAAACAGTTACTGGGGAAAAGCAGATACTGGCAGATACAAATAAAAGCAAGGACAGAAACAATCACATCTTTGCTTTATGTAACAGGATTTTCCCAACAGGGATCAATAGCCTGATTCTGATTACCAGGCTATACAGTATATGTAAGAAACATTTATATCTTTGCTTAATGTAAAACCAAAAATAATTATTACTGTTGCAAAAAGAACTTCCCAACAGGGATCAATAGTCTCTGATTCTGATTACCAGGCTTCAGAATAGACTGAAGTGCCGGCAGGCATAACAGTAGGCAGAGTCTTTACTCTGAGAGTATTCCAGCCATTTATGTGTGTTGTACCAGTCTTTAGAGAAGCATCGTCTTCTGTCTCCTTGATAGGTACGAGGGAAAATATTCAGATGTGGCTGCTTGGGCTGCTCTGCTCTTGACTGGGAGATATCTATAATGAAACAAGAGGCAAAATCAGTTATTCTGATATTAAAATAATAATGATAATAATAACAATAATAATAATAATAATAAGCCCCTCTCGTAATTATCAATCATAGCTGTAATAATGACCTATAGGCATTTCTATTCAGACTAATAAAACTCAACTAACGTTACTAATAAACATGAATCAAAACGCTTTAAGTGATTATGTCATGATTTGTATTTTAATGGAAACACACTAAACAAAACATACATTTCTCCAGATGATGTTACTATCTAGGCTAGCCATCAATTTCATTATTAGGGCCACGTGATCGTTACTTCACCTGTTGGTCCAGGAACACGTCTAATACCTGCTTTGGCCGTGTCCTGCCACGCTTCTGTGACCAATGGTGCTGACTGTCCCTGGGCTGCTGCTGTCTGTTTTTCCTCGTCATTATGTTCTGTCACTGGCTGTGTATCCTTGTCATGCTGCTCTGTCTGTTCCTCTCCTCCATCCACCTCCTCCTCCTCATCCTCACTATTACTAAGCCTCTCTTGCTCCCCTGCCATCTCTTTCACTCCTCCTTCTGTACTTTTCTAAGAGATGTCTGTGGACTTTCTCTTCATTGTCTGAAAATTGACATAACATGCACCAGCTAACGTTAGCTAGGTAACGTTAACTCTTGTCAAAACGTGTCAACCAGCTACACCCCCAATTCACTTCCTGACCACGTGTACACAATTACCCCCCCCCCCCCCCCCCAAAATGCTAATGAGGTTCTATTGATGGCTACAAAGGTTATAGTCCGTCGTGATCCACCTGTTGTTAAATATTGAGGGAGGCTTGGTGAGGAATAGACACATACACTTAAAAAATAAACACACAGAGGTGTTGTGAAAACACAGGTATTTTTTTGTATCTGAATCAGATCACCATTTATGGAGATGCAACAGTCAACCATGGATAATTTACAGTTAGGAGCATCACACAACCTGAAACCAAAGAGGTGTCTTTACAAACCCATGTTCTGCTTATGAGACATAAATAATAAAAATGGCATTTGATAATGATAATTAACACCTGCAAAACCTGATGGTTGGAAAATGACTATGGATCTCAAATCACATACCTTATGTCCAGTCACAAGGAACATTACAAAATGTTCTTGGCAGATGCTTTGTGGCTGTACCGACAGTATTCAATAATCAGAAATCCTTTTTTACATTGTGCAAAGGTTGAAGGGTTTATGAGTATGAAGTTTTACAAAAGAGGTAAGATCAGAGAGGACATTTCAATATACTAAATATTGATCAAACATTTCGGCAACACTTTACAATTAGGTTTCATTAGTTAATAACTACTTTAACATGAACTAAGAATTAGGCTAACAATATTTCTAGCATTTATAAATCACAGAGAACTAACATGAACAAACAATGAACAACTGTATTTTTATTAACTAACATTAAAAAAGATAAATAAATATTGTATCAAATGTATTGCTCATTGTTAGTTCATGTTAGTTAATACACATTTCAAATCATAGATATCAGCTGATGTCATGTAATGTTGCATTTAAAATGTAGCACATCCTATCAAATGAAATAGGGATCATACAACAACAGAACAATAGTCTACAATTAAACATACTGACTAGTAAATCACAATATGTCATATCTAAATACATTTTAGGGCAAGTTCAAAATAGAATAAGCTGAAAACATTTTTTTTAATGTAAAGATAGGTGTCTAACTGTCTGAAAGCAGCCATTACAGGGACTGGAATAAAAAAAGAGAAAACTGAACGGAGATTCAATGTGTTGTTTACATTTGATGACAAAGCAAAGAGGACCAGAGAGACAATGGAAAAGTCAAAGTACTTGTCAATATAATGACATGGCGAGGATTACAGATGCAGAGGCAAGTCCAGCTTGAATGTTTTTGTTGTTACATTTTATATTTAACACACACACACACACACACACACAAAAAAAATACAGAACAACGCTGAGGGAGTGACGGCAAATTTCACATCATTCTTCTGACTGATGTAATCAATTTCTCAATAATATTTCCCTCTTAGATTTTTGCTATTAGAGCAAATGGGAACGCAAAGATGTATATTTGCTTCGCTTCTTAGAAACCCGGAACTCTGAAAAGGGTCCATTATGGTGATGTCTTGCCATGCTGAATGTTATACAGAAAGTTATTACATAAGATTAAAGACAATCATTTTACGTTCATGTCCACTCTCACTAAAACCATTCAAAGAAAGCATCAAATACAATTAGCCTACATGTTCGACAGGCTTTTTCTTCTTTTTACTCGTTTTGTAATGTAACCATTATACATGACCATTTTTATATGGACTCTTTTCAGGAATAAACTGAAGAAATAACATTCCTTGAATAGGTACTTCATATGACTACAAAACAATTCAATTAAATCACTTAAATCAAATCCTTTGTGTATATTTCAAAATGCACTAAATAAAACATGCATCAACACTTTACAATAAGGCTTTAATCAACATACAACTTACATTATTAGTTAATTTTTTTACAGTTGTTGTAATTTATATGAATTGTAATTTAACTGTTAATTATATAACAGTTTACAGTTATATCTGTTTTTTTTTTTTTTTTTTTTTTTTTGTACATTAAACCTGAGCATCTGTTTACATATTAAGTAACAAACTCATTGTCTTACAAATGTTACCCAAACTTGATGTGGCTCGGAATAACCCCTTTCAAAAGAATACAATAATTTGAATGAGAATTTCTAGAATGTTTATTTTTTGAACACAGAGATCAAACTCCAGTATTTAAAGCTTAAATACATACTAGCTTAGCAGTGTCCCACCAATTAATGCAGAAAACACACTTTCTTTTACACACAGCTAAACTTTCTGGTCTTGTCTTGACCCCATAATCTTTCTGTTAAGATTATGTTTTTCCTCTATGCTGCAACAAACATACACCCTCATTTGCTCTTTAAGATTAGTTTAGTACATTAACATGATCATTTTATTTCTCTTTTAAGAGGTTTCGCAGAGTATGTGATCACTTTTGCCATGTGCTTTATTTTATCACTAAGGTTTTCTTGATTTTCTTTCCTCTCAGACCTGGATTTCCTCTCAGACCAGATGTGTCAAAAGCTGATGTGGGACGTGTTGGCTGTTTTTTTGCCTCTTTCTACGTTTTTTCACCCATTGGTGCTCTTGATTATGTCCTCTCTGATCTGGACTTCCTCTCAGGCCAGCTCGTTCAAAAGCAGGTTTGGGATGTTTTGACATTTTTTTTGCCTCTATCAAGGATTTTTGATCCATTGGTTCTCAATGGTTTCCTCTCAGACCCAGACTTCCTCTCTGGCCTGGTTGCTGATGTGACATGTTGGCTGTTTTTAGGTTTTGTTTTTTGCCTCTTTGTAAGGTTTCTGTTTTTGCCTATCTGTTTCCTTGAAAACAGTATTTAGGAAAGAAAGTCATAGAAAATACATTTTAAAATGTAATGATTGTATTGCAATTGTTGTTTTAAATAAATGGCAAACAATGTACACCATGATCTATTTCTTTATTTTTTCCATTGAGTAAAAAGTCTGTTTGGAATGTCTGTATACATTATGGTACATATAGGGATGTTAATATATATCAGACAATAAAGTAAATCGAAAACAGTATTTATATTAACTTTTTAATACTGTAGAATTATAGCTGGAACCATTGCTGCCAGTACTTTGGGAAATTACAGACCAGCCATAACAATTAAAAACTGTAAAATTGCGGTAAAGGGCTGGAACCACAGCTGCCAGTACTTTACTGTGAAATTACAGCATTATTTAAACTGTAAAATTGCGGTAAAGGGCTGGAACCACAGCTGCCAGTACTTTACTGTGAAATTACAGCATTGTTGAAACCGTAAAATTACGGTAAAGGGCTGGAATCACAGCTGCCAGTACTTTACTGTGAAATTACAGCATTGTTGAAACCGTAAAATTACGGTAAAGGGCTGGAATCACAGCTGCCAGTACTTTACTGTGAAATTACAGCATTGTTGAAACCGTAAAATTGCGGTAAAGGGCTGGAACCACAGCTGCCAGTACTTTACTGTAAATATACGGGTGAATTTTTTACAGTGCACCATACTGACTAGTAAATCACAATATGTCATATCTAAATACATTTTAGGGCAAGTTCAAAATAGAATAAGCTGAAAACATTTTTTTTAATGTAAAGATAGGTGTCTAACTGTCTGAAAGCAGCCATTACAGGGACTGGAATAAAAAAAGAGAAAACTGAACGGAGATTCAATGTGTTGTTTACATTTGATGACAAAGCAAAGAGGACCAGAGAGACAATGGAAAAGTCAAAGTACTTGTCAATATAATGACATGGCGAGGATTACAGATGCAGAGGCAAGTCCAGCTTGAATGTTTTTGTTGTTACATTTTATATTTAACACACACACACACACACACACACAAAAAAAATACAGAACAACGCTGAGGGAGTGACGGCAAATTTCACATCATTCTTCTGACTGATGTAATCAATTTCTCAATAATATTTCCCTCTTAGATTTTTGCTATTAGAGCAAATGGGAACGCAAAGATGTATATTTGCTTCGCTTCTTAGAAACCCGGAACTCTGAAAAGGGTCCATTATGGTGATGTCTTGCCATGCTGAATGTTATACAGAAAGTTATTACATAAGATTAAAGACAATCATTTTACGTTCATGTCCACTCTCACTAAAACCATTCAAAGAAAGCATCAAATACAATTAGCCTACATGTTCGACAGGCTTTTTCTTCTTTTTACTCGTTTTGTAATGTAACCATTATACATGACCATTTTTATATGGACTCTTTTCAGGAATAAACTGAAGAAATAACATTCCTTGAATAGGTACTTCATATGACTACAAAACAATTCAATTAAATCACTTAAATCAAATCCTTTGTGTATATTTCAAAATGCACTAAATAAAACATGCATCAACACTTTACAATAAGGCTTTAATCAACATACAACTTACATTATTAGTTAATTTTTTTACAGTTGTTGTAATTTATATGAATTGTAATTTAACTGTTAATTATATAACAGTTTACAGTTATATCTGTTTTTTTGTTTTTTTTTAGTTTTTTTTGTACATTAAACCTGAGCATCTGTTTACATATTAAGTAACAAACTCATTGTCTTACAAATGTTACCCAAACTTGATGTGGCTCGGAATAACCCCTTTCAAAAGAATACAATAATTTGAATGAGAATTTCTAGAATGTTTATTTTTTGAACACAGAGATCAAACTCCAGTATTTAAAGCTTAAATACATACTAGCTTAGCAGTGTCCCATTCAAACACAATTGCACAACACAATTATATGCAAAAGTAATCATTTAATCCTCAGCGTGACTTGTTCTACAGAAATTCAGGTGAGGACACATCATCTGGTGAAAAGTTGAACACCTCTTTGCATGTATAGTGTGCTTTAGCCGTATGATTTAAGTGTGAGAGCTTCGACCATTCAAAGACACGATTTCAGGAAGGGCAGAGAACTGTACTGAACGCTGGATGATTACCCTAGAGGGTCGTGTTGTTTGTGAGGGCATACAACCACGATTTCTGACTGCAATTGCAACAATGTTTGCAATGTTCTATGTCTTCAATCTTCAGTATCCAGAGGAGGCATGTGGCACATTGGAATTCATTCAAAGGTATTTTATCACCTTTTATAGTACCCTTTAAATTGGTTTATTATTTTCTTTTATCGCTCCCTAATTTAGCAAATATATATTTAATCCTATATTTAAATTGATAAAAGGTAGATTTTGTAAGTTTTCTCTTTTAAAGTGTGTGCGTGTGCGTGTGTGTGTGTGTGTGTGATTACCCTTAGACGATTCGTTGGGATAAACCCTGAAAGAGGTTCTAAGACCTGCAGAGGCAAGGTGGTTTCAAAGAAGACTGGAAAACTTGTCAGCAAGAAGTCTGCCACTGTCAATCCCAAAGTTGCTTCTCTCCTAAAGAACCTCATCGATTTCGAATGGAATTTCGTCTAGGTAACTAAACTTAAATGCCCACTGACACTCATAATTGTGCAGCTTCCTAAAAGAATCAACACCGCTTAAAGGATTAGTTCATCCCAAAATGAAAATGTCCTGATAATTTACTCACCCCAATGCCATCCAAGATGTTCACGTCTTTCTTTCTTCAGTGGAAAAGAGATGATGTTTTTTGAGGAAAACATTTCAGGATGTTTCTCCACACAATGGACTTCAATGACCACCAGAATGTTGAAGGCCAAATCAATGCAGTTTCAAAGGGCTTTAAAGTGCTTCAAATGGCTCTCCTCTATCCCAGCTGAGGAATAGGGTCTTATCTAGCAAATCCATCTGTCTTTTTCTAAAAAAAAAAATTATATACTTTTTATCCACAATTGTTCATATTGTGCTGGTCTCCAGGATTAAACATCCAGGATATGCACACAAAATGACCATTTTAAACAATGAACTGACACAAAGACATAAATATGTAATTCAACATACAATAAAATGTGAACAATCCTCCTTCTCCATGCTGGTAAACAATGGGGTGGTAAGTACTTTTGACCTTTCCAACGTGATGACGTAATGCCTGGCATATTGCAGACCAGCACAAGACGAACAATTGTGGTTAAAAAGTATATACATTTTTATTTTCTTAGAAAATGACAGATCGATTCGCTAAATAAGACCCTATTCCTCAGCTGGGATTGAGCGGAGCCCTTTGAAGCACTTTAAAGTCCTTTGAAACTGCATTGATTTGGCCTTCAACATTCTGGTTGCCATTGAAGTCCATTGTGTGGAGAAAAATCCTGAAATGTTTTCCTCAAAAAACGTCATTTCTTTTCCACTGAAGAAAGAAAGACACGAACATCTTGGATGGCATTGGGGTGAGTAAATTATAAGGAAATTTTCATTTTGGGGTGAACTAATCCTTTAACTGCATTCATATTCAATGGTAAGAAAGTATCTGAACCCTTTGGAGTTGGATGATTTTCTGCATTAATTGGTCATAAAATTTCATGTGATCAGTCACATGTATAGACAAAACAAAGTGTTTAAGCTAGCTACACAAACAATTATAATCTTCCATGACTTTACTCAACACATCCCATTAGCCACTCTCAGGGCTGTGTAATAAAAATTTTAATTTGGTAAGTGACGACCTTGTTATCTCTATGAACCACAAATGTTGTTTTTGTTTTGTGATGGTCGTTCATGAGTCCCTTGATTGATCTGAGCAGTTAAACTGCTCAATGTTCTTCAGAAAAATCTACCATGTCCTGCACAGTCTTTGGTTTTCTGCATATTCTGCACAATTGAACCCTTTACAATAGTTACTGCATGATTTAAAGACCCATCTTTTCACAATGAGAACTACTGATGGACTCAACTATTACAAAGGGTGCCAGGGGGAGGATTTTATTCTGAAGAACAGTGGACAATTTAACTGCTCAGAACAAACAAGGGATCATGAACAACTATTACAAAAACAAAACAAAAAAACATTTGTGGGTTATTAAGTAACAACAAGAAGTTCACTTACTGCAGTACTGTGAATGTTTAATGGTATGTGTTTAGTAAAGACATGAAAGATTGTAATCGTTTGCGTGTTGTTAGCTTAAAGGGCTAGTTCACCCAAAATATTCTTTCATCATTACCTACCCTGTGATCCCTGATATATATAGTTTTTTTTCTTCAGAAAAACTAGATTTTTAGGAAACAAATCCATCTTTGAGTCCATATAATGTCATTGATTGGCTGTCGCATGTCTGACACTTAAAAAAAGAACAGTGATCGTGATGGTAATTCATATGACCCCAGTGGATAAATCAACGCCTTTTGAAGCCAAATGATAGGTCTGTGCAATAAAATAAAGAAAACATTAAAATGCTAAATTAACTATAACTCATTACTTCCAGTCTACTGTCATATGAGCACTTACGAGAGGGACATTGTGATGTGATGTAAGTGCATTGTGAAAGATTGTTCGAGAAGTAACACAGAAGCAAAGATGACCGACACTTCGGATGAGCGTCACAACTCACTGACGTCACGTCTTATGACAGTAGATTGGAAGTAATGATTTATAGTTCATTAAGTATTTAAATTTTTTTGTTTTTCTTACACAAAAATAGTGAGTTAAAAATATTTATATTTTTATTACACACATCTATCGTTTGGCTTCAGAAGACATTGATTAATCCACTGGGATCTTTTGAATTAATGTCAAGATCATTGTGTTGTTGTTTTTTAAGTGTCAAAAGAATGGCTGCCTATCAATGCCATCATGAGGATGAGTAAATGAGAATTTTTGGGGTGAACTATACCTCTAAGGACATTGTGTTTGTCTATACTTGTGACTGGTGAAAATTAGATGACATTTTATGACCAATTAATGCAGAAAACACACTTTCTTTTACACACAGCTAAACTTTCTGGTCTTGTCTTGACCCCATAATCTTTCTGTTAAGATTATGTTTTTCCTCTATGCTGCAACAAACATACACCCTCATTTGCTCTTTAAGATTAGTTTAGTACATTAACATGATCATTTTATTTCTCTTTTAAGAGGTTTCGCAGAGTATGTGATCACTTTTGCCATGTGCTTTATTTTATCACTAAGGTTTTCTTGATTTTCTTTCCTCTCAGACCTGGATTTCCTCTCAGACCAGATGTGTCAAAAGCTGATGTGGGACGTGTTGGCTGTTTTTTGCCTCTTTCTACGTTTTTTCACCCATTGGTGCTCTTGATTATGTCCTCTCTGATCTGGACTTCCTCTCAGGCCAGCTCGTTCAAAAGCAGGTTTGGGATGTTTTGACATTTTTTTTGCCTCTATCAAGGATTTTTGATCCATTGGTTCTCAATGGTTTCCTCTCAGACCCAGACTTCCTCTCTGGCCTGGTTGCTGATGTGACATGTTGGCTGTTTTTAGGTTTTGTTTTTTGCCTCTTTGTAAGGTTTCTGTTTTTGCCTATCTGTTTCCTTGAAAACAGTATTTAGGAAAGAAAGTCATAGAAAATACATTTTAAAATGTAATGATTGTATTGCAATTGTTGTTTTAAATAAATGGCAAACAATGTACACCATTATCTATTTCTTTATTTTTTCCATTGAGTAAAAAGTCTGTTTGGAATGTCTGTATACATTATGGTACATATAGGGATGTTAATATATATCAGACAATAAAGTAAATCGAAAACAGTATTTATATTAACTTTTTAATACTGTAGAATTATAGCTGGAACCATTGCTGCCAGTACTTTGGGAAATTACAGACCAGCCATAACAATTAAAAACTGTAAAATTGCGGTAAAGGGCTGGAACCACAGCTGCCAGTACTTTACTGTGAAATTACAGCATTATTTAAACTGTAAAATTGCGGTAAAGGGCTGGAACCACAGCTGCCAGTACTTTACTGTGAAATTACAGCATTGTTGAAACCGTAAAATTACGGTAAAGGGCTGGAATCACAGCTGCCAGTACTTTACTGTGAAATTACAGCATTGTTGAAACCGTAAAATTACGGTAAAGGGCTGGAATCACAGCTGCCAGTACTTTACTGTGAAATTACAGCATTGTTGAAACCGTAAAATTGCGGTAAAGGGCTGGAACCACAGCTGCCAGTACTTTACTGTAAATATACGGGTGAATTTTTTACAGTGCACCATACTGACTAGTAAATCACAATATGTCATATCTAAATACATTTTAGGGCAAGTTCAAAATAGAATAAGCTGAAAACATTTTTTTAATGTAAAGATAGGTGTCTAACTGTCTGAAAGCAGCCATTACAGGGACTGGAATAAAAAAAGAGAAAACTGAACGGAGATTCAATGTGTTGTTTACATTTGATGACAAAGCAAAGAGGACCAGAGAGACAATGGAAAAGTCAAAGTACTTGTCAATATAATGACATGGCGAGGATTACAGATGCAGAGGCAAGTCCAGCTTGAATGTTTTTGTTGTTACATTTTATATTTAACACACACACACACACACACACACACAAAAAAAATACAGAACGCTGAGGGAGTGACGGCAAATTTCACATCATTCTTCTGACTGATGTAATCAATTTCTCAATAATATTTCCCTCTTAGATTTTTGCTATTAGAGCAAATGGGAACGCAAAGATGTATATTTGCTTCGCTTCTTAGAAACCCGGAACTCTGAAAAGGGTCCATTATGGTGATGTCTTGCCATGCTGAATGTTATACAGAAAGTTATTACATAAGATTAAAGACAATCATTTTACGTTCATGTCCACTCTCACTAAAACCATTCAAAGAAAGCATCAAATACAATTAGCCTACATGTTCGACAGGCTTTTTCTTCTTTTTACTCGTTTTGTAATGTAACCATTATACATGACCATTTTTATATGGACTCTTTTCAGGAATAAACTGAAGAAATAACATTCCTTGAATAGGTACTTCATATGACTACAAAACAATTCAATTAAATCACTTAAATCAAATCCTTTGTGTATATTTCAAAATGCACTAAATAAAACATGCATCAACACTTTACAATAAGGCTTTAATCAACATACAACTTACATTATTAGTTAATTTTTTTACAGTTGTTGTAATTTATATGAATTGTAATTTAACTGTTAATTATATAACAGTTTACAGTTATATCTGTTTTTTTGTTTTTTTTTAGTTTTTTTTGTACATTAAACCTGAGCATCTGTTTACATATTAAGTAACAAACTCATTGTCTTACAAATGTTACCCAAACTTGATGTGGCTCGGAATAACCCCTTTCAAAAGAATACAATAATTTGAATGAGAATTTCTAGAATGTTTATTTTTTGAACACAGAGATCAAACTCCAGTATTTAAAGCTTAAATACATACTAGCTTAGCAGTGTCCCATTCAAACACAATTGCACAACACAATTATATGCAAAAGTAATCATTTAATCCTCAGCGTGACTTGTTCTACAGAAATTCAGGTGAGGACACATCATCTGGTGAAAAGTTGAACACCTCTTTGCATGTATAGTGTGCTTTAGCCCTATGATTTAAGTGTGAGAGCTTCGACCATTCAAAGACACGATTCATGATTATGAAGTTCATAATAAAGGTTTCATATGACTAAAAAAACCTTCACATAGTGTCAACATGCATACTACATTGAAAGAAGTATTTTGCTCACCATGGCTGCATTTATTTGATAAAACATAGTAAACATTAATATTGTGGAATATTATTTAAATTTTAAATAACTCTGTTCTATTTTAATATATTATCAAATGTAATTTATTCCTGTGATGACAATGCTGATTTTTCAGCAGCTTTCAGTCTTCAGTGTCAGATGATACTCTATTATTATTATTATTATTACTATCATCAATGAAAACAGTTGTGTTGCTGCTTAATATTTTTGTGGAAACTGTGATGCATTTTTTCAGCATTTTTTTATTCTCTCGAACTCCCTAATCTCCCTTCCCACTGTCTCTAGGATTTATAAAATGCCAATTATCTTTTTACACTGTTGAGATTCTGTTCATCTTGTTTCTAACTTACTCAGTTAACTCTATGAAGTCCGACCTCTCGTTCTCACCCTCACATTCTGTGATAATGACAGATGGGGAGATGGTGACCATGCAGGTGGAGGCATTGGTCTCTATACTGGCTCCGGTCTCCGTGGTCTCCGGTCTTATTGTCCTAGTGCTGATGGTGTCCATGCTGCCAATGTGCCCACAGCCACTACTACAGGTTCCCCAGAACCATGGCAGGAAATGCAGAATCTCATTTTGGAGCTCTTTGCAGCACAGGCCAAACACCACAGGGCTCAGGGACTGTGCAAAAATGAAGATGACAAAAATCGTCACTGCCACAGGGAGCGTCTCCTTATGCCGTGAGATGATGATGACGGCGGGCAGGAGGTGCAGGTTTATCTGAAGGCTGTGGATGAGAATGGTGCGGCGGCCTTTACTGTTGGATCGCGTGAAATGGCCAGCACGTCTACCTTCCCGGTAAATCGCCACATAGCTTGCAATGATGAGCAGCACCAGCAATAACAGCAACGCTAAAGCGCTGGCAATGCAAGCCGTGCCTTCCAACGCTGTAGAGCACTCGGTATCCATCCCAACCACGTGGTCCCACGGAGAGCGCACACAGGCTAGGACGGTGAAGACTACGGGGTTGAGCAGGGCGAGAACACAAGCCACCAGCATGACCCAGCGCTGGACGCGCTGGACCAGAATGGGGTGATGGAGTGGCATGCAAATAGACAGACAGGTGTTGACGGACATTAACGTGAGGGTGATCATCAAACCTCGTGCCATCACCACCTGCAGGTCAAAGAGGACCCAGCAGATGATTCGAGAAACTGGCCAACGCAGGCTGCGAAGACTGTGCACGGCTGCACCCATTAAGTTGAAGCCGGACACACAGATACAATGCTGACACAACAGGACGTAATGAGGGTTCTGACGCAGCTTCTGGCTGTGCCGCACTGTTGCTATGATGAGGCAGGTGAAGAGACCAGTGACAATGAAAGCTCCAAAGTGGACAAACGCTTTAACGGTATCCAAAAGCCTATTGCTTTGTGCTAGACTGGAGCTAGTGAGCCCTGAGGCAAAATACAAAAACAAATGGAGAATGAGAATAAGTCATATAAAACAGGCTAACAGGGTTTTTTTTTTCACGACGGGTCTACAGGAGCAAATAGCCATGTTGTATTTAAGAAACTCTACAGAAATCAGACAAATACAAATTGCAGTGTGAAAAAACTAGAAATTCACTCACCCGTTTCATCGCTGGTGTTTGACATTTTTGGGCTTTCACTTAATAAAGCTTCAATAATAAATCACATTCAATCTTCCACGCTTCCTCAACTTGATCCAAAATGAACACTTTAGCCTGTCACTAGCCTTTTCTGTAGTCTTTGTCAAGCTTGTTCACAGATACAAATTGCTTGAGTGATTCTCACCTGTAGCCAGCGGTCTAGTCACAGCATCTCAGGTTTATAACATCCTCCCCCATACCATGCATGTTTTCCCTGTGTTGTGACACAATACCATGCAACAGTAATTTACTGAGCGTTTGGGGGGTGGGGGGTGTTTTAACCACATACCCATAAATAACACAAGTCTCTTTATCTCAAGCATACGTTATTGGCACGGCTGTTTTGTAATAACATAACATTCAATGTTTCTATACTACAAAAATTAGGTTCCTCTTCACAAAAATTGGCATCTGAACAGCAGGGCCGTACCCAGGATTTTCTAAATACCGAGGTCCAAATATGAATTTTGGAGGGTTTGAAAAAAAAAAAATTCCCTCCTTTACATATGCATTTTAAGACATAAGAAAATCAAAGAATCAGCTAACTGTAGCTTTAAAACCATGTCAGTGTGCAGTATAAATTATTTTAAGAAGACAACAGATTTTTATAAATGAGAATAATGTTGAAAAAAAAATTGACTCCAAATTAGAAAATCAGAAGAGGTGTTTATGTTTATTATTGACAAAACACAATAACATACTCAAGAGAAATGGCCTTAATGAGAATGGAAAGGAGAGCTTTGCGATTCATATTAACCTTCTCTGCATATGCATTGCTTATAATAGAATTAATGCTTTTCTTTTGCCCTTGTGCAACGGACAAAAAATTCTCAGCAAATGCAAACGCCTTCAGGTGCTCTGGACTACAACTGTGGTTGGAAATGATGCCCCGCTTCTCTCCAAAAGCATTTTTCCAGTCACAAAATCCTTGATTTATGAAAATTGTGTTTGTAGTTTTTTTGCTGAATGCCATACAAACAGCACAGTAAGTAGAATCTTCTGAAACAGAATATCTAAGCCAAGGATATTTCTCCTCCCAGTTCACATTATAACGCAACTGCTTTTCACCAAACTTTGTTTTGGGAAAATTATGGTTATGTTTGAACCACTTATTCTGGAGAATGTAGTATTTGTCATTATCTGTTAGTTGTTTATTTTTAAACTTTGCTGGATCAGATTCATGAATTGTGCCAGTTTGACAGCCATCACTTCTCTTCCCTCTTGTCCTGCTCTCCTTTTCTCCTGTCACCTCTTTAACCTGTTCTTCTATTACATTGCATGGCTTGTGTGATCTCTCTTCTTCGTTTCCTTCTCCACTGCTTTTTCTCTCTGCCTCTTTTTCTGTCTCTCTCTGTTTTCCATCTTCGCTTGTCTCTTCAACCTGACATTCTTTCTGTTCATTTCTCTTTCCACCCTCTTCTACTCTTTGTCTCTCTCCCTCTGTATTAACAGCCTCTCCCTTTCTCTCATAACTTGTTCCTCCTGCAAAAATATGTAATAATATATGCAACAATACTACTAATATAATTATTAGGTGTTTGTTTTGTTGTTAAATTGAGCCAAGGACGACATATGTGTGACTCCGTCTTTGAAACAGTGGCGCCTCCAGAAATTTTTTATAGGGGTGGCCAGATGGGGCCACTTAAAATCTTGGGGTGGCACACCAAAACTAGAAACCATAATTTCAGAATTTTATTCTACTGGTGTAGTAAACCGGCCTGTAGAAAACTATCAGAAAGACTTAAGGAAACTCCTACTAATATACTTTGGTTTATTTATTGTGTTATATTTAATGTTACTAATTATATAATGTGCATAGACTAATAACAGTACAGTTAACATTTTGAGTTGCACAACAATTCTGTTTTATTTTGCAATTATATTTGGCATAAGGTGTACATTTACTGCAAACAAAACAGTTACTGGGGAAAAGCAGATACTGGCAGATACAAATAAAAGCAAGGACAGAAACAATCACATCTTTGCTTTATGTAACAGGATTTTCCCAACAGGGATCAATAGCCTGATTCTGATTACCAGGCTATACAGTATATGTAAGAAACATTTATATCTTTGCTTAATGTAAAACCAAAAATAATTATTACTGTTGCAAAAAGAACTTCCCAACAGGGATCAATAGTCTCTGATTCTGATTACCAGGCTTCAGAATAGACTGAAGTGCCGGCAGGCATAACAGTAGGCAGAGTCTTTACTCTGAGAGTATTCCAGCCATTTATGTGTGTTGTACCAGTCTTTAGAGAAGCATCGTCTTCTGTCTCCTTGATAGGTACGAGGGAAAATATTCAGATGTGGCTGCTTGGGCTGCTCTGCTCTTGACTGGGAGATATCTATAATGAAACAAGAGGCAAAATCAGTTATTCTGATATTAAAATAATAATGATAATAATAACAATAATAATAATAATAATAAGCCCCTCTCGTAATTATCAATCATAGCTGTAATAATGACCTATAGGCATTTCTATTCAGACTAATAAAACTCAACTAACGTTACTAATAAACATGAATCAAAACGCTTTAAGTGATTATGTCATGATTTGTATTTTAATGGAAACACACTAAACAAAACATACATTTCTCCAGATGATGTTACTATCTAGGCTAGCCATCAATTTCATTATTAGGGCCACGTGATCGTTACTTCACCTGTTGGTCCAGGAACACGTCTAATACCTGCTTTGGCCGTGTCCTGCCACGCTTCTGTGACCAATGGTGCTGACTGTCCCTGGGCTGCTGCTGTCTGTTTTTCCTCGTCATTATGTTCTGTCACTGGCTGTGTATCCTTGTCATGCTGCTCTGTCTGTTCCTCTCCTCCATCCACCTCCTCCTCCTCATCCTCACTATTACTAAGCCTCTCTTGCTCCCCTGCCATCTCTTTCACTCCTCCTTCTGTACTTTTCTAAGAGATGTCTGTGGACTTTCTCTTCATTGTCTGAAAATTGACATAACATGCACCAGCTAACGTTAGCTAGGTAACGTTAACTCTTGTCAAAACGTGTCAAAGACACCTCAAAAAGCTGCTGTAACAGTATAACGTTACTGTAACCATTTGGCACTTAAAAAGCACGTCACGACACATAATTCCCCGTCTTCTTTTACTAAAGAATATTTTTTGACTTATTTACTTACCTTAAATAAGTCTTCTTATTTCGTCGAAGTCTTCTTCGTCTTCTAACTTCTTTTGAAATTGTTGACTGACGGGCACGCGCTGACCTGTACTGTTGCTGTCTGAGCGCGCAACAGCGGCATCGGGGGAGGGGCGGGGCGGGCTGAGTGTGATCGAAGGTGTAGAGCGGCTTGCCTGCCTGGCTGTGCATTAGGGATGAAATGCATAACTGATGCTACTAAAATTTATACTGGCCAGTGGGGTGGCCAGGAGTCGGCCAGGGGTGGCCGCCTGGTGGCGCCACTGCTTTGAAAACCTAGCTAAAGTAAATTTTTGTGATTTACATTATGTAAAGAACATTATTTGAACATATAACCTTGATATATTTAATGTTGAATGAGTAAGATCATGTCAAAGATAGAAATCAATGTGAAAATATAACCAATGAGTGAAATCAAAATTTGATGCTCCTAATCTCAATATTAGATTATGAGACTTTAGCCTGGATTTCACAGACAAGAATCACATTATGTGTAGCAATTAGGAATATATTGTAGGCCAACCCATTCTCACTCCCAGGGCGTCAAAAACCGAAGCATGGTCAAGTGCTTTCCGCGTCACAATGAAGACGTCAAATATGGAATGAAATTTGTGCCATAATTAAACAAACAAATCCAGCATTTTGCAAACAAACACTATCTGCTTCGCAAAGGAAATCTCGACTCGCAAACAAATAGAAAGTGATGTGCAAATACAAAGTCAGTTTGAGCGAAAACACAGAGGAGTAACAAACAAATGTACTGTGTTTTGCAAATAATAAATGAGTGAGTAAATGACAGCATATCTCACAAATAAATACAAAACATCCTACAAATTACATGTAACATTTGAACAAATCTAGTCCATACAAATGCATATCTGTCTGTTACAAGACTCGCGCAGATTTTCTCACAAATGCAGCTCGCGCAGATTTTCTCACAAATGTAGAGCAACTTCCTCTTCCAAACAGCAGATGGCGCTTTGGGTCAACACTTTTCCAGCTGACGAAATGAGCGGTGAACAGCTGAGTTTCTGTTTTACTTAATCTATTATTAATCTTTTTGAGATTTTCACTATACCGACCCTATTTCAATATAAGAAAAAAAATCACAATAGTTTAAAGATATTATTGTGACCGATCAGTGCAAAATCAGTAGTGACATGGCTGAAAACATTTAAGCTAGGCCTATTTTTTCTCATTAAAATCCATACAATTTATCCACTGTAGTGTAACAGGATATAAAAACTATTCACTTTTCTGTAATGTTATGTTATTTGTACATATGATGATAACATTTCTGTCGCAGAGAACATTTGAAATAATGTAAGGGTGTATTGTTTCACAATATAATGCAATACAAAAATACAACAATATGTATTGTTTATTCAAGTTTAGACAGATTTAGATTTAGCTTGCCTATAGAGTTGTTAATGCCACATCAAATATGGGAAATTTTGAAGGTCACACGGTATAGTGAAAATCTCAAAAAGATTAATAATAGATTAAGTAAAACAGAAACTCAGCTGTTCACCGCTCATTTCGTCAGCTGGAAAAGTGTTGACCCAAAGCGCCATCTGCTGTTTGGAAGAGGAAGTTGCTCTACATTTGTGAGAAAATCTGCGCGAGCTGCATTTGTGAGAAAATCTGCGCGAGCTGCATTCAGAGCCGGATTAAATAAACGGACTACACTAGGCAGGCTGCATTTTTTGGGCCCCCCTCCATCGATGTTATTTATGAACTGAAATCTGAAACTTACCAAAGTTACTAATAAAAGTTAATTCACATTTTACATAGCATAGTCTTTAGTTACAAATTGGTTGTGTTGTATATTAAACAGTCTATCAGACTATTTTTTGATATTCATTATTTATACGTCATTACACGGCTCTATTAAATGCTATTAAATTATCCTCATCCATTGGGAGTGTCATTGTTAAGGCAGTAGTACCAGTAAATAACCAATAGGTGTCAGTAAACTATGTAAACAGAGCAAATAAGTTTATCTTATTTGCTCTGTTTACATTTAATCAACACATTTAATTAAGATTTTCTGCAAAATGCAATAGCTTACAACATTTATAAATGTTGTAATTAAGAACAAGAAGGCAAACATGACCCCTTCACATTCATCAAGACCATTTAGAAACTGTCTAAAAATAAATAATAATAAATATAAGGATGGAGGATTTAAACTGTGGAAAACTAAAGGTATTCAGACTATTAAAGACTTGTATATGGATGGAATACTTCTTACATTTCAAGAATTGTGAAAAACACCAGATTCACTCAAAACATGTTTTTTTTTATATTCACAGCTTAAAAGTTTTATGTCTTCCAGGTCTACAGCAGTGGCGATTTTTTTAAGACTGCAAGGGAAGCTCGGCTTCCCTTATAATGTCACAAAATTAATGGTCAAATATGTACTATTGTATTAACATTTTATTGACTAAAAATGCGTTAGAAAACGTTCATCTCAAAGACGAGTTCGTTCAGAATCAGTTACATATAGCAGGTCGGCTGACTCGATTTCCTTCTCATACATTCCCGCAGCGTCACAGTGCATTTCCCTATTGAAGCCCAGCGTCCATTGACTTCAATGGGGCTGCTGTGAACTTTTTTTTCAGCGCTTCGAAACTAGACGGTCATTGGATAAACGCTGCGATTATGTCCCGCCCACGGACGCTCAGCGTCTCTGGGGGTGAATGGGGAGTGGGCTGGCCCGGACTCCGAGCTTCTGCGTGATGATTGGAGGGTCTGTCGAAAGACTGCATCTCCCTTTGACTGACAGCGATTCTGTACTATAAGGAATCACTGAAGCTATTCGTGCTCAGTCCCATCGCGGATTTCTCAAGTTCAGTCGAAATAAAAACTGCTGCAACCTATTTCTTTGATATTTGCTTGGCGAAATTGCTTGATTTTCATCATACATTTCACACAATTATACACCACATTCCTTGTTTCAGTTTTACAGAGTTTAATTTTTTTAGATCGTTCATTCATTCATTCCTTCATTCATTCATTCATTCATATAACGTTAGTAGGCTAGGCTAGCGTCGTGGGTGAAACTGCGCACGATGGCAGACGGTGCTAATATTGTCGACCTGATTTTGGCGAAGCCATTTGAAAGTGTTCCTTACGAGGAAAAACTTAGAATTAAACAGCAGGGCAGATCAACACCTAAGATTGATTTAGTGCAAAAGATAGGGAAAAATAACAGGTCTTTTCAGCTCTCCTGGTATGACAAAGTTAGCTGGCTGACTGAAAGACTCCTAGTTGGTACGACAGGGTCATAGACCATTTTCTTGAAAAGGAACGTAGGGCAGAATTTACTTTTAAATAAATAGACAATTTTATGATGTAGGCCGAAAATGAGCTTCCCCTCTCTGACAGACCAGTAGCCGCCACTGGTCTACAGATATTCCCGCCGCATCTTCCACCGCGTCTTCGGGCCGTGTCTCCGGGCCTGGCTCTGCCGACTCGAGCAGGTTCACAGCTGTCGGACGGCTGCCCGACAGAAACTTCTGTAAAGCCCCCCGCTGTCTCTTCTTTTGTTCCTCTTCATTTTTTTTCTTTTTACGTTTTGCCGCACCCGAAAGCATCTTGAATGTTAGCCTACTTAAAAAACACACCTGCCTGCTAGCTTTGTTTCTAACCTCTGCCCGCCACTGACGTCTCCTCGGTCTTAACTGGCTGGCGCCTCTATATAAATACTGTCACGGGCTGGCGTTAATGTGACATAATGTAACAGTCTATGGTTAAGATAAACATCGTCACTATTTTTAGTTAATTAATAAATATTGAAATAAATTGTAGATAGGACATTTGTACATTTTATTATTATTATTATTATTATTATTATAAATTTTTTTTTTTTTTTTTTTTTTTCCTCTGTCTGGGCCCCATCCCGCCAATCGGGCCCTAGGCACGTGCCTAGTTTGCCTTTGCGTTAATCCGGCTCTGGCTGCATTTGTGAGAAAATCTGCGCGAGCTGCATTTGTGAGAAAATCTGCGCGAGCTGCATTTGTGAGAAAATCTGCGCGAGCTGCATTTGTGAGAAAATCTGCGCGAGTCTTGTAACAGACAGATATGCATTTGTATGGACTAGATTTGTTCAAATGTTACATGTAATTTGTAGGATGGTTTGTATTTATTTGTGAGATATGATGTAATTTACTCACTCATTTATTATTTGCAAAACACAGTACATTTATTTGTTACTCTTCTGTGTTTTCGCTCAAACTGACCTTTGTATTTGCAAATCGCTTTCTGTTTGTTTGCGAGTCGAGTTTTCCTTTGCAAAGCAGATCGTGTTTGTTTGCAAAATGCTGGATTTGTTTGTTTAATTATGGCACAAAATTCACTCCATAGTCAAAAGCACCCCTAGGCATCACTATATTGACGAACCGGGAACTCCATTGGTTTCAACGGCCACCCCTAGGCGTCACTACTTTGACGAACCGGGAACTCCATTGGTTTCAACGGCCACCCGTAGGCGTCACTACTTTGACGAACCGGGAACTCCATTGGTTTCAACGGCCACCCCTAGGCGTCACTATATTGACGAACCGGGAACTCCATTGGTTTCAACGGCCACCCCTAGGCGTCACTATATTGACGAACCAGGAACTCCATTGGTTTCAACGGCCACCCCATGGCGAGAAGTTTCACTCTCACTGAACTTCCAGCTTCTGAACTGGTTGCAGTTCCTCTCTGATTCCATATGAGGGCGCTCACAGGACGAGTGCAGAATGAATGGAGGTCTATGGCGCTATACCAATAAAAATCCACTTTTCTCAGGATATAATTTTTTATCTAGTAATTTGAATGTTGTATTCGAAAGGAAATGCAAATAAATTACACATTGCTGGGTGTTAGATTTTTTAGAGTCACTTATTTGCTTTAAAAAGTCTTTTAAAGTGTCAATGACGTCATACACATGTACGACCAGAGATACTGCTTAACGGCAATCCTTCAGTCGCTCTGGTGCTTTCGCGCTCTGCACTTTCTTTTCTCTCGAGGCATCGACAACACAGCTGACACAGGTAAATACACGTGCTAGAAGAGTTTTTGTTTTGTTTGTTTCTGGTCCCGCTTCAGATGACACGATGCCATCAAGCGGGATCTCTGGTCGTAATCAGTCCTTCACTGACCAATCAGCGTTCATTAGCAGAATGCTAGCGTGTTATGGACAACAACAACTCAACCTGTAAGAAATCAAAAGGACATAAGTACTCGTTCATTCAACTTTCGACCTAAAACCCATGTTGAACTTGCAAAATCTACAATCATTTCTGAGATTTCTCAACGGCAATCGGGTGAAAGAGACAAATTTAGCCGTCAAGCCCCATTGACTTCCATTCATTTTGCACTCATGGCGATCGCCCCCAGTGGAACTCTGGTGGTACTACAACCAAAATTCTGTACAACAGGGCTTAATAGGGAGTGGGCAGGCTCTCCGTAGACGGGCTCTGGCCACCGCTAGGCGTTAGATTAAGACGCATAAGGCAAACGAGCCTAGTATAATAGCCTACGTCATCGCAATTTTGCAAAGCTCTGATAAGAAATAAATATTAAATGTATTATTTTTTATAGTTAAATTTCTAGACATAATTTTTTTTGTCTATAAATCCCCAATTTAATATTTTCTGTAAAGACTTTTATCTGGATATGTAGGCTACCTTCAGCAACTCTAAAGCTTTTAAATCCATAACGTGTTATATCTTTGTGTTTTTATAATGCATAATTAAATGGTCATGGCCTGTTCCTTATTGAAAAACTGTTATAAATTATATTTGTAGATTGGAGATGCCCAATGGTACACGCATGTCTATTATTTTATATGCTTGATGTATTTTATTTTATTTATTAAATTTTTTTACTTCTATTTGCGCCTTTGGCTATTTTTGCATTAGATGCCAGGATCATTAATAAATTAATTATCAGCTCGCTATTAATGTTATCTGTAGAATATTGTCACGTGTTTTATCAATATTAACTGCTGTGGTTATGTTGGTCAGTCAAAACACAACATAGCATACACTTACAAAAAAATATATAGGATATTTTTACGAAGTAAAATTATAAATGTTTGTTTATAATTAAGAAATTTAAAATAGTGTGTTAAATTAAAAAAATTAAAAAAACTCCTTTTTTCGCGGTAAATCACGTCTCGCTTTCCAGAGTCGACACCGCGTGTCGATTCCTGTGCTGGAGTCGACCCCAACTCTGAGCCTATTCAGAGTCAAGGAATCGATTCTTTTGAGTCACTATCTGCTCTACCCCCAGCACTACACTGCTATATCTCGTCTTTGCACGGTAGGTTCTGCTACAGAAATTAAATAATTTCAACACAGTGATTCTACACTGGAATCACTGTACATTTTTGTGTATCATGTCCAAGTTTATCTGGGTTGCAATATATATTATATATAAACAAATATAGCCATACCCAAAAACTGACTGGTGCTAATGATACCTGACACGTGATGCGTGCTATAACGTTATATGTAATATGTTGCTAATAATGGTACCAATACGTCAAGGTCAAGTGTTAGCATGATAGCTAATCCTTTATAATTTAGAGTTTATCAGACACTTTATGACCTGTTATTTGTGTCAAACTGCCATAATAGACAAATTTATTAATCTGAATAAGAATGTTATAAACATTCACCCATATAAATAACTTTGCCTAAACTGAATATAAGATCAGGGTTAAACATTTTTTTATTTCAAATATTTTATTCAATTAGATAACCTAATGTATCAGTACTATTACAATCTATGGTATATGTGAACATTAAATAATGTTTTCTTTGTTTTCCCATAGGCTATATAACGAACCCAACAGCTCTTTTAAGAGCTTATCTACTATCTATCTATCTATCTATCTATCTATCTATCTATCTATCTATCTATCTATCTATCTATCTATCTATCTATCTATCTATCTATCTATCTATCTATCTATCTATCTATCTCTCTCTCTCTCTCTTTGGTCTGTGCAGCATTATTTTTCTATCTGTTGAGTGTCTGTATACATTCACATGATGGATTTGGAATTAGAAGAGGAGCTGAGAAATACAGATGAGCTCCTTGAAATCTTGCAAGCTCGAGAGGTAAAATAAACTTATCTTACAATCATTGAGTTCAGTATATATATATATATATATATATATATATATATATATATATATATATATATATATATATATATATATATATATATATATAAATAAAAATAAATCCTGTTGGTTTTATAAGTCACAATCAATATTAATTTCACCATGACTGTTACTTTATTCATCAATGCATGCGGTGCAATGCAGTATGCAGTTATTAACCCTAACAAGACATTAAGTGATATTTCTTGAATTGTTGGCTAGTCATTTGTTATGCTCTTAGGAAAGCAATGTGCAGCCTCTACCCTCACCCCCAACTGTTCATTGGAGAAAAAGAGACAGCCAAGGGGAAATACTTTACAAATACCCAAGAGCCAGAAGGGCAACTGTAGAACGTAAGTATAAGGTACTCACTGTATATGCTAATTAAATGAAAGAAATGTATAATGCTCCATATGTGGCAGCCCAAAATTTGAGTACAGAATCCGTACTTATACTATATATATTTATATGTTATTTGTAAAATTGTGCTTCTGTTTTGTAAATAGGACTAAGAAGAGACGATAACAACATTTCTGGTAATATTTAGCTATATCAAAATTATGTTGTGTGTATGAGTATCTCTTTAAGTGTTTATTTCTTTCTCACAATTTTTAGCAGGTCCACTAGTCATGGAAGATGACTTAAATGGTGGCCCTGCAAATGCCTCTGAGGCAGCTGGTAAACACTGAAACAAAATATTGCTTTGTGGTTGATATTTAAATTGTGTTTTTATATAAATGTGAATGATTTCTATATATGTTCATGTTCATTAATTTGACTAAGATACCATTCTTGAAGAGCTAAAGAGGCTTTTGGACACACAGGAAGGGGATGAAGGGGATTTTATGCCAATTCAAGATCATCAACCCCGTTCTGCATCCAATGACTGGGCCATTAGAAGTGAAATGAGGGAGGAGAGGTGGAAAGAAGCTAGATCTTCACTTGTGGAGAACATTTTGAAAGGAGAGGATGCAAGATCCTCATCCTGCCAACAGTGCAGATCAAATGCAGCCATTGTGCGCTGTAGGGATTGCCTCCCTTACCCTTTCCTCTGTGCAGGCTGTGATGAGAAAAGGCATGGTAGCTTCTTTGTTCTTCATAATAGGGAGTCCCTCGTCTCAGGTTTTGTACAACCTTTACCTCCAACCACAGGATTCAGCCAGGCAGCTGGTCACATTTCTATTAAACATCTTGGTAAGATAATGTTTTACTTAGTTGTATTATTGTTGTTTCATTCTCCTCTCAATATATTATGTTTTTAAATATAACTTCTTTGTTGCACAGTTCGACTGCTGCCTGTAGAAGTACCAGCCCATATATGTGATTGTAGTAATGGGACAGTCCTTGTTTCTTCAGGCAGGCCCATGACCCTCATCACTATGAATGGAAAGGAAGACTTTTGCATCATATTGTTTCTAATATTTATTACCATTTCCTTGTTATCTTATAATTTTATGTAGCTGGTTTTACTTCTTTAGGCCGTTACAACCTTAGCATGCCTCACTTTTCCTGTGCTTCATGTGGACATTCACGAGAGACATCTTTGCCTGAACTTCAGAGGAGTGGTTACTGGCCTGGCAACATTCCTACAAGTATCCTGTTCTCAACAGATGTGCTTATCTCATTTCAAGAGATGAAAATGGCATCACCAGGGATGGCTTTGCATGCATTTGTTAAAATGCTTGATGAGAAAACAATTCTCTTTGGTAGAGTAAGTATTTTATTTGTTTTTTAAATTTGTTTAAATTTTTTAAAATTTGTAAACCACCGCCAAGTAAAATTACTATTTTCTTTGATTTAGATAGATTTAACTATGATATACTAAGATAACTAAGATATTTAATACACTGAACATTTTATACAGTATGATTCTTAATTCAGCTATATAACCAAGAAAATTGTTTCTTTCTCTATATGAAAATGATTGCTTCTTTGTAGACTATGTTGACGTTATATGGCAATGGTCTTTAAACTATGTTAAACAGACTATCCTTTATGACTATCCTTTTAACTTTTTGGAGATTTGTTTAAAAGAATAATAGTACTTTCAATACTACTTATAATCTAATATAAAACTAGTTCTACCCAGTAAAACAGCAGTATTACATGTGCTTCATTTTGCAGAGTGGAAAAATATCAGCCAATGTCTTCAGCTGCAGTTTCAATGAATGGGTTGCAGCTAGATATGCAGTGGAACATATGTGCCAGGAGGAGTTTTTCACATGTCCAGCATACACTCCAGACATGCTAGCTGTATGTGTTGATGGGAATCGCAAACACTATCGTTTTAAAAACACGGCAAGGTGCTTTTCTTTTTTTTAATATAAAGTGATTTTCTTAATTTTGAATGATGTGTTAATCTGCTTTCTTAATGTGTTTCTCAGTAGCACAGAGAAAAGGGGATTACTTGACCAACTTTTTATACAGAGTGATGTGGAGGTGTCTGACTTTGTGGACTTTGTCCGCAAAAATAATGATCACGTAAGTATTATGATTTATGTTGGCAGATACTACTGGATAATTTGATTTACAGCTTTTCTCAAACAATTTTCCAGATCAACAGATCCAAAAGATAAAATATGATACTCTCTGACAACATGCTATGTGCATACTACTTAAGATATTTGTGTTCATTGTTTTTAAATTAGCTTGAATTTAAGCAGTTGGAGATTGTGTAGTTTTTTAAGAACATAATATAATAATAAATAGGGGTGTTAGGATAAAACTATGCCACGGTTCAGTTTATATCATGGTTTTGGAGCCACGTCTGGTTCAATTCTGTTTGCTGTGGAGGCAGGGTTCATGGCAGGGCACCAGCAATAATAACACTAGATTAACTTTAACTTAATATAATAACAACAACAACAATAATTTAACTTATTAACTTTATACATTGGCTTCATGTTACCATGGCAAATACACAATACTTCATGAGCTGTTAATGAAACATGAAAACTACTCCTGATGAACCGAATGAACACCTTACAAATTGACATTGTAACGCTGCATGTTCGTAGTTTCGCTTGCGCTTTATATACAGAGGGATATAACTAAAGAGTGTGCGGCACAGTAGAACAGCTAACAGGACAGGAAAACGGTTTTCTGAGGTGAGAGAGATTTTTATATCATAACAAGCTACGAAAATGACGATGTTGCTGGGACACCAAGGTAGCATTTTGGGGAAACTGGCTCTATTTGTCTTTCCTCCGTGCAACTTGAGCGATTGCCCAAGTCATGTGACATGCTCTTTGAAGACAAAAGTTATTGTATATTTAGTTAATAATATTAGTATAATATTTAATAAAAATACAGCTCGTTTTAGTTGTTAAAAGTGTACTAATTACTATTTAATCTAATGTCAAGGAAGAAAAAAACATTTGTGGCACAAGGTGAAGTGAGAGCTGGGCTGGGGCAGCAGGGGGTGGGGCACGTTCTGTTCAACATGAGAGGATTGCAGTTCGAACCGTGGATTGTGTATCACAGTTTTTTGGTTTGATTTGTACAATACATGGTGGGAGGGATTTGTTTGTTTGACACATTAATAATTTTTGAGAATTATTTTTTGAGAAATTAAACTCATTTTACAAAAACTAACGTGAATGTTTTTTAAATATTTAATCTTTTTTGTTGATCAGCTGTAACGTTCTGTCACTTTTAGAGTGGTCTATTTAGCAGTGACCATCACTTTTAAGCTTTTTTTAAAATGTGTATAATTTATATCCAGGTGTCGGGAAGAGGATTGTGTGGTGCATCACACTGGACCGCAGCAAAAGAATTGGCCAAGAAATCAAGCAGCAAACTGGATGAGGAGGGATTAGAGATTGCTGTCTGTCGCCATGGTGTTCTCCTTATGGCCTTAAATATGTTTAGAGGGGAAATTTTTGCTTACCCCCTTTTTCTTCAGAAAAAACTTGCAGACATGTCACAAGGGAGCATCAAATTCTTCTGTTCGGATGTAGCCTGTAAATATTTCCCATATCTCCAACGTGTGTCTAAGCAATTCCCAGAGCTACAGTCTTTACTGGAAATGCGTCCTTTTCTGTCTGTGATGCATGCCAAAGCACATTCTTGGAAATGTGAGGTACATTATCACGTGTTTTAAGTAATAATAAGAAGAAACGCATACATTTTGAGTGCATTGATGTTGTCGGATTTGAAAACTTGTTAGGTCAAGTATAGTGGGGCCTACCAGGAGGGAGCTGGGTCAACTATTGGTGAGGAAGTGGAGCAGGTTAACAGCTTCCTATCTAGAATTGCTGTTACAAGCAAATACATGTCAAAATCAGGTTTGTTGAAGTAGGTATGATTAATACAGAATGACTTTTGTTATATACATGTCTCATAAAATTTTCTTATTTATGTTATAGGCCGAGCAGACATGATTACAATGCAAGCCATGTCCTGGAATAAGCGGAAGGTTCTCAATTTGGGACAAGCTCTAGTAAACAGATATACAAAGGTATAACTTTCTTCTCAGTTATATATTGCAGTTGAGATTTGCACTAATTTGTTTAGTAAAAATTAGTTTTACTAATTGATTCCTATCTAAATTAAAGGTGTAGTAAGCAATTTCTGAAAAAAAAAAAACTGATTAAAGTGGATTGGACCAAGTACCACAACCCTCTTTCAGTCAGTCAGCAGTAGGGGGTGTGTCCACTCATGACAGGGGAGAAGAGGGAGGGAGACATTCAAAAAAAGTGAATATCACTGGTGTGAAATGGGACGGGTGTGTATGGGACGGGTGTGTTTGGGTGTGATGGGTGTGTTTGTTTAGGTTGGATTTTAAATATTCAGTGTTTCTCAGAAATCGCTTACTGCACCTTTAAATGCAAGACTTTTGTATTTTGTAGACTCAGAAGGCTCTTCAAGAGCAGCAACACATCTTGGAGGCACTGAAGACAGAGCTATCACTTCATGATGATAGTGTTTGTCAATGGGTGTCAGATGTACAGCAATGGGCAGAAGGTAATGTTTTGATTTGCTTTGTTATTATTCTTATTATTGGCAGGTAATATTTAAAGTTGCATTTTCTTCCGTAGAAAGTGACCTACATGGGAGTGGTGAAATGAGAAGGTTACAAGAAGAAATAGAGGGACTAACAGTCAGCATCAAAAGGTGTACACAGCGTCTGTACAGTCAAACAGGTTAAACATGTTATTTTAACTATTAAGTCATTATTTAGATGTCACATTGTATATGCATTTATTTTTTGTTGCTAAAAAAGTGCTTTAATGTAATATATATATTTTTTATATTTTTTTATATATATATATATATTTCATTCAGATAGCAACAAGCGACGCCATTCTTTGCGTCTCAGAAGGAGTGAGGAGAAGAAGAAGCTAGCTGCTGCAGTGGAACAATACAACAGCATTGCAGATCCATCCCAGCAGCTTGGCTCAGTTGAAAACATCTTTACAGCTGAGACTATTGCTTGGCCTTGGCAAATCCCTAGCAATACTGGTATGTTCTACATTTTCATCTAACAATTTAATTATGTTCACTGAGGGCCACAATCAGCAGAGTTCAGTTCCAACCCTAATTAAACACATCTACCTGTAATAGCGTGCAATCCTGAAGACCTTGACCAGGAAAAATATGTAATATATAGTCTATTCTATAAGACTATAGACTAACGGCCGTTTCCCACTGCAAGCGTGAGCAGTGTGTGAGCTTCACATCAGCGTAACTACACTGTGGCTGCGGCTGCTTACATATAATTTATAATTAATACACTTACATATAATTTATAGAGAGTAAATTGAATGCATATTTGGAAATATTTATGCATATATTTAATACATTAATGCGTGCTGTCCTGGGGGAGGGCTTCGAGCTCGGACCTGGCCCCAAACCCAAAGTCCCCCCCCCCGTGTATGCAAGTGGTTACAACTTAAAAGAGCAAAATGTGAAGGGGGTGGTGGAGGGATGCTGGTAAACTGTCAATAAACGAGAGGTAAGACTGCTGCGTGTGTATGTATGTATATATATATATATATATATATATATATATATATATATATATATATATATATATATATATATACAGCTCTTGTTAATATTAGCTGAGTGCTCCCCACCTGTGTCAATTATCTGAAAGTGATCCTCCCAAACCTCATTTAACAAAATGTCATTTCTTGTGTGTATTTTGAGCACACTTTACACTTTTTGTGTGAAATCATATTTATTTTGTCCATCAAAAGTGTGCTATCACTTTAATTGAGCGTCAGCAGAGCAGCAAAAATAGGCTCAGCGCCGAAACCCCCACATCACTGCAGCTCACGCAACGCTCCTGCTTGACGCTCACGCGCTGCTCCTGCTGCCGGTGTGAATGCACTCATTGATTAACATGGGCGAAAAAATATGCACTGCTCACACGCCGCTTACGCTTGCGGTGTGAAATGGCCGTAAGACTAAGTCTGTGTCACTGTTTTTTTAAGAGCAGACACTGTATATAATTTAATATAATCTTTTGTTAACCTTATTTCAGAATCTGCTCCATTTCTCACCAAGAGGAAGGTGTTCGACAAGGTGATGGCAGTGAGACGCCTTCAGGAAGAGAGATGTCTTATTTGTAAGGAGATGAAACAGCACTGGACAGTTCTGACAAACAAGATGTCCAAATTCGAAGCCCTGATGAATGAGATAAGTTCAAAATGTAAGAGTCTTTAAACATTAATTTATTTGCGCATTTAATTTTTTCTTAATGTATCCTTTTGTTTTTCAGCTCTTTTTCCAACATTGTCTGACAATGCATGCCAAGGTCTCCTCTGCATTGTTCGAAAGAAACATTATGAACTTAAGCATTTAATGCAGTTAGTAAAGGCAGGCTATGTGAAAATTTTCAGCCACCAAGATTTGATGTCTGAAGAAGAGAAGCTTGAACAGGAAGACGATGTGCAAGAGGAAGGGCTCTCAGAAAGCGACAACAGCTCAGATGATGATGACAACGATTTTCCTTAAGGCACATTTAAGCCGGGTACACACTGTATGATTTTGGCCACAATTTTTCTGTGAGACAAAATCCTAAAAGATTCCTCTGATCCTAGGCTAAAATCTGAAATCTTTAAACATTAGTTTGACATGTTTACTGACAGTTGATTAATGACAGTTGCAATCAGATTTTACCTCCAAAGAAATTCTGATAGTGTCAGAAGGTTTGACTCACAGTCCTGCAGTGTGACTTCTCCTACGACCGATGACGACCATCTAATTGTCTTAGTTCTTCTTAAGGGTCCTGCACACTGTGCGATTTTTCTAAATCCTTTGCGAATGTTGTTTGTCAGACTGTACGAACATGATCCCCGATGTAAGCCATGTCACACTGTAAGATCTAAATGTCAGACTGTACGATGATTGAGGCGCGCTAAAGCGGACGTACGCAAGAACATTTTCCAGAGTTTTATATCATCAATGACGTGTTCGGTGACAGTGAGCTGCATTACTTGCAGGATTTAAATGGTGGCTACAAAGAAATCTCTAGCGCTCATTTTGGTCATGGTTTGTCTTGAAAAACGAAGATAATTTGACGGCCGTCGTAAGAGAAGTCACACTGCAGGACTGTGCCCCAAATCTTCTGACGCTGCCAGAATTTCGTCTGAGGTAAAATTTGATCGCAGCGGTCATTAATCGGCTGCCGGTGAACATGTCAAACTAACGATCAAAGACTTCAGATTTTAGCCTGGGATCAGAGGAATCTTTTAGGATTTGCAAAATTTGTCTCAGACGGCCAAATCGTGGCCAAAATCGCACAGTGTGTACACGGCTTTAGTTTGTCTCACATTAATGACAACTGAGATCCTACAGTGTGACATGGCTTTAACTCTGACAAGCAACAATCATAAAGGACTATTACAAATCATACAGTGTGTACCCGGCTTTAGAATAAATTACACAATTCTGTAAACGCAAAACACAAATATAATTCCACATGAATGGAAATGTGAAACAGACTTTTGTCACGTAGAGCAATAAGATCAGAAGGCTTGTTTGTTGTCTGTTGGTGTTCATTGAGTCAACTATTCTGTAACTGCTTGATGCCAGTGTGTCTTGGAACAATAAACTGTTAAAAGACTCTTTTCTCACATGCATATTGGCTTAATTTTGTGCAACTTTTTATACATGGTTTTATATTCCTAGATTGTTTAAATGTGTCTTGGTATGTATGTAAAGCACTTTGGCCGACACATGTTTTTAAATGTGCTATATAAATAAATGTGGATTGATTGATTGATTGAGCTCTTTTTTTATCATTGATTAAATAAAAAAACTACATATAATTCCTTACCATGACTCTTATTGAGACTATTGTTTTTTTAATCAGATTAATGGCATTTGGGACAATAATGCACCAAAATATTATCGTTGCAAATATTTAGTGATGTGTTACAGTAACATTGAGTAAATATGCCAAATTTCAGGGACATGAATGGAAGACTGAAAAGTGGATTACAAGAGGCTTAATTGGGCTATATTGCTATAAAAAAAGACACTTAGGACACTTTTTAGGATGATTTACCATGGAAATTCAACATGGATCCTTTGCTCAATTATTAGCAAGATTATGCACAGTACAGATGCCTAACACTTGAGAACATTATGTTCTTGTTCCACGGATTGTTGCCAAAATCCTTAAGAAATAAACTGAGAAGCTCATTCCAAATGGGTATTGCTGTTGTTTTTATGTTATTTTATTTTATTCTATAACTGGGTCAGTGGTGAACCGGCGACAGAGTCATGGGCGGCCGAGGCTCATTGATGCACGTGGGGAGCGAAGGCTGGCCCGTGTGGTCCGACCAAACAGACGAGCTACTGGAGCTCAAACTGCTCAAAGTTAATGCTGGTTCTGATAGAAAGGTGTCAGAATACACAGTGCATCGCAGTTTGTCGTGTATGGGGCAGCACAGCCGCTGACCAGTCAGGGTGCCCCTGTCCACCGCCCAAAGCACCAACAGTGGCATGTGAGCATCAGAACTGGACCACGGAGCAATGGAAGAAGGTGGCCTGGTCTGATGAATCACGTGTTCTTTTACATCACGTGGATGGCCAGGTGCGTGTGCGTGGCTTACCTGGGGAACACATGGCACCAGCATGCATTATGGGAAGAGCAGTGTGATGCTTTGGGCAATGTTCTGCTGGGAAACCTTGGGTCCTGCCATCCATGTGGATGTTACTTTGACACGTACCACCTACCTAAGCATTGTTGAGACCATGTACAGCCTTTCATAGAAACGGTATTCCCTGGTGGCTGTGGCTCTTTCAGCCGGATAATGCACTCTGACACAAAGCACAAATTGTTGAGGAATGGTTTGAGGAGCACAACAACGAGTTTGAGGTGTTGACTTGGCCTCCAAATTCCCCAGATCTCAATCCAATCGAGCATCTGTGGGATGTGCTGAACAAACAAGTCTGATCCATGGAGGCCCCACCTCGCAACTTACATGACTTAAAGGATCTGCTGCTAACATCTTGGTGCCAGATACAACAGCAACCCTTCAGGGGTCTAGTGGAGTCCATGCCAGGATTGGTCAGAGCTGTTTTGGCAGCAAAAGGGGGATATTTGTGTATGCATATGTTTTACTGTCTTTACACCTCCAGGGGCCCATAGCTCTCCCTGAAAGACAAACTAATTAACTAATTATGCTAACTAATTATGCTATGCTTACAAAATAATGTTGGACAAAGTTTTCAGACTTTGAAATGTGGTATAAAGGCGTTTTAAACAGTGCTCACAGTAAAACAATAACTTTCAGCCTGCCTCTCAAAAATGTCATAGAGGTTTGCACAATGAACCTATTTAGACATCCCTTTGTTCAATAAAGATAGTATTTATTTAATTTCTTTACTAAACGTTTTAGTAGTTAGTATACTACACCAAATGTCAAAATTTGATTGATTGACAGGTGGGCGGGGCTTCCGGTATAGGGGCGGGACTTCCGATGTAGGCGGGACTTCCGGTGTAGGCGGGACTTCCTGTATAGGCGGGACTTCCTGTATAGGCGGGACTTCCGGTGTAGGCGGGACTTCCTGTGTAGGCGGGACTTCCTGTATAGGCGGGACTTCCTGTATAGGCGGGACTTCCTGTTTAATAAATCATGTGATTGACATTAGGTTTTGATGTTTTTGACAGTTGGTTTTTGACCTATTGTCATAATAAATCATATGATTGACATTAGGTTTTGATGTTTTTGACAGTTGGTTTTTGACCTATTGTCATAATAAATCATATGATTGACAGTTGGTTTTGATGTCTTTGATGACTTTGACAGTTGGTTTTGATGTCTTTGATGACTTTGACAGTTGGTTTTGATGTCTTTGATGACTTTGACAGTTGGTTTTGATGTCTTTGATGACTTTGACAGTTTTGATGGTTTATGACATTAGGTTTTTTTGTTTTGATGAATTTGACAGTTGGTTTTTTTGTTTTGAATGCGGTATAATAAATCATGTTATTGACAGAAGGTTTTATCTTTTGAAGTCGCTGTTATCAGAAAATTCCCTGCGCATCCCAGAGCAGCGTATATAAATGGGGCCATTGTGAAGTCCGTCTCCCCCAAACATCTGTTCTTTTAAAACAATATACGCCTTACAAATGCAATCAGTTAAATGTTTAAACAATGAAATAAAAAAATCAGCTTACATGTACAATCAGTGACATGTTTATTAAAGAGTTAAAGAAAAAATAAAACAGGTTATGGATGTATAAAACAAAAAATCATCTCACGGCCCTCTGCCTTCTTTTCAAGAAACTACTAGCGTTCACCTTGAGCGCGTCTCTCAAAGACAGGGAGGCGCGCATCTATGTATGTGCGTGTGTCTGTGTGTAACAGGCACGGTCTTTATTTTTTCCAATTACAATCTTTTAGCAGTAGTACATCCGTAGGGAGTCGTCCTGATTGTGACAGTCTCAAGTGAAAAGCATTCAGTAGCCCCCAAAAGGTCATGGTCGGTCGTGAGATAACCCCCCAAAATGCGTAGTGCAATGGTGCCATCTATTGGACAAGCGTGTTTTTCTCCATTTTTTACCTCATCACATATATATGTGTGAGGCGAGGGGAAATGCATTATAATAGTGAACTTTTAGACCACAGCATCTCATCATCATATCTCTCCCTCATCAAAATGCAGAACGGTGAGTATTTTTTCTCTATATTTGATGCTATAATGTTATACAATGATGCTTTAAACATGCAATGTGCTATTGATGTGATTTATCAACTATAACTAACATTCATGCATGGGTACAGTGTTTTAATCATTGAGTCATCTTTGGTCTATCAGCTATAACTAAAATCGGCATTATTGTTTGAAGCTATTGATGTTTTCTAGTCATTTATGCATGGAAACTGTTTTCTGAAGCATTGTTTTATTTTAAAAACAATCTTTGTCAGGAAAATGTCTATTTTAGTCATTCATGCTTGGGGTACAGTGTTTTATTAAAAAAAAAAAAAAAAAAAAAAAAAAAAAAACAATCGTTGTCAGGCAATATCTATTTTTTTTTTCATGATGGCTTTAATCATGGCTATTGTTTTTTCCATCTAAAATATATTTTTTTAGTCATATCCGTTTATTATAAATGTTTTGCAGGATTGTTCTACCGTAATGATGTATTAATTATTATTGTTTCTGTACATAAAGCAATACGTAATGTTTCTTGTTGTTCTCTTACGAGAGGTTCTCTCGTATTGCGTAAGTTCCTTACGCTACGGGAAAGTATTCTTTCTTCGAGATTTCTGAAAAACCCAAAATTATCCTTAATTTTGTAACATTGTCAACGCAGTGCGGCAGCCTGGCAGACCATAGCAGGCTATTCCAGCGTGCCATTGGCTGCTCTGCTGGCAACTGCAGCAGCCTATCGGTGAGCCCGCGTGACGTGGCGACCAATGAGGGCGCTTCGCGCCCACCTGGCTTCATTTGCCTACAGGTGGGGCGTGGCCACGTGTATATAAGCAGGGCTCACGGGCTGCATATTCGATTTTCTTTTCTTCAGCGAAGCCCTTCGCATCGCTGGATCTGGAACCCGCCGCCGTTGAACGTGCAGACGAGCAAGCAGAGGACAGCGCCTGAAGAAGCCGGCAGCATCGCGCCACCTTCAGCCATCCGTGCCTGCTCTGCTATCCGGCAGCATTATATCCTTTCATTGCACGTGTTCTCGCCGTTGCGTCACACGTTTCATAAAAGAGCACGAGCGTTTTTATCAAAACGCCTCGTTCCACCTGCGGCTCGTGCCACGTGCAGCTCAGCACCAGAGACCGCCATGTGTCTGCGCTCTCTGTCTGGGCCGTGACCACGCCGCCGCCGCCTCCTCGCGGGCGAATGCCCCGAGTGTGAGGAACTCTCTATGTCGACCCTGCGGGCTCGACTCGAGCAGTTTTATGACGACATCACTCCGCTGTTCCCCCCCTCTGTTCAAGCCGCGCCACCGCGCCGCTTACAAGAGATGGTTGAAATGAACGGTCTCGGAGCGAGCCTCCTCCCCCTCTGTTCAAGCCGCGCCGCTTACAAGGGATGGTAGGAATGAACGGTCTCGGAGCGAGCCTTCTCCCCCTCTATTCAAGCCGCGCCACCGCGCCGCTTTCAAGGGATGGTAGGAATGAACGGTCTCGGAGCGAGCCTCCTCCCCCTCTGTTCAAGCCGCGCCACCGCGCCGCTTGCAAGGGATGGTAGAAATTAACGGTCTCGGAGCGAGCCTCCTCCCCCCCTCTGTTCATGCCGCGCTGATGCGCCGCTTATATACAAGGGATGGCAGAAATGCACGGTCCTGCAGCTCTCTTTACGTTACAAGAGAGCTGTTCCACCCTCGCGCACATTTTTCAGTCCCCTCATGAGTTCAGGCGACTGGAATTGTTCATATTGCTGTACACGAGCCTGTTAAGACACGCACGCCAGCAAACATACGCCGTCATAAGACATGACGCTGACATATGCTCTCCAACGAACCCGCACTCCCCCCTCTTGGACCGCGCAGATTGCGCCGTTCACAAGGAATGTGAGTGCGCTCGGTCACGTGCGCGCGCCGCACTCACCGGGAAATTAACAGAGGGTGTTTTCGTCCCGCTGTGGCCGGACGAACCGCCATTCTCTAGCATTTCTCAGCCCCCTCTCCAATTCAGGCGGCTGGAAATATTACTATTGCAGTAACGAGCCTGTCTTTTATGCACGCACGACTGCCAACAAGCACGAGGACGTACTGCTGTATGCTCGCACTAACTGAACGCTATTGTGTCCCTCCCGGTAGCACAGTGGCAAAATCAGCGGCTGAAACGCCGGAGACCCGAGTTCGAGCCCAGCTCTCGCGGCAGATAAAAATGTTTTACTGTCCGCTTCCCCGGGCTCGCGGCCAGCTTTTCTTACATACAGAAAGCTAACTCGCACCACGTGGTGCTCGAGTATTTTTGGACGTCTATACATAAGGAGAGAAAAGACGGTTAAGTCCCGCTGCGGCCGGACCACCGTTAAAACTCTGTTTTTCCTGTCAGTCCCCACTCCTGTGGCTACTGCAGATGTTTTCCACGCAGCCTACGAGCCGGCGAACTCGCCCTCTCGCCTGTTTCCAACTGTAGCCCCTCCAAAGTCCTCCTAGCAGAGGGGGGAAGCGACGGTTAAGTCCCGCCGTGGTCGGACCACCGTCAAAACTCTTCTTCCTGTCAGCCCCCACTCCTGTGGCTGCTGCAGATGGCTCTCACGCAGCAAACGAGCCGGCAAAACTGCCCTCTCGCCTGTCTACAACCGCCGTTTTTATGACGAACCAGAGAAATCACGAAGTTGCCTTTTTTTTCTGGTTGCACGGCTCACGCCGTATGTGTTTTCAAATGCAGTAAACGTGCCCACTTTTGTGTTCACCCCTGCACCCAAGCACCACAAATCCCGTGTCTCTCACTCACATAAAGCGGCCACCGGCCGCTCGAGTGCTAGAGTTAGGTCACGTGTCCGCTTATTTGCGCCCACGCCTAATCACCACACGCGCTGTCACACAGCCACTCTTAACCGGTCATGTTCCACGCGTAAGAGTTGTGCCCGCTCAAACGCGCTCACACATTTTCGCGAACATTCTGCCCCCGGCGCCATGCGCCGCGCCACACACCATTTGTTCTCCGCCCAAGGTGGCCGGAACAACGAGTGTAAGGCCACACACAAGCCACTCCCTGCTCGAAGCGGCAGAGATACAGTGTGTAGGGCGGCCAGCCATCGCGAGCGATCGGCTGGCCCACAGCACAGAGAGCGCGCGCACTGCGCCCGCCCCTCCTATACAGGCCGTCGAACCCGCAAAGCGCGGCGTTTCGAGCCCGGAGGCCGTTCTATCCCGTGTGGCACACGCGAGAGCGTGGGAAGCCATTCCAGGTGTATCAGAATGGGTGCTGAAAACAGTGAAGCACGGCTACACTCTGCAGTTCGCTCGCCGCCCTCCGCGCTTCTGTGCGCGTATAGAGACGAGAGTGAGCGAAGAAGTAGCACATCTACTTCGAGCGGAGATAGCCACGCTGCTGTGCAAAGGGGCTATAGAACCGGTTCCCCATTCTATGAGCGAGTCAGGCTTTTACAGCCGATATTTTCTCGTGCCAAAAAGGGACGGGTCGCTCAGACCGATTCTGGATCTGAGGCGTCTGAACAAAGCTCTTTTGAGGAGATCGTTCAAGATGCTTACGACCAAGCAGATCCTCGCGCATATTCGCCCGAGAGACTGGCTAATTTCCCTAGATTTGAAAGACGCATATTTTCAAATCAAGATAACGCCGCGTCACAGGCCATTCTTACGATTCGCCTTCGACGGCCAGGCTTATCAATACACCGTCCTTCCGTTCGGCCTGTCACTAGCACCCCGTACATTTACGAAGTGCATGGACGCGGCCCTCGCTCCCCTGAGAAACCGGGGGATGCGAATATTGAACTACTTGGACGACTGGCTCATCCTGGCGCAGTCAGAGGCCGAGCTCCTCGCCCACAGGGCAATGCTGCTCAGCCATTTGGACAGCCTGGGGCTCACGGTCAACTGGACCAAGAGCTCATTAGTGCCCACGCAATCAACCTCATTTCTGGGTTTGAATCTGGACACTGTGGCTATGTCTGCCCGCCTGTCACCACAACGCACGCGCCAAGTTCGGCGCATGGCTGCGTACTTCCGGCCGGGCAAAATCGCACCTCTCAAGCTTTTTCAGAGGATGCTGGGACGTATGGCCTCAGCTGCAGCTGTGCTCCAGCTGGGCTTAATGCGCATGCGCCCGCTGCAACGCTGGTTAAACGCCCGAGTGCCTCACAGAGCCTGGGCTGCCGGAGGTTTCAGGATCAGAGTGACTCAGGGCTGTGTTGCAGCCCTAGAGCCCTGGTTAGTAGCCGACTGGTACCAGCGGGGAGTGACAATGGGAGCCATCTCACACCGCAAAGTCATCTCGACGGACGCCTCCACCTCGGGTTGGGGCGCCTTTTCGAGGGCAGACCGGCCTCGGGCCTCTGGTCGAGCGGAGAAAAACTCCTACACATAAACTGTTTGGAGATGATAGCGGTAGAGAACGCGCTCAAGCAGTTTCTCCCGTTTATACGGGGACACCATGTGTTGGTCCGGTCGGACAATACCACGGTGGTGTCCTACGTGAACCGGCAGGGCGGTGTCAGGTCCAGGTGTCTGGGCAATCTGACGGAACGCCTGCTCGTGTGGGCACACAGCTCGCTGCGCTCGCTGAGAGCGGCGCACGTTCCGGGCCACCTCAACGTGGGCCCGGACAAGCTGTCCAGGGGCCTCATTCTCCCAGGAGAATGGTCCCTGCACCCCCAGAGAGTCCAGCTGGTATGGCGCCTATTCGGCAGAGCGGAGCTCGACCTCTTTGCAACAAAAGAGAACGCCCGCTGCTCGACGTTCTTGTCCAAAAGCGAGGATGCGCTGTCCCAACTTTGGCCCAGCCTCCCGCTGTATGCTTTCCCGCCGATTTCCCTATTGACCCAGGTTATAGCGAAAATCAGGGAAACGCGCCGCCCGGTGCTCCTTATAGCGCCGCGCTGGGAGAACCAGATTTGGTACCCAGAGCTGGTGAAGCTGTCGCACTCACCCCCCTGGCCAGTTCCGCTGAGAGCAGACCTCCTCTCTCAAGCAGGAGGGTCAGTTTGGCATCCCCATCCAGAGCGATGGTCTCTGCATGTATGGGTGACCAACGGATACCCGTTGACCTGCCCGAAGGGGTTATGAACACGATCTCACACTCTAGAGCCCCCTCGACGAGGCGGTTATATAGTTCTAAGTGGTCGGTGTTCACTGAGTGGTGTGCTTCCAAGGGATTGGAACCGCAGCAATGTGGGGTCCAGCGGGTGCTCTCCTTCCTCCAGGAGCTCTTGGAACTGGGCAGGTCCCCTTCCACGCTCAAAGTGTATGTAGCGGCTATAGCAGCGTTCGCCCAGACGACGCTAGGCAGCACGCTAGGAAGGAACGAGCTCATCATCCGTTTCCTCAGAGGAGCTAGACGGATGAATCCCCCGCGGCTCCCATCGGTTCCTATTTGGGATCTGGCCTTGGTCCTAGAGGCCATGAAGGCTCATCCCTTTGAACCGCTCGAGACTGTGGAACCAAGGTTCCTTTCGCTAAAACCGCGTTCCTGATAGCTCTGGCTTCAGTGAAACGCGTGGGGGATCTACACGCGCTCTCAGTGAGCCCGACGTGTATTGAGTTCGGTCCTAATGACTCTAAGGTCATTCTCAGACCGAGGCATGGTTATGTCCCCAAAGCGATCGGCACTCCTTTCAGGGCGCAGATTATCTCCCTCTCGGCTCTGCCAGCATCCGACGAGGGGGACGGTGGCAATATCCTCTGCCCTGTCAGGGCATTGAGGGTTTATGTCACACGCTCCGCCGCCTTCAGGCGTTCTGAGCAGCTATTTGTTTCGTTTGGAGGGCGCGCTAAAGGTCTCGCCTCCTCGAAACAGACCCTGTCCAGGTGGATAGTGGACGCGATTGCAACTGCATACGCTTCCAAACACCTGCAGTGCCCGCTAGGTGTCAGAGCACACTCCACCAGAGGCATGGCCTCTTCGTGGGCTTGGGCCAGAGGGATTTCCATCCACGATATTTGCGTGGCGGCAGGCTGGGCCTCCCCGTCTACGTTCGTGAGATTTTACAATCTGGAAGTTCCTGCCTTACAGGCGAAAGTGTTATCAGTTCAATAAGGCTGTTGGTTCTGCCCGGTGATTCTGCGCAGACATAGCTCACATACTGGTAGTAAGTTCGGTACAAGGCTTATGTAAATTTGAAGGAGACCGGCGGTACCGTTCCCTCATTTACGAAAAGAGCTATTGTGAGTTTGAAGGTGACCGGCGGTGCCGTTACCTCACTCATATGACAATGTAACAGCATTGATTCACTCAAGCCAGATGGCAGGAAGTCCAAATCATTGGACTCATCATTGGATCCGATCATACTAAACAGAGGCTCTTTATTTGACTGACTATCTAGCGTTAATCAATGACCAAACTTCACAGCCTTAGGCGGTCATGTGACTCCTCAAACGAACATACATATCCTGTGTGCAATAGGCAAACAATACACACACAGATGACCACGTGAAGTTTCGAAACAATACACACACAGTCTTTTGTGCGAATGAGCGCACACACACATAGTTGAACACACTGAACTTTCGGACCCATCTCACATACACGTGGACTAAAAGAACTGTCTTAATAATGTCTAAATATATATATTTTGTTGTGGTAATGTCTTCATAGGATGGATTAGAATAGCTAGGATGTTTACTGTATGTAAAATTGATTCGGTATGCCACTAATTGTAAAAATGCTTGTACCTCTGTATTCTCAAATCACAGAACGATAGTGTTTGGTACCTTCTCGATCGCAGAAACCTGACTGTACCGAATTTCATTCACAGATTACTACAAGATGCATTATTACAAAAATACCAGCTTTCTGAAGAAATAGAGGCTTTAGAATTTCCACCCTACTGATTAACTCAGAGCAGGGGGGGGTTGTCCACGAACAAAGGACAATGAAAAACTCGCGCCTTTGGTCTCCCGTGCGCGATTGGATCACTCCAGGATAAGGGCGTTGGTCATTGTGTCCATAAAAACGGGAACTGACCTTAACTCTTTGCATTCCGCCACAACGAGAGAGCCCCCTTGGCTTCCTTGCCATTGAGAGAGACACGGCATCCTTGCCATTCCGAAAGGACCACCCTGGCATTTCTTGCCATTGAGAGAGGGATTCCTTTGGCACCCAGCCAAGACTGAGAGACTTGCAACTTCTGGAGCGACCTTCCTGAACTTCACCGAAATTCTCCGGACTCATCCTTAGCGAACTTCCACGACGATTCGAACTCAGACACGCACACGAGAGAGCCTAATGCAAGTATTATATTTCACCTTTAACTGCTTGTACGAGGTTGTCTTAATTAATCCTGATTCACGAAATCATAAATGTCTGAAGGGTTTTGGTGAACTGTCTCTCTCTCTCTCTCTCTCTCTCTCTCTCTCTCTCTCTCTCTCTCTCTCTCTCTCTCTCTCTCTCTCTCTCTCTCTCTCTCTCTCTCTCTCTCTCCCTCGTGAATTCTCTCTTTCCATCATTCTTTTCCTTTTTGATTTGATTCTGTTAAGTTTGATTTTTCCTTGTTTGTACCATATCATTTTGTTTCTCCTATATATATATATGCATATTTACCCCCGTGTGATTCGTAGCTTTGTATTCTGTAGTTGTTTTATTAAAACCCAATAATTGCATTAAATTGAATCCGTATTGTTTTGCTCACAAATCTCGAAGTCACTGAAGCGTAAGATCCAAGCTACCCATTTAAGCTTGATTTTCATTTATATTACTTTAGTAATATAAATTGTGCAAACATAAGAGATATTATTTGTCTTGATCAAACAGATCAATGTTTCTTAAGGTTTGTAAGATTGATAATTGATGAAGAAATCAATTTGGATAAAGGTTACTTTTAAATGATTAAAGGTTCCGTTATACGTTAATTTTTCTGTACAACAAGCCAATAATATTCATAAACTCATGAATATTCATACCATTTGAGTTGATTATTCCCCAGAACTTATTGTTGTTACAGGTGGTGGAGATTATTCGGGCAGTTTCAAACTTTGTTTTTGTGAGCAATATTAATATTCATATTCATGTGTATTTTTGGGTATTAATATTATGCATGCGCGTTCCCGTTCATTTGATTGAACTGTGAGACATCGCGAACTCACTCACTGACGAGGCACAACGCCGAGCTCAGTTTAAGCATATTAAGAGATGCTAAATTGACAATATTATACGTCTGGCAAAGATAAGGAAATCTCTGCACAGTCCGTACATGAGTAATATTGTTTTGTCCCGCTTGACTTGAACGACGAAATCTTCTTGCAAGCGGAAGATTGAAATTGAGCGAGTTTCCTCTTTTCAATAATAGGCCTAATATAATATTATATCGTTAAGATAAACGATAACTCCTGGTCGAACATTGGCCTAGCTAACCAATTTAATTTGACCTAAAACATTTATGCTGAATGATCAGCTAGTTTAATAAATGTCTAATTGGAGTTCTCTTAAATGTGAAGTAAGCAGATGTAAATTCCTGTTTTCCACATTTTCTTTCTGTGCAAAATAGTGCACAAAGAGACCCGCCGCGGTCTGAAGGGTACATGGTGATTTGTGTTTTAAATATATGTGCAACCATTATTCGATTTCTGGTCACATAAGCAGTTGCAACCCCCACGAGCGTGCTAGACACCAGAGGGCAACCTGACAGCTCGCGAGTAACACTTCACCATTACTTTATCCCGAACGGGCGCAACAGCGCCATCTGGTGAGCAGTCCTCCTAACTAACTCTAGTTTGGTGGACTCGACTGCGCCATCGCGTGGAGGATTACAGATAGTTCTCTCCGCCATTAATTTTGTCTTAACAAAATTTCCTTCCTAAGTAGAGCATGTGAATTGTTTATTGATTACTGTTAGAAACGTTTTCATTTATGCAATTTTTACTAGCATTAGGCAGCAACCAGGTCTCATTCTCGCTGATTAAAAACACTTATTTTGAATTTGAGTGTAAAAGGAAAAATGAATTTCCTGTAACTTAAATTGAGATAAGATCTCTTCAAATCACTGACAGTCCGCTTGGAAGGAAGGACGCCACCGTGTGGCCGTACCCTGCTAAGTCAGCTTACAGCTTTCTCTCTTTTTTGACACTTTCTTCCAATTCTGTGTGAAGTGCTTATTCCTGTTTCCCTTGCTGATTTTCTTTTATTTACATTCTCCCTACAGGCTTATTTAAATTTAAATTTTAAACTTGTTTTGAATTTAATTTGAATTAAGTTTGTCTTGTTTAATTTTAATTTTAATTTTCTATTTAATTACATTTTATTAATTTTTTTTTTGTTTGTTTTTGTTTTGTTAAATTCTTATTTATTTATTTTCTTCCTCTCATTTGGGTTAGGTTCATTTTGATAGTTACCAACATTATCAAAATTGCCTTTTGTTTTATCATTATTTGATAGAAACCTTTGCCTTTTTCTAAATCACTCTCGATATAGGATTTTGCATTTCCTTTTCGCCTGCAACCATGAATCACTTGATCCGGTAAACAATAGAGTCTTAATTAATTTTGAGTTCGCCTGTTTACCCTCTTTTGTGTATTTATTGTAAGGCTCACAAGCATCTGTGGTGAACTGAGAATCGTCTCAACGTGGTCTCCACGAGCAAGGTTGTCCAACCAACGTGACCTGCACCGGCTGTGTGTGAATCTCGGTTTCTTTTACCTCTGTTCGCCGTTGCGGCACGCAGTGGCGACATCAGCAATCTGACACTCCAAAGCCGGTCAACCAGTTCAGCTGACACACACAAGGCAATGTCTGGGACCACTACCTAAACCGGGGCCTAAAAGTGGGCCACTCTTGAAAAAGAGGGTTCTAGGGAACGTGCCGACTTTGCTGTGCTGGCTGGCGGTTGACGGGTGGGTGCTGTCAGGTCGTGTTTAAAGTCTAAACTGTTTGAGCGGGCGTAACGCGACAGAGTAACAAGGACCGAGGACACGGCAGTTGGGTGTCTGGGAACGCCCGGAAGGCCGACTGCGCCACTGGTTTCCACCTGAGCGACCTCAAAATCACCCCGGATAAACTAAATGTGTTAAATCCACATTATCAGCCAAATACTAGATACTCCCCGAGTATAGCCTAAACGTTTGGCCCACCTTTCCTCTCTAAGCCGCACCCTTTTCCTAGGTTTCCTACCCCGATAGCCACACATGCTGTAGGCCCTATCAGAAACTCTTACGAAAGGTAGCAGGCTTAACCCCTTTAGTGCTTCTCTAACACTCCCAGCGTTCGCGCTTATTCTCCTTGTTATTGCAGACCAATTCATTTTGTGTTTGTTTTCACTGTGCTCTTTCCTACCTTCACTGTCCGGACTGTCGTAATCTTGTTTCTTTCAGTTCACCAAGAGACCCCAAGGAAAGCAAATTAATAGAGTGACAACCAAGCAGCCGGCGTCACCAGGTGACCCACAGGGCTACTGCCCGTCAAAGCCTCTATTTCAGGCCGATCCAAAAATTGGCCCGCCTAATTGTCTAACTGTCTACATCAGTTAGCCAAAATTCTTGTCGACGGCATAGTCCGTACAAGAGCTCGTAAACCTTAAAACAAACTTGCATTGGCCTCTTTGTGTGTGTGTGTGCTGTGTTTCTCTCGCCCACAGTGAACCAGTATGTCCCGTTCATCCAGTCCCGCTGTCCCTTGGGATCGCCTAGCGGTATGGCTGGAAGCGATGACGAGCACTGATCCGTCTGAGGACACCAGTGATCTGCAACAGCTGAACCAGGAGGAACTGGACACAGAGCTAGACAAGCTGACAGCACACGACCCGACGCAGAGTTACTCTCACAAAGAACTGGCCAAGATCCTCGGGAGCCTCGCCCACAACCTCGTCGCCCAGGCACGGCTAAGAGAAAAGAGCCACACCGACCTGGAACAGGAAGCGGCAACACTAAAGCTCCAAGCCGAGGAGGCCCGGAGAAACCAGGCCCTCACCCAGCGTCATCTAGATCAACTACTTCTAGAGACCGAGAAAGAGGGTGAAACGGACACAGAACGTGAGAAAGAAGTAGAAAGACTTCGAAAGACCCTGGAAAATCTGCGTCTAGACACAGACCGCAGAGAGCAGTCAGAGAAAGACACCAGGGAAGAACTCAACGAACAGCTCCGGCAAGGCAAAGCTCTCTTAGAGAGAGCCAACACTGCACTTAAAGACAAAGATTCTAGAGCCAAAGCCTCCGAAAAACACTTGCAGGCTGCCCGAGCCGAGATCAACGAGCTTGTCCAGCAAAGACATGATCTCAAAGATGAACTTGACCTTGTTCACAGAGAACTGAAACATGCATATAAACTGCAAAGTGACCGGGAAGGGGAAACACACCACACAGAGTTTCCCCCGCCCAGCTGGTCCGCACCTTTTAGCCAAGAACCAAGAGCTAGAAAGGGGGGTGACAGCCCACCACTCAGACTGTCACCCACGAGCCTCCACGAATCCCCGCCAGCAACTGAGGAAGGGAAGCCCTTCCAGGAAGTCAGAGTCAGCAGCCACATAGCTCATAAAGACCTTGACAAGCTGGCCAGGAATATCCCTACATTCAGCCCAGACCCTGCAGGAGGACACGACGTTCACGCCTACTTGCAAGACATAGACTTTCACCTGCAGACTGTTGCTAACGCGAACACCTGGGACAGATTGTATCTACTCAGAATCACGTCTAACCGGGACGTGCGTAGCTTTCTAGACCGCCAACCAGAGACTGTCAAAGCGGACTACGGGCAGCTACGACGAGCTTTAATTCGTGAATACTCTGATCCAGAATCAGTCCAGGGGCTCATCGCTGCTGTGGACCTCAGGCAAGGTCGACTTGAAACCCCACAGAATTTTTATAATCGACTGCGACATACCTACTTCGGCGCACGAAACGAACCAGGTATGGAGGAGGACCTCAGCTTCAGAACCCTGTTCCTCCGAAACCTCCACCCCACGATTAATCACCATCTGGGAGTTCTGGTTTGTCCACGCAGCATGTCCACCCAACAGTTAAGAGACTTAGCTCACAAGGCTTACACCAAGCAAAAGGCTATTTCTGAAAAGACTGTAAAACACCCAACCATTTGCCCTGTTTCTGAGCATCGCCCAGAGCTGACCCTAGAGGGCGCCCAACAGAACCACAGTTACGGACCCGTCAACAGAGAGTCTACACCGTTCCAAGCCAGCAGAGGGCAGCGTGGTCATGGTAATGCCCATGCAAAGCACCAGAACGATCACTCTGGAGGATCCTGGGACCGGCCTCGCCCCTCCCACAACCAAAAGGGGGGGGGCACATGGGAAGCCGGCCGGCAACCCAGAAGGAGCCGAACCCTCTCTCCCAGAACGCCAAGCCCAGAAAACCGACGGAGGGACCACTCTCGACGTGGTACTGGTAAGCGCGGATCTGAGCCCACGGCTAACAAGAAAAGTACGGTCGAGTCCGAAGCTGCAGAACTGCTGAAGGTACTGAAGGAGTTTCTACAAAAGAAACCCCGCAAGACAGACAAGAAGGATGAACCAGACACCGCATGACTGGACCGGACGCCTGAAATCAACCTTCCTGACCTTTCTGCAACTGAACCTAACACACAGAACACTGTTTCCCAACCACAGACTCTCGAACTAACTGTTGCACCCCCACACGTCAGCAACACCCACTCACTCCAGCTGACGGCAACACTTCCTGACCGAGACAGTGTCACTCCGCACACCAAGGTACATGAAAGTGCTGTCCTGGTTATCTGCACTCACAGTGAGACACAAGAGACATATCCCGACTGCCTACCGATCAACACACAGGCCCCAACACCCAGACTCTTGGGGAACCTGATCGAGAAGGGAATGGCTCGAAAACTCTACCTAACCATCACCTTGGAAAAGGAACTGAGACTCGAAGCCCTGGTCGACACCGGCTCCGACCTAACGTTGATATCCGTTCAACTTTTTGACAAACTTAAATTTGAAGCACAGAGACAGAATCGCACTCTTAACCTTCACACGTGTAAGCTGAATGTGCAGTCGTACAGCCAAGACGACATCCAGCTCAAAACCATAGCTCCCATTCACCTGACAGTTGGGCCTATGAGTCTTGTACATCCTGTCTATGTGTCACCTATGAACACTTATCCGTTTCTCATCGGCAAAGACCTGCTGGACCGTTTCGAACCTTTACTGGACTTCAAACAGCTGAAATTCTGGGCACAAGTGCGAGAACCTCTTCCCCTCCAGACACACAGGTCTTCTGAGCAAGACTGTCAGGTCACAGAGGTCACGGAAACCCCAACAGAACCAGACTGTCAAGTCACAAAGGTCACGGGAACTCCTGCAGCCAGCCGTGAGAACACAGTCTCAGACCCAGAGCAAACTTCAAGTTCGCTACTCTGCACATTTCAGCTCACCATAGACTCTGATACCTACAGCCCCAAGGTCATGACTGACCTGCAGCTGAATGATATCACCACAACGAACACTATTCTAGCATTATGGGCAGACAACTCAGCCATTAGTCTCTCACTGTTCAATGCAATCAGGGAACATGCACCAGATCCGCCTTATGCCAACAAGCGCACCCGTTTCCCTTTGAACTCACACCCCTCCTCTATGGTGTCCGCCAGAGGAATCTGTGCGCTGCGCTTGACATGGAATCATCGGTGCCTGACCCATTACTTCCTGGTCCTTCCGGACCCGCCCCACGATGTTTACATCGGAGCAGACATTTTGGTTCGCCTCCGGGCCCATGTGGACACGTTTAACGAAGTGGTATGGGCCCCATTGACTTTACAGCCACATGTTTCCATCAGCCATGACAACCTCATGTCAGGACAGACCATCCCTGAGGTCTGCACCCTAGTCAACGAACAGGGAACGGTGGTACCAGCATACACCAAAGGGGTCGCTGTTCGGCTCAACATGCGATGTGGTCAAACCTTAAACCACACGCTGGGCTTCTTCCAACCCTCACCCGAATGTGTGGAACTCGGACTCACACTTGAAGCCACACCCCTCACTGAAGTGTCATCTCGTGTAGTCTACATCCTCTTCAACAACTGCACAGCAACTGACATCAACATTCCCAAGGCCTACCGGCTGGGATGGCTAGTGAGCCATGACTTTCATGACTTTGAACTTGTACTACCCATCATTGGGCCCATTCCACCTGCACTGATACCTGAAGGGAGCACAGATAACACACTGTTCACCGCACCCTTCAAATTCATTGCCATCACGTCTGTCATGCCAATGACCAAAGACCAGGTGTGTCGAACGGAGCTGACTGAGGACAGTCACCTCGCGGTATACACAGTCTCCCACCAGCCTGTCAGTGAGACTGATGAACCTGCCACACCTCCCAAGATCAACCTGACTGATGACACACATACGGAGGAACCGTACCCAGGTTTTGAGTCTCAAGTGCAGCAAATTCTACGAGACGCTGACGCGCTCCAGAGCGAGACAGACCGTCAAAGACTCAAACAAGTCCTTTATAAGTTCAAAGAATCCTTTGCCAAAGACTCTTTAGACTGCGGTCTCACCAACCTCCACACGGTGCGCATCCCAACGCACCCTGATGCGCCTCCCACTTTTGTCAAGCAATACAAGATTCCCATCGCCTCACACGAACCAGTGCAGGAGATCATCGAATCCATGCTTGAAAAAGGTGTCATCCGTCCTTGCAACAGTACCTATTCGAGTCCGATATGGCCGGTTCTGAAAGCCAGCGGAGCCTGGAGACCCACGATCGACTATCGGAAATTGAATCAACAGGTACCGTTGTCAAGATGGCCTATGACCCAGCTAGAACAAGAAATACCCCGAATCAGGGGAGCCACAATCTTCTCTACACTTGATGTGGCCTCTGGATTCTGGACCATTCCGGTGCACCCAGAAGACCAACACAAGCTAGCATTCACATTCGGCAACCGACAATACACCTTCAACAGGTGTCCGTTCGGCTATGCCAACTCACCAGCTGAGTTCAACATCTTTCTGAACAAAGCCTGCCCAGACGCCAGAGTAAGAGGCAACCTGATCTATGTAGACGATGTTCTCATGAAGAGCACAACGGTGGCCGACCACCTGAATGAAATAGACTATGTTTTGAACCAACTGTCCGCAGCCGGTGCCAAGATCGCCCTCCACAAAGGACAGTGGTGCCGGACCAAGGTCAACTACGTGGGCCTGCTCATCGGATCCCAAGGCATTGAACCTCAATCAAACCGTATTCATGCCATTCAAAACATCAAGCCTCCTACAAACGTCTCTGAGCTGCGCAGTTTCTAGGGGTATGCAATTACTCCCGACAGTTCATCGAAAACTACTCAGACATTGCTAGACCTCTAACAGCCCTGCTAAAGAAAGACTGTCCTTTCGTCTGGTCAGACGCTCAAGAATACGCCATGACGGCACTTAAAAGACATTTATGCACAGCTCCATGCCTTGCTTACCCCGATCCACAGAAGGAATTCTACCTGGAAGCCGGGTTTTCCGACCAATGTCTCAGTGCTGGCCTATATCAACGACATGACCAAGACAAAAAGGTGGTCGCATATGCCAGCAAAACGCTTCTCCTACCAGAGCGCAAGTTCTCAGACTGTGAAAAAGCTCTGTTCTGCACGGTGTGGGCCATTCAGCGATTCTCTAACTACATTGGGGCACAGAAAGTTATCATTGAGACTTGCCACCAGCCCGTAATGTTCCTCAACAGCCAACGCATCCGAGATGGCGTCGTCACTAATTCACGTATAGCCACGTGGTTAATGGCCCTCCAGGGACGCAACGTTGAGGCACGGTACGCACAGAATCACAAGTCTGCACTGGGCAATGGCCTGGCTGCATGCCAAAACTGCTCTGATAACACGCTTGCTGCTGCAGCGGATGCACAAGAACCCCAACAACAACAACTGACCTGCCACAGATACTTCGAACCGAATGCGTGCCAGGACATGCCCACGGCCTACGTCGATGGGTGCTCCTACAACCATGACGGCATCCTAAAAGCAGGTGCAGGAGTGCTGTGGGTGAACGATCAGCCGTGCCCACCACAACACTTCAAGTTGGGCCCCCAGTCATCGCAATATGCAGAGATAGCAGCTATTCTCATAGCCCTACAGATCGCATCAGCCAATGACATCAGAGAACTGCTCATCTGCTCAGACTCTAACTATGCCAGACTCAGTTTCGTGTGCCACCTTCCAAGCTGGAAACAGAATGGTTTCAAGACCGCTAACAACAAGCCAGTCAAACACCAACACCTGTTCCAGGAATGTGACAACATCACAAGAACACATGACCTGACAGTGTACTGGAAGAAGGTAAAAGCACACTCGAAGCTACCAGGTCTCGACAAAGACTTGAATGACCAAACAGACGCCCTCGCCAAGACGGGCGCACTACACGGCGACATGTGGGTACCCCCAAACCCCACATCCAGCCCCAACGTTGCAGTGCTAACCCGCAGCAAGCGACCGGCACCGGCTACAATGCCCGCCTCGCAGCCGCTATCGCTAACTCCACAGATTTCCAACAACGACATCGCGGATATGCAAGCCTCTGACACTGCAATAAAGACAATTCTTGACCACCTCTCTGACCCCTCCTGCCACCCTATCACTGACTCTGAGCTCACTGATGACTCAAGTCTCAGACATCTACATAACTCCAGACACATGTTGCGTATACAGGACAACATTCTGTGGTTTGCGCCCGATGACAGCACAGCGCCAAGGCTTGTGGTGCCACGGTCGCAAAGGGGGGTCATGCTAATGTATGCCCACGACACACCATGTGCTGGACACCACGGCACCAGAGCCACGTATGACACACTGAAACAGGTGGCATATTGGCCCGGGATGCAACAAGATGTGGCAGAGTATGTCAGAGAATGCCTGGTTTGCTGCCAGTTCCAACCAGCAAACCCGAACCACAGAGCCCCACTGCAACGCAGAGGGATCACGTTCCCGTGGTCAGACCTACAAATCGACTGGGTGGGACCCCTGCCCAGGTCCGCAAGAGGCAACAAGTACTTCCTCACGGTGGTGTGCCAGTTTACCAAATGGGTAGAGTGCCTGCCAGCACCCAATGACACCGCCCAAACCACAGCATACCTCCTGATGAACCACATCTTCTCCCGGTTTGGACTGCCACTGAAAGTCAACTCAGACAGAGGCACCCATTTCACGGCCGAGATCATGCAACAGATCTGGAAATGCCTAGGGGTACGGGCTAGACTTCACGTCAGCCACCATCCAATCTCGTCCGGCCAGGTTGAAAGATCCAACCGAACGGTGGTCGCCATGTTGAAAAAGTATGTGTCTGCTAACCAGAAAGACTGGGATATGAAACTCCCACTCGTTCTGATGGCTCTCAGAGCGACCCCGCAGGAATCGACAAGGGTGTCCCCCTTCGAGCTCATGACTGGGCGGCAGATGACTCTGCCACTCCACTTGCTGTACCAACCCGGAGACTCCAATCTTGTCACCGCGTACACCACATTCCAGTACCTCGAGGAGCTCCATAGACACTTAAAAGCAACCTTCGCGTTTGCCCAACAACACCTGCAGAAAAGCGCTGAAGGTCAGAAAGCATACTACGACCGGAAAGCATCACACCAGGAACTGGATGTGGGCGACAAGGTCTTGTACTACAGCTTCAATCCGCCACCTTTGACAGGCCCCCGGCGGTTGTCAAAGAAATTTCTGCCTCACTGGACGGGACCCCATGAGATTATGAACAAACTCTCCCCCGTAGCGTACCAAATCCAGCTAAACCGGGGACACAGAGAACCAGTTCTCAAATGGGTCCACCGGAACCAGATTAAGAGACATGTAGCCACTAGCATAGAAAGACAGGGAGGGGCCAATGCAAGCTAAAACTCAACCGCCGTCACCGAAGCGAAAAGACTGTCCCATCCAACCCGGGACAAACCTTGCTGACCTGTTCCTTTTCTCTCTCCCCTGCTCCTCCCTACCTCTCTCACTCTCCTGCCTGTAATAGGATGCGGCTGTGGATCACCCTCCTGTGCCTCCTGTCAACCAGAGGCCAGCCGCCACCCGACCTCATCACACCAGGCCCCGCCTCGGGCATTGTGTTGAGAGAACAACCGGGGCTCCTGATCACCAATTGCCGGACGCACACCCAGAAAGTGTACGTTCGACTCGACCCTCGCAACGTCTACAGAGCACACTACCCCAAAGCAGTAGCCCAGTACAGCTGGGCCGGTGCCCGATGGACAGAAGACTCTCTCCTCCATGCCGAGGCCGATGTCAAGCACATGCTCAACCAACTGGAGAAGATGACAGTCACCCAAGCGGAGTTAGGCGGACACAACCGCCGCTCCAAACGGTTCCTGGGGGCGTTGCTCGGAGCCGCCGCCGCCGTTGGAACTCTGTTTAACATTGGCATGTCCAGTGTCAACGCAGTAAACGTAGCCACGATAAGACGGCATGTGGCTGAAATTCAGACGGAACTCCCACAGCTAAAAGAGCAACTCACCACACAGAGTGCAGCTTTACAAACCGTCGGCCAGACATTAAGAGGAACGGTGGTAATTCTGAACACCCACAGTGTCCTGTTGAACCAGACCGTGAACTCAATGAAACAGCTGTTTACAGTCTTCCAGAATGACTTTGCTCAAACGCAGCTGGTCACAGCCTTAATGACTGATATGCTACGGGAAATAAGCTCCTCCATCGACAGCTTAGCCATGGGTAGAATACCGCCATACCTCATACCCTTAAGCCTGGTGCAAAGTGTGCTGGCGTCTGCTATCAACACACCCGCCGACCCTCTGCAGGTACACCTGGCCTACTCTCTAGGTAGCGCCATTCCCCTTTATGTGGACCCCGAGCAGAAGGAGATGGGTTTCCTTCTTAACTTACCCATCATCGAGTCGAGCCGAATCTACCGACTCAAAGACATTGTCAATGTGGGCTTTTGGAAGGGTAACACACACCTTAAGGTGCGCACTCCTGAGGTGGTCGCCTACCACGACAGCGATACACAGCTGTACTTGGCCCCAAACCTGCACATGTGTACCCTGACTAAAGACATTCACTACCTCTGCCCTAGCAAGCCCTTCCTCAGAGACAACACCGAAGGAATCTGCGGACTGCAACCAATGATCAGCAACACCCGCTGCCCTACCGATGCCACGCCTCGTACCCAAGTCACCGAGACGCAGGCAGAGATCGTGGGTGACAGGTGGCTCGTCAACACTCCGGTGCGTACCGCTATGCTGATCTACGACCAGCATGACACCGCCACCCGCATCAACTTGCTGGACCAGAGCATGTGGATCCAAGTACCACGAGGGGCCATCCTCCACCTGGACGATTTGGCTTTGTACTATCTCCCAAGTGAAGAGTATCAGTCCGAGCTAGAAATCCCAGCCTTTTTCAAGGACCACAACTTCACCCTAGCTCCAGAACTAGAACGGTGGATTGAAAAAGGGGGGCCTCAGCTCATTGACATTGTTCCCCTCGACACAGCCCTCCAAGCATTGTCTCGATTACCTATCCTGAATACCTCACCTGTTGTCCAAACCTGGACCGCCGCTGACACTGCGCTATGTATCTCCATGATCATCGGCAATACCCTAACCCTGGGCATAGCCTTTCTCCTGTACAGGAAGTTCAACGAGATGAAAACCTCTACAGCCAAACTCACGACAGCCGTGTCTGGAGGTCTCAGATGGAAATCCCGGAAGGAGGTTCCTACGCTAGAAGCAGATGCGAACCTCATCGAGCTGGCTCCTCAGCCATAACAAACATCTGCTCTCCAACCGTCCCGATTCACCTGCCATCCGACCACTGTGATGAGGGGTTGTCCGATAATGTCCATCGGACATCATCCGACAAAAAGGGGGACTGTAACAGCATTGATTCACTCAAGCCAGATGGCAGGAAGTCCAAATCATTGGACTCATCATTGGATCCGATCATACTAAACAGAGGCTCTTTATTTGACTGACTATCTAGCGTTAATCAATGACCAAACTTCACAGCCTTAGGCGGTCATGTGACTCCTCAAACGAACATACATATCCTGTGTGCAATAGGCAAACAATACACACACAGATGACCACGTGAAGTTTCGAAACAATACACACACAGTCTTTTGTGCGAATGAGCGCACACACACATAGTTGAACACACTGAACTTTCGGACCCATCTCACATACACGTGGACTAAAAGAACTGTCTTAATAATGTCTAAATATATATATTTTGTTGTGGTAATGTCTTCATAGGATGGATTAGAATAGCTAGGATGTTTACTGTATGTAAAATTGATTCGGTATGCCACTAATTGTAAAAATGCTTGTACCTCTGTATTCTCAAATCACAGAACGATAGTGTTTGGTACCTTCTCGATCGCAGAAACCTGACTGTACCGAATTTCATTCACAGATTACTACAAGATGCATTATTACAAAAATACCAGCTTTCTGAAGAAATAGAGGCTTTAGAATTTCCACCCTACTGATTAACTCAGAGCAGGGGGGGGTTGTCCACGAACAAAGGACAATGAAAAACTCGCGCCTTTGGTCTCCCGTGCGCGATTGGATCACTCCAGGATAAGGGCGTTGGTCATTGTGTCCATAAAAACGGGAACTGACCTTAACTCTTTGCATTCCGCCACAACGAGAGAGCCCCCTTGGCTTCCTTGCCATTGAGAGAGACACGGCATCCTTGCCATTCCGAAAGGACCACCCTGGCATTTCTTGCCATTGAGAGAGGGATTCCTTTGGCACCCAGCCAAGACTGAGAGACTTGCAACTTCTGGAGCGACCTTCCTGAACTTCACCGAAATTCTCCGGACTCATCCTTAGCGAACTTCCACGACGATTCGAACTCAGACACGCACACGAGAGAGCCTAATGCAAGTATTATATTTCACCTTTAACTGCTTGTACGAGGTTGTCTTAATTAATCCTGATTCACGAAATCATAAATGTCTGAAGGGTTTTGGTGAACTGTCTCTCTCTCTCTCTCTCTCTCTCTCTCTCTCTCTCTCTCTCTCTCTCTCTCTCTCTCTCCCTCGTGAATTCTCTCTTTCCATCATTCTTTTCCTTTTTGATTTGATTCTGTTAAGTTTGATTTTTCCTTGTTTGTACCATATCATTTTGTTTCTCCTATATATATATATGCATATTTACCCCCGTGTGATTCGTAGCTTTGTATTCTGTAGTTGTTTTATTAAAACCCAATAATTGCATTAAATTGAATCCGTATTGTTTTGCTCACAAATCTCGAAGTCACTGAAGCGTAAGATCCAAGCTACCCATTTAAGCTTGATTTTCATTTATATTACTTTAGTAATATAAATTGTGCAAACATAAGAGATATTATTTGTCTTGATCAAACAGATCAATGTTTCTTAAGGTTTGTAAGATTGATAATTGATGAAGAAATCAATTTGGATAAAGGTTACTTTTAAATGATTAAAGGTTCCGTTATACGTTAATTTTTCTGTACAACAAGCCAATAATATTCATAAACTCATGAATATTCATACCATTTGAGTTGATTATTCCCCAGAACTTATTGTTGTTACAACAAGATATTGTGAATTTGAAGGCGACCGGCCTTGCCGCTCCCTCATTCATGAGACAAGGTGTGGTGAATTTGAAGGCGACCGGCAGGTGCCGTTCCCTCATTCATAAGGCAGGGTGTTGTAACCACCCGTTGTAACCACCCGTCAGTTCAAACGAAGTGTCCGTATATGTGGTGGCCCGTTTCCTTTACCGGCCACCCTGCCCGAGCAGTGTTATGGTCCCCGGTTCCCTGGGATACATATGCTGTATGCGAGGCGCGCACGGCGTTGACAATATGTTCCCGTAGCGTAAGGAACTTACGCAATACGAGAGAACCTCTCGTAAGAGAACGATACTCGGTTACTTAACGTAACCTCGGTTCTCTCTAGAAGAGGGAACGAGTATTGCGTTCCTTGCCGTGCGCCCCGCGGGCTTTTACGCTTCAGAACTACGAAAACCGAATATGCAGCCCGTGAGCCCTGCTTATATACACGTGGCCACGCCCCACCTGTAGGCAAATGAAGCCAGGTGGGCGCGAAGCGCCCTCATTGGTCGCCACGTCACGCGGGCTCACCGATAGGCTGCTGCAGTTGCCAGCAGAGCAGCCAATGGCACGCTGGAATAGCCTGCTATGGTCTGCCAGGCTGCCGCACTGCGTTGACAATGTTACAAAATTAAGGATAATTTTGGGTTTTTCAGAAATCTCGAAGAAAGAATACTTTCCCGTAGCGTAAGGAACTTACGCAATACTCGTTCCCTCTTCTAGAGAGAACCGAGGTTACGTTAAGTAACCGAGTATCGTTTTTTACCAATACGAGGCCCCGTGGCTTTTATTATGAAAAGACAGAGCCCCCTTGACTTTTATTATGAAAAGACAGAGCTCCCTTGACTTTTATTATAAAAAGACAGAGCTCCCCATAACAGGAATTGTCCCGGGACAGTTAGCAGCTATGCTACGATTCTGTTTGCTATCTATATTTTTCAAGTCTGCATGCATTAAATCGGCTCCCCGTCGTAGCGTTATCCGTGTATTTTTTATTAAAACACCATCGCGTTACTGTCGGTGCCCCCATGACTCAGAACCGCCCTTGTTAGGAATGCATGGTTTAGCTTAACAGCGCGGGCTACGTTGCTAACTGCTCTTAAATGTGCATGATATCGTATATCAAAAACTAGTTTTGATGTCTATCTGTTTTTGATATAGTTGCAGATTATTAAAAAAAAAAAAAAAGCTTGAGTTTAGCCATTGTCTTAAACACAGCATGTTACTGTTACGGGTACTCTCCGGCGCCACCCGGTGTCCCGGAGTTAAAACTACATCCAGTTATGACACAATTGTATACTCTCCGGCGCCACCCGGTGTCCCGGAGTTAAAACTACATCCAGTTATGACACAATTGTATGCTCTCCGGCGCCACCCGGTGCCCCGGAGTTAAAACTACATCCAGTTATGGTGTAATTGCGCCCCTAGAGCACCGGGGTGAAATAACATTTAGAAAATTAATGATTTTTTTTTCAGCATCTGTCATCAGACATGCATATAAAGCGACTGACAAATGTTTCCATTCATAACAGGATTTTTTGCCTCACAGGTTCGAATGTTGAAAGTGTCGCTCACGATAGCAATGATGCATGTGAGGACTGCTCTTTTATAAATTAAAAATTAAATAATAATAAATAAAAAAATAATAAATAATTAAAAATTAATTAATAATAAAAAAATAAAAAAAATTTTTTTTTTTAATTGTCTCTCTTTTTTCATTCACAGTGACCCCTCAGCTGGTTGAAGCAGACAGCGCGTCTGATGGTAAAACAAGACCCATCGCCGACATCATGTTTTTTTTTTTTCTCTTAACATTTATGAAAAATTTATTTATTTATTTATTTTAGATTTCATTCAGTTTATCACGCAACCCGGCTTCCCACTGACTGACACCGCTCAACAGAATAATGATGACGTGCCCGACCCCACGCCGACGCACGCTGTGGATCAAATAGTTCCTGCCGGCTTTGCTTTAGACCAGGTCGCTGGACCCAGCGGTGAACCTTTGAGAAAGAAGGGTAGAAAAACCGATCGTCCTACCTCCCCGGCCTGTCCTGAGAGAAAAACGTTTTGTTTTATCCCGTCAATCAGTCCTGAAAACAGTCCTGACAGGAAAACTTTCTGTCCGACGCCGCCGAGCAATCCTGCGCCGAGTCTTGACAGCGTATTTCTTTATGGTGAGACTATCTACATTATTATTTTCATTTAAACACAAATTGAATCATACCATAACAATTTTTGTGTTATATTTCTACACAGCAGGGTCGGGTTATACCCCCGACCACATGACTAGCTGGCATACACCTCGACGCGTCACTTGGACAAGTACGAAAGCGACCCAAACTCCGTCGGAAGAAGAAGACATCGACGTTGAAGAAGTGTCAGCAGAGCATCGCCCGGCTGACGAGCCACTCGCCAATACTAATTTAATAGAGGCATTATGTCAAGAGTTTCGCCACACCCAGGTTGATTCTGACAACAAATACATTGAGCTGAGTGATAAAGTGGATGGAATAGACAGCAATCTGACCGCGCTACTTAGTGAGTTTCGTGAAGCACGCATCGAAGACCGTCGCAGATCCGCCGCATTGGCGGGGCAGGCTCGCGCCTATCACCTTGAGACACGTGGACGATTGGACGTACAGGATCGCTTCATTCAAAATGCGGTTGATCGACTATTTCGTCGTTTACAAACCCTGAGATCCACCATCTATCAGGAATTTGATAGAAGCGATCGTAGGTCCACTGAATCCGATCGTTTGATCGCCGAATTCTGTCGCGAAATTCTAGTCTTTCTTCGCGTCATCGCTAATGCAATAGACGAGTAAATTCGTATTATTCTCATCATCATAGATGGAACGTTGCAGTTAATTCAATATAGATTTATTCCATTAAACTTTTGTATTGCATGTATTGATTTTTATATTCCAGATACTCTGTAATTTTGTTGTATGCATGTTTTTTACATCTATCATGTATTGATTTATTCCATATACTTTTGTGATTTTGTAATATTTCATGTTTTGGTCTGAAATCTAAAATGGATGGGTCAAAAAGCTTTTGCTCAGACGACGACGTAGAACTGTCACCGGACGAAATTGAAATGCTAAGTTGGCTTCCGGATTCTTTAGAACAGTATTTGTTTAATCTAGAATCTTCGCAATCCCCCTCTAATTTGGATCTTTTTGAATTAGCCGTAAATTCAAATATTAATTTGTACGATCACGTGCTAAGCGTAGACAACAATCATGTTGTACAATACGGTGGTGTTTTAAATAATCAACTCCCTGCATGTACCGACAGCGATCCTGACGCTGATGATACTCCACAGCCATCTACCAGCAGCAGCACGAGGCCCACATCAGGTAATATTGACGCTTTACGCGAGACTGACCCTAACAGACAGAGTCGATTAAGCCGTACGGAAATTGATACGCTGATCCGAGAAGGCGGGTTCGTTAACGGATATCACGTTTTACCGCGACCACGCTTCAACAGTGTGTCGTTGAGAAGGAGCATGAATCTGAGAGAGATTAACTCTACAGATTTGGCCTCTTATCACACTTCATTACATCGCATGCTGAGCGAGATCGTCACCTTCGCTAGAGAAATCGGCCACGATGCACCCGTAATCAATATGACCATGTCGGCACCCACTCTACAAACACCCATCAGCGGTGTTCTCGCCCCCGGTAATGATTATGATGTGAATTCGCTTATGGATCAATTTGAAAGAGTTTTACAGAGCAACCAGCTGTTATTATCGGACGACGCCGTCGAGATCGACGCTACCGTAGCCATGAACAGACAAGGAGGCGGTCGACGACGTAAACTTACAGATCTGGCCGTTGATCAGGTAATCAAAAGAAAAAAGACGAATTTGTTCTGCCCCATAAATTTGTCAAATCAATTGTGCTTCTCTATTTGTCTCGCTCGCTTTCTTAACCCCCAGCTACCCGAGAGCGAGTTAGAAAAACTGGCTGCAGTCATCCAAAACAGCGTCGGCTTCTCAATTCAAGACCGAATCGCTCTTAGCGACATAGCTTCGTTTGAACGAGCGCTAGGCATTAAAATCGTTGTATTTCACAGATCGAATGCCATGGTCTTAGAAACGTACAAAAATTCTGACGAACCCCACCCCAAAACGGTGTTCCTCTATCTACATGATAATCACTATTATATGATCATGAATCTGACAGGCTTCTTAGGTTCGCCATACGTCTGTCAATTTTGTTACAAAAGTTACAGCAACCTCAGAGACCACCAATGCAAGCACGTCTGCAATGTCTGTTTTGACGCCGAATGTCACAGATACCCTAAAAGAACCATACATTGTCCCGATTGTTTGCGCTACTGTAAATCGAGCTATTGCTTCGAAATGCATAAAAAGAACCCTCCTCCCGGTCAAGAATCCCCCTCCTGTGATATTATCAAATACTGCAAACTATGCAGGCTGCGTTACTACATTAAAGAGGGTGACAAGAAAGCAAAACACATTTGCCCGACGGACAAATGCGTCCACTGTCGAGAACATCTGACGGGACACGGGACGCACCAATGTTTCATACAGCCCCTAGAGCCTAAGGAGCCATGCGAGAAATATATTTTCTACGATTTTGAAACGCGTTACGAAAACGGGCGCCACGTGGCTAATTTTGTTTGCGCAATCACTTTCAAAGGGAAGAAATTTACGGCGCAGGGTACCGACTGCATCGCTAAGCTAATCAACCGCTTCAGAAAACCCCGATATAATGGCTACTGCTTCATAGCTCATTACGCCTCCAGATTCGACTCCTTTCTGATTCTCGAGTATTTTTGCAAAGCCGGGATTGCGATTGAGGTCATAATGCAAGGCTGTAAATTAATTTACATGTACGACGAATCGTTTGGCCAACGATACATCGATAGCTACTCATTTTTTCCAATGGCCCTTGCCAAAATGCCCGCGGCGTTAGACTTGACGACGACTGAAAAAGGCCACTTCCCCCATCTTTTCAACAGGGTGGAAAACGAGAACTATGTTGGACCATACCCCGACAAAAAGTTCTACAACTACGATAACATGTTGGATAAAGCCCGTGAAAAGTTTGATGCATGGTACAGCACGGTTGAGGGGGAGCAGTTTGACTTCAGGCAGGAACTGTACGCGTACGGGGTTAACGACGTCGTCTTATTACGCGAAGGCTGTATGAAATACCGTCAGGCGTTCCTAGAATGCACCGAAATTGACCCTTTTTGGTTCACCACGCTCCCCGGCTGTTCGATGGGGGTCTTCAAAACCCATTATCTCGGCAGAAACACTCTCGCTCTCACGCACAACAACGCGTACATCCATCAGAATAAGTCCTACTCAAGTGGCTCGATCGAATGGCTCGAGTATGTCAAAAAGACTCGAAACGTGGATGTTCACCACGCCGTAAACCACGGTGAAGTATCGATCGGTAAGTACTTTTTAGATGGCTTCTACCAGCAAGACAGTGTGCAGCACGGCTTAGAATACGCGGGATGCATCTTCCACGGTCACTGCTGCCGCTTTGCACCCCATGAGTCACACCCCTTGTCGGGGGTACCCTATGGGGTTCTCAGGAGACAGTTTGACGATAAGATCGAAATTCTGCAGAACGCGTACGGTTTACAAGTCGAGGTTCTTTGGGAATGTGAATGGACCAAAATGAAAAAGACCGATCCCTCTGTGATAGAATTTATGGCCGGTTATTCAGCCCCGGAGAGACTGAACCCAAGAGAAACCTTGTATGGTGGGCGCACGAACGCTTATAAACTCTATCACAAAGTGAGCGGAGATGAGAAAATAAGGTATCTCGATTTCACCAGCCTCTACCCCTTCTGCCAGGCTAGGAAAAGCTACCCGATCGAACACCCCCAAATCATTTTCAAAGATTTTGAACCGATTGAAAATTATTACGGACTCATCAAAGCGACCGTGTACCCTCCCCGCAAATTACTGCATCCGGTTCTCCCTTACAGATGTCAAGGAAAACTCATGTTTCCGTTATGCCGAACCTGCGCTCACAATCAAAACCAGACCACGAGCTGTACCCACACGGATGAGGAAAGATCACTCTCCGGGTCCTGGGTATCCATTGAGCTTTTAAAAGCCATCGAGAAGGGTTATGTGGTAGCCAAGATTGACGAGGTTTGGCATTTTCCACAACGGTCAGACACGTTGTTTGTCGAATACGTCAAAACATTTTTGCGTTTGAAACAACAAGCGTCGGGGTACCCGTCGAATGTCGTCACGGACGCTGAGAAAGAAACTTACATTCGCGAGTATTTTGAAAAAGAGGGGGTTCAACTCGACCCCGAAAAGATCAAGCACAACCCCGCGCAGAGAGCTATCTCAAAGCTATGTCTGAATTCGCTTTGGGGACGGTTCTCTTTAAAACCAAATTTACCTCAAACGACTCTGGTGAACGACCCCGAAGATTTCACCAGAATCGTCTTCGGTAATACCGACACCTTGTCGTATTTCTCATTCGTCTCAGACAACGTGGCTCTCGTCCAGCATAAACCCAACAAAGAGGATGTTTGTAAGGCTCGCGACGTCAACGTGTTTATAGGGGCGTTCACTACGGCCCACGCCCGACTGGAATTGTACGAGTTGATGGACAGACTCAGCAGTCGTATACTTTACTCTGATACAGACTCCGTCGTGTTCGTGTCTAGGGACGGTGACTGGGAGCCGCCTCTGGGTGATTATTTGGGCGAGCTGACGAACGAAATAGACGATGGGGATTTTATCACAGAGTTTTGCTCTAGCGGCCCTAAATCGTATGGCTTTCGCACCGCTAAAGGCAAAGTATGCATGAAAGCTAAGGGGATAACGCTGAATGCTAAAAATTCCCAAGCCATCCGCCTGGATACCCTGATTGGTCTGGTTGATAGTTATGTGACGTCGTATGATAGTACCGAATACATCCTGGCTCACACGGAAAACATTGTGAGGGATAAAAAGACTCTCACATTGCACAACAAATCAGTCGTTAAAAGGTTTAAGGTGGTGTATAATAAACGCAGACTTTTGCCCGATTTCACCACGCTTCCTTATGGCTACTGATCAGATGATGCACAGAGGATCAATGGATGCTTCCGATTTTGATTTCAGACTTCAACATCCATTTAGTTGTGTTATCTCCGGGCCTTCCAATTCTGGAAAGTCTTATTTTGTGAAACTTTTGTTGGAAAAAGGTTTGAATTTAATTTCCAAGAAAATTGAAAACATTGTCTGGTTGTATGATTGTTGGCAGCCTTTGTACGACGATGTACTTAAATTGTATGACATTAAATTTGTGCAAGGAATACCAGAGAGTCTGAATGATGATGATTTGTTACCTGTCACTAAAACAAATCTTATCATCGTGGATGATTTGATGCAGCAAGCTAGCGCCAATTTGGAGCTTCAAAGGGTTTTTACGCAGTACGTACACCACCGTAATCTCAGCGCTATTTATATAGTGCAAAATTTATTTGTACAGGGTAAATCCTATGGAGTCAAAATAGGGCCACATATATCTGCAAAATAACACAATGTTTTGCAAAAAAAAAATATGTTTTGCAAAAAAAAAAAGTTTTGCAAAAAAAAATAAAAAATTTTGCAAAAAAAAAATTTTATATTGAGAAAAAAATGCTTTTTTGCAAGTAAAAAAATAATAATTGCAAAAGAAAAGTTACCACTGAGAGAAAAAATAAAGTTTAGCAAAGTAAAACTTCAGCAGAATTGACTTTGCACTTTTGCGCCGCTCCTTTAAATCCGCGTTTCCGTCATCCGTGCCTCTGCGGCGCAAGCTTTCCTTTGCGCTTCATTTTTCTTTGCGCCTCGCTTTGTGTCCCTGATTTGACGTGGGGGAGGGGTCAAGAGGTTGGGGGTGTGTACATGGGTGTGTACAAATGGACGAAGGCGCGTCCTTCTCGTTACGTCATCAGCGCGAGCCCCAGACCGTATGGATCGATCGAAATGGCGGAGCAGAGGCATGCGGGTGATGGATCACAGGTATGTATTATTGATCGCTTTCTTCAAGTTCGCTAGATGTGTATCAACTCGTTTGCTCAAGTTACGTAAGTTAGAGATCAATTAATGCGGTTAATGTGGCGATTAGCTAATCGCCGACGCAACGTTAAGTGTGTCGGTGGCTGTACATTTGTCTCTATATGCACACCTTTCACGTTGTTTTATAATTAATAAATAATGATAATTATTCTCCACGCCCTAGTTGTATTGTGGACTATATACGATGCCAAAGGTGTCTCTCAAAATATACTGTAAATTGAAAACAAATGATACAACACAAATGCCTTAGTGCAAACATAATTTGAAATAAACCTCTTTCTGATTACGAACAAGTTGATTTATATACAGTAGGTCACATCCCTATAGACTATGTTTAAAATCTGTGATGTTTATATGATACATGTCATTGTCACTTATTCTAGATCATTTGTGTGAAACTCAATTCCTGGAGGGCCACAGCTCTGCACAGTTTAGCTCAAACTAGCTCCAACCCACACCTGTTTGGAGGTTTCTAGTAATCCTGAAGATCTTGATTAGCTGAATCAGATGTGTTTGATTAGGGTTTGAGCTAAACTGTGCAGAGCTGCGGCCCTCCAGGAACTGAGTTTAAAACCCCTGATCCAGATAATCCTATATGATGTTGTCATGACATATTTAACAGAGAGAATATTCAGATGTCTGTACAGCTGCACAGAATTTAATAGGTCTTCTGACCCAAAGCCTTGGTCAGATTCAGTCAGCTCAGGGGCAGCAGCCACAACAACGACAGCAGCCTCCTGCTATTTCTCAGCCTCGAATAGAGCAGGATATGGCCAGGTTGCCGCATCCACATCTAATTATCTTAACAATTGTCTTTTGAATGTTTAATATTATAATTAACTTTTTTTATTATTATTTGTAGATCTTTTCCTGGGATGTTTAAAAAAGCAAAGAAGAAAACTCCAAATCCACAAATACATTTGAAAGCCACACCTTGGAAACCATTTGCTGTTCCCATATATTTAATGAGCAGCAACACTGACACCTCACCCACACCTTCTGAAGAGCTTGAACTACTCCAGGCCGGACTAGGAAAACGGGTGATTACAATTTCATCCAATGTGAACCACTCGGATGTAAGTTCATTTTATAGTACAATCTAATTTGTTAGTTTGTGCCATCTGATTTTAGAGCAGGATTATTTTTATATCACCCTGCGAATAATATATAATTTACTGCTTCAAAGTAATATTCCACTTTCAAAATATGCTGAGATGAATGAACATAATTTGCTTCAACATGGTAAAATGTGAATTAGTATGTATAAAAATGACAAACAAATGCACATAAAATTTTCAATGTGATAAAGATTTAGTTTTTACTTTGTATGGTTGTTTGAGGACCCTTGTTCTGTTTCATGTTTATTTCAGTTATGCAAGCTCCTTGAAGCTGAATTTCCAAAGATGAAGTCACTTACTGGAGGGTGGTTACTTTATAAGGCACCAGGTATGCTGTACTGTCAACCAGAACAGACACAAACATGAATATCTGAGTAGAGTATACTGTAGTGTAAGTAATTTCCATAGGTAGTTATCAATTGAACAGTTCCCCTGGCATTCTAACCTTAAATCCCAGGCTACATCCATTTTTAATAACAGTACACAGGGAAGTGTTAAAGGGATAGTTCACCCAAAAATGAAAATTCTGTCATCATTTACTCACCCTCAAGTTGTTCCAAACCTGTATGAGTTTCTTTGTTCTGCTGAACACAAAGGAAGATATTTGGAAGAATGTTTGTAATCAACAGATCTCAGTCCCCATTGACCATAGTATATATTTTTCCTACTATGAAAGTCAATGGGGACTGAGATCTGTTGATTACAAACATTCTTCCAAATATCTTCCTTTGTGTTCAGCAGAACAAAGAAACTCATACAGGTTTGGAACAACTTGAGGGTGAGTAAATGACAGAATTTTCATTTTTGGGTGAACTATCCCTTTAATAGAATATGGGAAGCACTGTTTTTTGACATCGTTTTTAGCTACAGTATAAAGCCCAATTATATAGTAAAGACCTTTTTATTGCTGTATTTGTTAATGTGTTTTTAAATTGTCAGGTGGGAATGGAAGAAGAAAGCTTACTGTTGTCCCTCCAGACTCAGAGGGTTATACAGGCAGCCTTCTCAAAATGGCTACCACCGCTGGAAGAACAGCACTGTATATGGTCCCTCTTCAAGATGAATTATGTCTTGATTCACTGCCATTCTCAGCAGAAGAGTTTGCGAAGATGCCAAAGGTTGAATGTCGTACTTGTAAAACCACAATGCCACTACCAGTTTTGTACTTGCATGTTAAATCTTGTGGTGGCTGCACACAGTCAGCTAATGATGAGGTATGTTGTTTACACAATGACATTTTTTAGTAGACTTTATTATAACATTTTTCAGTTAAGTTTTCTTTTAGGCAGAATATATATCTCGTTTTGTCATTTCAGACTACTGAAGATGAAGATGATGATGATGTAAAAGTAGTTGGTGAGATTACCAGAGCAGTTACCCCTACAGCCCCAGCTTCTACACCTACACCCACCACTTCAATACAAACTTGTTCTCCTACACCCACCACAAGTTTTGAGGTGAGCTAAATGAAAATGCTGTGTTTTTAATATATTCAAAATATTTGAGAATACATTTGCTTTTTAATTTTTTAAAGTGCATAAGGACCGGTGCAGTTAGTAAAATTAATTAGATGCCATGTTAAGATTTTATTACTAACGGTAATGGTATTTTCTTTGTAGTGCCTTATTGTCAAGCACTTTTGATTAATTGATTGTAATTATACGGTCTCTCACTGGTACATAAAGACCATTTTGCAAGAGGTAAATAACACTGGTTGAGAATGCCCTATTTTTATAGTTTTAAAACACTACACAAATGTTAAAGTCAATGCAATTTACTAAACATTTAGAACTGAATCAGAATGTTTTTTGTAAAGTTAAAAAACTAAAACAGTGAGTGCTTGTTTAGATCTTGCAAAATACTTGGTGATCAAAGTATTTAAAGTGACCAATTAAACAAATTACTTGATTGGAGTTTGGAAATAACCAATTTTGTTTTATTTGGGATTTTATTGTATAATGCTTAATCAGTTGTCCTTTTGCCATTATAGGATGAGGGACAGTGTCCCATTTGTTTAGACACATTTTCACAGACAGAGTTGCCCATGCATGCAAGTGTTTGTGGAGATAGGTAATTTTTAATGATTTGAAAAGTTATTACATTTACAGACATTTAATAAGGTTATGTATTAAACATGTTTTAAGTATTATAAGTGTTATAACACGTTGTAAATGTTATAAGTCAATCTAACCATTGGGTATATACTCAGTATATTACAGACACTGGATTATGAGAGCAGTCCTCCGTGTGGCACACCAGTACAGCAAAACCAAGGCCCAGACATGAAAAGGTAAAGTCTATTTATGACATTTTAACAACCCTAAGACATCAGAATTCTTTACTAATCTTTTTTTTCCTGTTTTTATAGTCCAGATGATGTATTGCGTTTGTTGGCAAGTAGGGTAGATGACAGCAAGGATTTCAAGATCTGTGTTTCTCGAACTGACTTCTATCAAAGAGCTATGGTGCAGTGGCAAAGACAAAAGAGAGGAACCCCGGGCAATACTTTGCGTGTAACATTTTTGGGGGAAGCTGGTGTTGACACAGGTGCCATTCGTAAGGAATTTCTTTCAGGCAAGTCAGGTTCACAATTGCCTTAGGTTTTTATATTCATCGGAACAATTAAAAGTTTAGAAAAACAATAAACAGTTACCACATGTGTCATTATGAGATTTGGTATGTTTTAATGGGCTTATAATTGTAAATTCTTTTTTAACATGTACATTTGTATATTTGTTTGTAGATTTGATTGGTGAGATTGAGAAACACCTCTTTGAGCATAGAGGACACCAGAGAGGGAAGAGCCCCATCTACTCCCTAAGTAATCTGGACAAGGGATTTTTTAGGTTAGTAATATTTTACATTGTAGTAACATGTCAGTTGTCATTTTTGCATACAACTAAATATTACTTTGTATTCTTTATTTCAGGACTGCTGGAGAAGTGTTTTCGGTTAGTCTCGCTCAGGGTGGGCCTGCCCCCCGTTTCTTGAGGCCGTGGTGCTTTGATTATCTCTCATCTGGAGACTTGGATGAATCAACTCTCACTATAGATGATGTGGATGATGCTGAACTTTATAATTTGATTAAAAAGGTAGTAATTTTTTCCAAATAAAGCTTTTATGAAATCAGATTTTATTTCTACGCAAGCATACCACTTGCCACAGTTTACGTGTTTGTGTTTTCAGGTGGAGGAAGAAGAAACCGATCTCTCTGCATGGAATGATCAAATAATTAACTGTGGTTTTACTGGGGCCATTAAACCTGAGAACAAAGAGGCCATAATAAGGTCAGAAAAAGTCTTAACTTGTTTACATTTGAAACCTTGCAAACGGTTTTAATTTTGCTGCCTACCAGATATACTGATTAGCCACAACACTGTCTATATTATGCAAGAATTTCCTGGTTCTTTTTTCAGATCAATTGTGCTGCATGCAACTCTACGTTTGGTCCCTTTGTTGAAGCAAATCCGAAAAGGTCTTGAAGTCTACAATTTTGTGGACATCCTGGAAAACCATTCAGGACTTTGCCACCAGTTCTTTGTCCCTGATGTGGTGGATGGTGATGATAAGGTATCAATAACTGAAAAAAAAGCCTATCTTGTATTTCATTTTAGAAATATTATATATAGGAAAATTATTTGCCAAGTTAAAAAATAATTGTCAAACACTTGTTCCTTACAAAAAATAATAGTAGAAAATGGATTGCTCTTAATACCTCAGTAATGGTTTCCTGTAGCTTATTGGTTAGATAACAGTGCTAGCATAGCCCAAGGGCTTGGGTTCGATCTCAGGGATTGCACATACTTAAAACAAATGTTATTATAGTAATAAAGTAGCTTTGGATAAAAGCCAAATGTATATGTACCTGAAAATGGATGGGTTTTTTTTCCCCACAGGCTGATGCAGACTTCATCATGCAGAACATTCTTCCGAAAATGTCGGAGAAGGGATCAGTACGGGAGACTTATGAAACAGCTATAATCAACTTTCTGCAAGACTTTCTCCAAGAAATTGAAAGCTGTGGTATGTATGAACTGACAGTTGATTTAGTATAAATATTGTTAAAAAAACTGCAGATTACACAAATTAATGTTAAAATGTAATTGATCTAATTCAGACAATACCAACCCTAGAGATAACAAGTTATTTTGCTTGTAGAGGATAACCCTGACGGAGACAGCCTGCCCTTAACTGTCCCCGGTGTTATGCAATGGCTCACTGGCCAGGGACACAAACCTCTTCTAATGTCAGAACTTAAAGAGTTCAAAATTTCTCTTCATTTTGACCATGAGTGTATGCAGAGGATGCCAGAACATAAAATATGCTTCCCAGTTGTAAGTGCCTGTGCCAGAAAAATTACATTTCCCACAGTACACATGGGTGACTACAGTTCTTTTAAATCCGTAATGTTGCAAGCCATTCAGTTTGACGACGGTTTTAACAGAATTTAAAATGCTACTAAATGTATGGAATTGTACATGTTCAGGGAAAAACTTTTGTACATTGGTAAATGTTCTTATGGATTTGAAATTTACTGTGTATGTGTAGAGAACACGTGTTACATAGATTTGAAATTTACTGTGTATGTATAGAGAACACAATGTTAAATATTGTAAAGTTTTATATCTTAATGCAATTGTTAAGAGAACAAGTTGTTATACAAGTGTTTTCTGCTTTAAATATAGCCAATACAGAAAATAAAACAAGCATACAATGTCAACTTAAGTTTGTTTTTTATTGAATTGGACGTTAATTTGCTTTTAAATGGATCATTTGGTCCCTAGTCATTTCAGTGATTGATTTAGTGTCAATTAAGAATGAAGCAGCACAAAATTTAAAACTTCTAAATACTTGTCTCTTCCGAAGTTTTGAGAGTGTGAGGTTGGGTTAAAAGAAGTTTGCATTTGGGCCTTAAGTTCTTCAGTTAAGGGGCATTCGACTGGAGGAACTACAATTCCTGTCCACGGCTGGTCAGAGATTCTGTCTGTGTGCCAGTCAGAGTCGTCATCTTGTGCAATCTGTTAAAAGTTGGTTATAGTTTATGGACATTATCTTGCACGAAAACATTATACATTAAGACACAAATTCTTAAAATACCTCAGATTGGACTGGAGGAGTGACAGGGTTTTGCAGGAGTCCAATTTCCCACAACTGGTCTGGGCTTCGATTACTCTCTGTACGGAGAGGATGGTTATTCCACCCACTAGTAAAGGAGTCAAGGCTGGCCTGGAGACGAGGCAGGAACACAAACTGACAGCAAAAGAGGTGAAGGCTGTTGGTTGGCTCTAGTAATCCTTCCTCTTCAAGGCTGTGCAAAACATCATAATAGATGTTTGTAACTGCCATCCATATGTCACGCCAAAGGCGCTCAATGCTAAAAATGGAAGAGAAAACAGTGTGTGATGTTGAACACAAATCATCATTCTTAAAAACAGAACACTTTAAAATTCATATCAAGCTTTAACTAATGTATCTTGCTGCTTACCGCTGGTTATGCACGCTTTTTCCTGAGATGTAGCTTCCCCTGCCACAACCTCGCACAGAAAACATACATCTGGCAATCTCTACGTTTTCAACTCCTTGGTCTCCTCGAACTCTAAATGCAAAAAATGAAATATGACAAGGTATTTTAGAAAAGAAACCTAACAGTATTTAAAAAACTTATGTTAACCATGTTTAAACAAGCAGGGATTAATTTACATTTAGCTTACACTTTTATCCAAAGTGACGTTCACAAAAAGCAGCAATCATTACTGGAGGTAATAAAGCATTCATACACACTCATGATGTAAGTTGTCTTACCTCAATGGAAACCCATGTCTCTCCACTGACTGAAGGAAAAAACCGAGGCCAGTGGATGCCTTGTTATCTGTAGCAGCTCCAAGGTACATTATCTGAGAGACAAAGTAAAGTTAGACTCATGCATTCCATCAGGAATTTGATTTGTCCAAAATGTATAGGCCAACAATGCATTAAAGAAAGAAAAATACCTTTCTGGAGTACCCATCAATGGCACCGAATATCACAAGGCCATATCTGATAAAAGATAATCTGTTATTACCAGTTGAAATGCGTGTGTAAACTGTAGAGAGAAACTCACATGCATAAGTCATTTTTAAGGATTAAAAATATCAAAAAATCTTGGGCATTACTTATATTGCTTCATACATTTTCAAAGAATTTAAATAGAATTAGAAAACACAGAAACTCACAAATAATGACTTCACATAATTTTCACAGAAAGGGTCACATATACTTTTATCAGTAGCATTACATCAATGGCTTGACACGCATGACATACCTTATCAGCTTATGGTTTGTGTCTACGTGAACAACATGAAGAGGGCCCTTGACGGAATAAGTCCTTCTGACTACACATCTTAATTGTGTAATTCTTGCTAGTATTCCAGCAGAGTCCACTCGATGCATGGAATCCCACACTCTTGTCCATGGCACACGATGACCCAAGGCTTGTGCATCTGACCATTGTCCCTTCACCATTCTATGGCCTAGGTGTGGACTTTTAGCTTTGATTGACCTCACTAGGTTGTCAAGTTCTTCATCTGTGATTTTACTGTAGGTGTCCTTTAGAGAAATGCCATACTCAGCGAGGCGACGTTTGATTGTCCTTGTTGACACACCAAGAAGCTCGGCAATACATGGAACAGATAGCTGCATATTAACTAGGTTCTGAAGATGTTCTCTGGAAATAATAAACTTTGGGGGCCCCTTAACTCCAAACTCCACTTCAAGGGCAGTAACAGGTTCATTGTTATTGTCAATATGCCTATCCACTGTGTATTTCAAGGTTGACAGTTCACCAAGGAGTTCCTCTGGGACTGAAATTTGATTATAGACTGATGAAATGAAGAGAAGCTCATGACCGCATAAAAACTGCAAATAATCTAAATCTAGGGGTAGGCGACTCATTGTATCCTGCAGTTTGGATAGCAGTCTTTCCATGATCATCCTTCCCAGCTGGTGACTTGTGGCATCATTAGGTCCATGGACCTAAAGATAAGAATTTATTTGATTAAATGTATAAAACATGATTTACAAATTAATATGCAAGTCAGCTAAAGTTAAAACACCCTTAAGAGTTTGGCTGGTGTGTGCGTGTTGAGTTCTGTGCATGCATCCGTGTGTGCTTTGTGCACGATTGTTTCTTATTTGAGTGTTTTCACGATTCTGATCAGTAGGAAATGCTGCTCTATGTAAAAGCAGTTCGAGTTTGAGTCACTTATAACGTGCATTTGAAAAAGCAACACCAGTCGAACATCATCATCATCATCATTATTATTAACTTTTAATTACATTTAAAGATCTCAGATGCAAAAAGCCTCTACAGGCCCATCTCCATCAAAAACTGAGATTATGATGTTCAGTGAAAGCTCTCCACACGTAATAGACTAACTTACAGTGTTACTCAAATAATTTTACTTCAAAACCCCCCTAAATACCACCCTCTGGCCAGTCTTAAGAATCTGTTATTAATAATATAACGTTAGGAGTCTAATAATAAGAAAGCGATCAATAATACATACCTGTGATCCATCACCCGCATGCCTCTGCTCCGCCATTTCGATCGATCCATACGGTCTGGGGCTCGCGGCTCGCGCTGATGACGTAACGAGAAGGACGCGCCTTCGTCCCTTGTACACACCCATGTACACACCCCCAACCTCTTGACCCCTCCCCCACGTCAAATCAGGGACACAAAGCGAGGCGCAAAGAAAAATGAAGCGCAAAGGAAAGCTTGCGCCGCAGAGGCACGGATGACGGAAACGCGGATTTAAAGGAGCGGCGCAAAAGTGCAAAGTCAATGCTGCTGAAGTTTTACTTTGCTAAACTTTATTTTTTCTCTCAGTGGTAACTTTTCTTTTGCAATTATTATTTTTTTACTTGCAAAAAAGCATTTTTTTCTCAATATTCTATTTTTTTTTTTGCAAAATTATTATTTTTTTTTTGCAAAACTTTTTTTTTTTGCAAAACATTTTTTTTTTTTGCAAAACATTGTGTTATTTTGCAGATATATGTGGCCCTATTTTAAATCCAGCCGAACCATCAGCTTAAACGCCAATTATATGATCCTGTTTAAAAATCCTCGGGACGTCAATCAAGTAGCGATGCTGGGACGCCAAATGTACCCCGGAAACACAAAATACTTTATGGAGTGCTACCACGATGCGGTCAACCAGCCTTTCGGCTACATAATGATAGACTATAAAGCAAAAACCCCCGAGCAGTACCGTCTCAGAACAGGATTGCTTTCCGACCGTCAAGTGGTTTACATCCCGAAAAAAAGAAGAAGAACGTGATCAAATCACCATGTCCGCCAGACTTTGTAAACATCTGCCGGTGTTAAAAATGCTACATAAAGCATCTCCTAAACAAAGGCGTCTTATTCTACAATCGGCGTCCGACGAATTCATTTTATCGTTGTGTGAAGTGGCGCTCAACATCCTCTACGGGACGATTCCGGTCAATCCACAACAGTACCGAAAACTGAGAAAGAGAAAAGCCGAAATTAAATTTGTAGCCAACAAAAAAATCGGGATAGCGGCAAAGAAACGAGTCTTCAACCAGAAGGGTGGATTCCTTTTACCGCTCCTGAGCGTCGCCGTACCCTTTCTTTCGAGCTTGATAGCAAACAGATAGGATGGAGTACGCCGAGAAGATGTATTTAGTCCCGCAACATCAACTGGATAAGGTGAGAACCGAAAATGTTCGCGAGAATATTCAGCAGAGCGTGGAAAACGATTTGGACGGCGCCATGAGAAATATCTTACTCCGCACTGATTTGAACCCGTACGAAAAAGCAAAACTTTACACAAATACCCTGAGCAGGTTTTTGACCATCGTTAAACAAAGCGATCGGGAGAGCGGAGTTTTAACGCAGTCGTTACCCGATCCCGCTCCTAAAGATGAAGTACCGACCGCGGCTAGCGTCGAAGACGACAACGGTGCTGAGGAGCATGTGGTGGATGAAGTTCTGAAGAATGTACCTTCGAGAAGTGTGAAAAACAGCAGATACATATTAGACAAGATGTCTAAAGCTAAAGGACTAAGCGCGTGGAACGAATCGGGGGAGTTTGTGTTCAGGGGTAAAGCCGTACAAGGCTCACACATGGTCGATTTGTTAAAAAATGTCACGGCACCGCAAAAGGTTCGGGATAACCGGAGACCTGTAGGATGGTCAGAGTTTCTACACGCCTTTGCCGAATTAAACATCCCTTTTTCTACAGTGCCGAATCAACAGGTCAGGAGCACCATTAAATCTCTAAAGAGTAAACCCGACACCCCCAGCCCACCCCGTGTCAGACCTTCCAAAAGGGCACGAAGACAATCACGCTCGGTGTTTCCAGAGTCCGAAGACTCTGTGTTTAAATCCCCGACTATCGATCGAAGACAATGGTTGGAATTTTAACGAATCCTTTCATTTTGTATGTATCTTATGATTAAATAAAAGACGATTAAAAATATAATGGTTTCAAGATTTTTATTTATATGTCAGACATGTCTGCACGCAGTGAACGCAGGACAACATTGTATCAATACAAACATACGGTCTTAATCTCTTCACAAATAGGGACACCATTTTATCATTTTTAATATAATCATCGGTGTATAGTTTCATCACATGATCATAGCCGTATCCTCTAGCTAGATGATATAGAAAAAACAGACAGTGCTGACCGCAGGTGTCCGATGAATAATCCTGGACTCGTCTGCCGGAATATAATACGTCGGCATCGTTGGCTGCTAGAAAGTCATTGATGCTGGTTGGAAAGCGATGGCTGGTGGGGGGGTTGCCGAAGCTGTCGAAAAAACACGCGGGCCCGTCTTGGGTTAAATAAACGGCGACCCAGTGCTCCCCCGGCATGCTAGCAGGGTCGGTGTTCACGATACAGGCCGACGGTAAGATCCTTATGGGTTTTTCGGGTAGTTGATCGCTCGGTAGAACGCCGAGAAAATGAGTCCTGCAGGTAATTTTATCCATGATGGCGGTGAGTTGCAGCGTGTTCATCTCAATAGTAGTCTATGAGTACCTGTCGGCGGTTAGACAATTCAATGATGCTGTCAAATACCGCGTAAACAATTAAATTAATGGTATTCGGCAGCGGTTTTCTGAAACGAGCTTCGACTCTGATATTCCCGGACTTGATGAGGGAAATGTGCTGACCGCACTCTTCGTCGGGCGTGAGGTTAAATGCGTAAAGCGTGTATCCGTTCAGGAAATCATTCCTGCCGAAACAGAGCGGTTGGTCTTTAAGATGTCTCCCGGTCGTCATCACCAACTGATAATATTCGCGTACTGCCAAACCAGCTTCGAAATTGGGCTGTAGAGGCTTGGCCGGGTACTGTTGTCCGTCAACGTAGACGGCTAAGAATTCAAGGTCGTAGTGTTTGAACGCGAATGGATTTTTTGCGTAGGAACCGGTGAATGCGTCGTTGTCGACCATGGCAATGACGATAGACTTTGGCAGTGTTCCTAAAAACAGATTTTCCTGATTCGAAACACGAGAGCCGGCCGGTATGGAGAACGATTTTAGACTGACCCTATCGACAGGGTACTTGGCCGTTGTCGAGAGCAACGTCTGGGCGTGAGCCAGTCTCACCGGCGGTGATACAGTAACTTTCTTGACAAATAGGGATGCGGCCACTATATTTAATTTGTAAGCCACATCGTCGGCCCTCATCAGACAGAATTCATCTTTTGCTTGAATTAGGCGTATCTTGATATCCACCCCATTTATCATAAGTTTCTCTTGGAAGAATATATCGCTGTGTATGGGGGCTAGTAGTTCCACCTCCTTGCTTTCGCTGGTGTAGCCTGATCTCTTTGTCAACCCCGCGTTATGGCCTGCCGGGTCTTGAACGTCCATATGACCCGCCGTGTCTTTATGGAACAATCCGGCGCTGAAGACAGATTCCAACGTATCTTTACCGTAGTTGATCAGACTCTCGATGATACAGCGATAAGGGTAAGTGCTCGAACTCTGAGATATCAGACGATCGCCAAGGGTCACGTCGACTTGTGAAAACATAGTGGCTCCGGGGTAGTTGATTAGACCCACCTTGGCAGGGTGTGCAATCTCTTCCCCGTTAGGTTTCGTGATTTTCACCCGCAGGTAGAGCATCGTGTTATTGAGATCCACATAATCATCGCCGTTGCCTGCGATAAAAAATTCCAATGGTGCAGAGCCCGATATGGCCGATAACGGTGCTACTTCTAAATAGCCATTTTTCTCAATAACTGTCTGTGTCAGCGGGACCGAAAATAAGTCCAGCTCAGACTTGATGCATTCACCCGACATGCGATGGAGTAGTGCCATGTTAGAATATGGATTTTGCGGCTCTCTTGATCGATACGTTTCGACTAACAGACCTCTTACGCTTTCTGCGTACGAGTGAGCGCTTGTTTGATCCGCGCACGTTTTCTTCTTCTTCTTCTGTACCACCCGTTGGCCACGCCTCCTCACACCCGGCGGCTTAGACATTCTCTTACGAGCCATGACCATGAGACCGGATCCGTCTTGAGCTTTATCGTTATGCGAACGCGTCAATACGTTTGAGACGACGTCGGATACTATATTTTTAGCAGCCGATTTTAGGTGAGGTTTTGCGATGCTAAATCCTCTTTTTAACAACGGTACGGCCATCCTGAACAGACCTCTGAATAGGCCTCCTAACCCCGCACCGTACATAACTCCCGATCCCGAATACCCCGGCAAACCGGAACCGGCCTGATTTTGGTAATAGCTCACATAGTCCACGGTATTGGACTCTCCGGGTCTATAATAAACCATTTTTAAAGAATAGAAATATTTTTTGGTTTAAAGTGTAGTTTTACGATGACTTTCCCGTAAGAAAACGGTACTTCGTGGTTTTGATCGTCCTTCAACTCTATCACGATGCTGCTGATGTGATCCTTGTTGATCGATGCGTAATGGGGGTTGTCGTATCTAGCAATGACCGCGTCGTTGCCTTTACCCGTTATATGTACACATCTCAAGAGGGGCACGTGCGAATCACCGACCGCTTGATATTGGATGATGTCCGTGTAAACGTACATTGTATAGAGCCCAGCATTGATGTCGGATTGATGAGGAGCGTATGTGATGACGTCCGTAGTAAAATCGGGTTCTTTATGATCGTTTAAACCTCCGAGAGGTTTTTTAGTCATTCCTAAAATAGTGGCTAGTCTTCCTCGGAAACTCACTGAAATGTTTGGTTTCGCGACCAGAAAGACTTTGTTTTTTAATTCGTCGTGATTCAATACCCCCGCTGGTGTGATGAGTTGATTTATAGCCCGGAGGATCGCACGAATGTTTGCGTAGTAACCCCCGCTTATGTGTAATTTCGTAATGATAGAAAAACCAATATTTGAGGGATTGCTATCCGGGGGTTCCGGGGGGGTATGTAGGATGAAATGACCATCTTCGTCATTAAAGTTGTACCAACTTCTAGGATATTCGATTTCGGCGAGTCCGACTTCCCATTGTCCTTTCAAGTCTATAGCTTTAGCCAACCTGGTTGTATAGCTGGCTATACGATTTTCAGGATAAACCGACGACGACGCATTGCACGGCAACGTGACGTAGAACCCGTGATCCTCCATGATGCTCCTTCGCTCGTATGGTCTCATCCGTTAACGACTGAGCGTTTTAAGGAGATTGCAAGTCCAGCAGAGTTTTTTTATCTATATAACTATTAAATTTTGAAGGCCATCCTAGCCATTTCACTAGAACAAGCGTAGATTTCCCCTGTTTTTTCTGACCTAAAATCTTTTCCACCTTAAAAGATTTGTTTTTACTCACAATTATTTTTTGCAACTCTTCTTCATAAAAAACCCCATCTATGACATCGCCATCATAATCCTTGAGTCTGTAGACCGGGGGGTGACGCGGAATACATGAGGATACTGTGAAAAATTCTTCCGTGTAGTTCTGCTCATAACCTTTGGCGAACGGGCCTCTCACTTTAGAAATCCTGACAACGTCGCCGACTTTGAAATTAAATACGGTCTTCTTCTTCTTCTTTATATCGCCGTACAAATTTTCAAACACTTGACCCTCATTTGCTTTGTCAACGTCCACGGGTCTCATTCTGATACTTCGGTGATAACTGCTGTTGTACCCTTGAATAATGTCTTGTAAAACATCAATGTATCGGCGGGAATTTGTAGCCGTTAAAAATCTCCACATGCGGCTTTTTAATGTTCTATTAAATCGTTCTACGACGCTGGCTTTCAAATCGGTAGCGGTGGCGAAGTGGTTGATGTCGTGCTTTTTCATCACATCTTGAAAATGTTTGTTAAAAAATTCCTTTCCCTTATCCGTCTGCAATTTCTGAGGTACACGACCCTCTTCGAGTATAGACTGGAACGCTTTAGTGACCTCAATGCCACTCTTATTCTTCAAAACTCTGACCCATGAGAACTTGCTAAATACATCTATGCATGTCAGTAGGTATTTATGACCGTCATTATCCTTGGCGTAGGCAGTCATGTCGACAAGATCAGCCTGGAACTGTGTATCGATCCCATACACAACCACTCTATTTCGTTTGTATTTTATAGGTGCTGTTTTGTGTAATGTGTAAGCATCCTCACCCGCCAACCAATCTGAAACCTCTTTATCGCTTAGACGGACGCCGGTATCTTTTAAGACGGCGTCTTTTAATCGTTTTTTACCCCCTAGAGAGCCGGGGTTGGACGGTGTATAATAAGCCTTTTTCATGAGCTCCGACATGCTGTCGTTTCAACCGCCGCAAAAGAATAACGCGTACAAGTATTTTGAATCAATCTTTTATTTAAAAAAATCCGTTACAGGATACATGCAAGATCTAAGTAAAAATGGAAATAATACAGGTAGAGTAAAAAAAAAAAATGGATATAACGACATTACAGGATACACAGTAAGTACAAAAAGGATATAATGATGTTAATATAACACAATCTAACTAAAAATGGATATAATAAGTAGCAGTAAGTAAAAAACAAAATGGAAAATAACATTACAGGATACATAGTAGCTAAAATGGATATAATACAACATTACAGGATAGACAGTGGCTAAAATGGATATAATACAACAGAGTAAGCTAAAAAATGGTTAGTAAAAAAATAATAATGTAGTAAATGGTTAGTGATAATGACATTACTGACTGTCTAACCCAGGGGTCGGGGACCTTTTTTGACCAAAGAGCCATTTTTTCATTTTTTGAATAATGCATTTTTCCAAAAGAGCCACAGTAAAAAATAATATTAAATTATTATTAAAAAACATGCTTTTTTTCCCCAATAAAATATGAACAATAACTAAAAACAAACACATATGCAGCAAACAATAAATAAGTTGCAATATGGAATTAATTGTGCAGGGCTTTGTGAGGTTGAGTTATAAATCCTCTTAGTGTTTGTGAATGCACACAGTGCTTACATCTACTGTGTTTACGTGAATACTCGGCTTGGCATTTTGATATATTTCTGTAGCCTATTAATTTGACGTGCAGCCGAGGACAAAGCTGTGCTTGTCCGTGTTGCACTCGGAGCATGTGCACAGCATCCTGTCAGTAACTTATCACGCTTTCGCGACTTATCACGCTTTTATAATTTATTTCCGTCAACTGAAATCTGCGTGGATTATCATAAATACACATTTATTTATCACAAGGGTCTCTACGGCAAAAGCGAAAGTACCTGCGAGTGAAATGTTTCGAAATGTCTCTTTTCACAGCAGACCACCAGTTTCAATAAAAGGATATATTAATGTTTATATAGCCTACTTTTACATTTTCGCTGCTGTTCTAAAAATGGTTTTCGGTTACCTTTAACAAGCCACAGCTGCTTGAATCCCAGAGCAGAAGCTGTTACCACAGAAACGTAAGTGGGTATTGATTGCTGTCGCGACTCGTGACACTCGCGAACAGCACTGAACACGCGCGGCCGGTACAACTTGAATATTAACTATTATCATACGTTTCATTAACGGTAGGCTGTACAACAAGGGAATTGTAATTGGCTGCTTTTTTCTGCAGAGAGCGGATCTCTGTTGATGTGTCTCATTTTTTTTTCTATCGATCATTTGTTGGTAAAGGGTGAGAGACCTGAGCCACATTATTTTTGTCAAAGAGCCAGGTGTGGCTCGCGAGCCATAGGTTCCCGACCACTGGTCTAACCAGAAAAGAAAGTCGCGACAGGCCTTCATGTTTTTGTCTAGGATGAAATCGATATACATTTCGGTAATTTTGGCAGAGTCGTCATCATCACCCTTTTTCTTTATCAACTCGGTACATACATCTGCCACGTAGGTACAAGTACACAACACGTCTGAGATTGTGATCTCAGCGCGTGATTCACACATCATTTCTAGAATAGCTTCTATCATTACATCGGGTGGATCGAGACCATCAACACATTTTTCAATCAAATCGTCCCATGCATTAGCCATTCCTCTCATTATCGGCATATTCTTCTTGAGATTTGCCTGACGCGTAGTGTCATGACCAACTGGGATATCAGGGTGGGCAGCGTCCGCAATAATCTTATCCAGTAGCTCGGTCATCTGATGTTTGAAATGGTCTTTAAACACGAGTTCCAAACAGCTCCTTAGACTACAGACTACACCCATCGCGGAGGGGGGTTGGTCACTCTCCATTCACAATTGAGAGACCTTGCCAGAGATCAACGACGTCGTAGACTATTTCCTTGCAGGGTTTGTCCAGAAGTTTCAACCTGATTTCTTCTAGCTTGGCAATGATGAATGGTTCGTCTTTTAATTCGTGCAGAATACCCCCGACTGTCCCTTGAATACGCTGGGGGTGAGATTTTAGCCCGCAGCGGTTTAGGAGAATGCCGATGATGGAATGGAAAAAGGGCTTAAACAGCTTGCCTGACAGCTCGTCAAAGTGTGTGTCGAAGTAGAAGTTGGGAGGGTCAAACAGGCAGGAATGTTGCAGCTGGCTGGGGTGGTCAATCGCACACCCCTCGCAGTCGGCCTTCAGCTTATCACCGATGAGATGTTCCAGCAGCACCACGGTTGCTGCTTTTACGATTTTGAATCCGACGTCGCTGAAACATCCGTCTGTAGCGTCGTGACCGGCTTTAGCAGTGGGGAGGTAAGTCAGGTTGTGTGATCCGAGGTCCGAGCCCAATGTGTCCAGCCAGTCTTTGGAGCGTTTGATAGTTTTAGCAGGACCGTGGCCGTCGTCGCATTCGATTAACGGGTCCCAGTCGATTTGGAGGGGCGATTGCCAGTCTTTGTGAAGGTCCGATGATCCAAGGGGGTAAGTCAGACAATAGTCGCTCGCGTTGTCGTCAGGAGGGTCGAGAATGCTGCCGAAAGAGATGCCGCAGCTGCACACATGAGCGGGTTCTGAAGCGCCGTCTTCAGCCATGGTTTATAAATGTTGCTTGAGAGGGTTTGGCCGCTGACTTTATGTCAGATGCAGTAAAGGGGCGGGGACGTTGTGGCGCTTCAGCTGTGGTTTATAAACGACGTCTGGGAGGGGCTGACCGTCGAGGTCCCGGATGTCTGTAGTGAATGGGGGGTGAATACCCCGCGTATGTACTGCTGCGCGGACATCTCTCAGGGTGGAACAGCTGCACTTTAATTTTGTTGTAGCCGTCGTGCAGCTCGCACCATTTGAACAGCTTGTTTATGATTGAAAACATAATATCCAGCTGACTCAGATCTTGCCACTTGAACAAAAATTGCATTTCATACAGATTGTTATGCTCGTTAGGCAGGACGACCCCTGACCGATCTTCGGTGAGCTTTGTCTTGTCATCACAGCAGAATATGTAGACAGAATCATCCGGGTTCTTTTTAGTGTGGTCACCTACCACGCGGTACCGGACATTCGGGGTGACCCCGTCCCACTCTCCAACGTACAGAGGTTCTTGACCGCCGCTCTTCAGATCCTTCCACACAAAATTGTAAAATAATGCCCAGTCTTTTTTAGGAAATACAAGACATGCGTCTTCCCCGGGGTGAAACTCGCCCGCGCTGTCGGTGGTGTAGAGTATAACAACTTGAGTTGTTTTATGAAATCTGTACCCGATTACACGCTTGCTGTTCATCATAAATTCTCCTTTAGTCCATTACGAAAGTTCATGGAGAAAGCTTGTCAAACGGACGTGCCCATAAGGTTTTCTCGGCGCCATAGGTAGACTGGTCATCAGACTGTCGAACGTCCTGCTGCGCAACCCCGCATCTGGGGTTTCAGGAGGTGATAATCCGTCCATGCTCATGTAGCTCATGTTTCTCTTTTTGCTGATAGCTGTAGAACACACTGGCCCCATTTATATATATATATACGCTGCTCTGGGATGTGGCAGGGTGGGAGGGGAATTTTCTGATAACAGCGACTTCAAAAGATAAAACCTTCTGTCAATAACATGATTTATTATACCGCATTCAAAACAAAAAAACCAACTGTCAAATTCATCAAAACAAAAAAACCTAATGTCATAAACCATCAAAACCAACTGTCAAAGTCATCAAAGACATCAAAACCAACTGTCAAAGTCATCAAAGACATCAAAACCAACTGTCAAAGTCATCAAAGACATCAAAACCAACTGTCAAAGTCATTAAAGACATCAAAACCAACTGTCAAAGTCATCAAAGACATCAAAACCAACTGTCAATCATATGATTTATTATGACAATAGGTCAAAAACCAACTGTCAAAAACATCAAAACCTAATGTCAATCATATGATTTATTATGACAATAGGTCAAAAACCAACTGTCAAAAACATCAAAACCTAATGTCAATCACATGATTTATTAAACAGGAAGTCCCGTCTATACAGGAAGTCCCGCCTATACAGGAAGTCCCGCCTACACCGGAAGTCCCGCCTATACAGGAAGTCCCGCCTATACAGGAAGTCCCGCCTACACCGGAAGTCCCGCCCCCTATACCGGAAGCCCCGTCCACCTGTCAATCAATCAAATTTTGACATTTGGTGTAGTATACTAACTACTCGTTTTAAACCACATTACCCATAAACCTTTATCATTCTATCGATGGAACAGGAAAACATGGCGCTGTTATTTGTAGTTCATTGAAGTGTGTATTCATGCTTAGGGTTAAGGTTAGGATTTCGATAAATGAGTAATTTCTCTCAACATTGCAACACCTCATTGTTAACTTAATGTATTGCTGACCTTATAATAACAACAACAAAACATATTTTGTACCATGAATCAGTTTTAATATGGCTTAAAAGACCTCAATGGGACCTGTGGGTAAAACGTCAAGGGCAGTGAAACCCCAGCTTTAAAAATAAATGATCAATTGAGCAAGAGGTGGCAGGGTTGAAATCAGAACAAGATAAAAGCAGCTGGAATGTAAATATGCGATAACAGCGGATAAAAAACAAAAACATAGCATATTGGACCGAAAATAAGTATAGTACAACCATGAGTAGTACATTTCGGTAGAATATTTGACACTGACACAAATTCTCCATGTAGATGAAAGAGTGAATGTTTTTTGTCTTTCTGTGTTGCAAAGTCCTACTGGCCACCCGTTGGGTTGTTTCCATTCATTCAACCCAAGATGCTGGGATAGACTCCCGCACCTTACTACGTGCATGGTAATTTTACAGCGTTGAGTGTAGCCAATCAGACTGTTCAGCCCATTGTTGGAATGGCCAATCAGAGATATTTATGTTAAACACTTCACTCTATGGAAATCAAATATTTTTGGGGAACTCTCGAATTGTTAAAAGAGCAAAAAGTCATTAACATGTTTAACATATTATATAATTTTAGAGTCCCGTTACCAATGAATGCCCCACTTCGGGACAAAAACAATCTGTTATGTCAATAGATCTGTGCATTACCTCTTTATCTCTGCAGTGTACCTACAACTAGACTTGCCACTTTTGTGTTCATTTTATTAACCTACCTTTCACTTGATTGTTTTAAAGCAATGTTTACTTAACTGAAAAACAATATTTGAAGGCTATAGCCTATGCTATAGTTTTAATCTAACTTTGCATGTAAATATATATATATGTATATATTATATATATATAGTTTATTATTTCCAATATATATAGTACAAGAACATACTTATCAATTCAATAACATTTACCAGATCATCATGCAAGCTTTCAATAATGTACAGACTTTGTACTATTAACACCCAGATGGAAATACACACTCACAGGACCAATGATTGATCATTTATTTAACATATTTATTCATATTCAAACAAATTTAACATGCAGTAAAAGTAGATAAGAGAAACATAACAACAACAACAACAAAAAAAAAAAAAAAAAACAGTTACTTAACCAAGAACACGTACAAAGATTTTACACTAAGCATTCAATCAAGAACTATTCTGGGAAGAAAAGATTGTTTGGCTCCCAGGTGTCCGCCCATTTCATCCCACTGCAAATCAGAAAATAAATAAATAATAATAATAATAATAATAATTTGATCATATACACAATTACAGAATAGGCTGTGACATGTAAGTATTAAACATAGAATGGATTTGCATTCAGTTAAGAATGTAATGACACAAAAATGTAAGCAAGATTTATTATAATACAAGTAACACAAATAACCTAGATTTTGACAACAGGTTTACCTCATTTGTATCATTATCATAGTGCATCCTTATACAGTTTATATGCGATACATACCATCCTGAACACGGCTTCCATCGCACTTTGACCTCTTTGACACCCTTTAAGAAACATAAGCGACATTAACTGGTAGTATTAAATACACACACACACACACACACACACACACACACACACACACACACACACACACACACACACACACACACACACACACACACACACACACACACACACACACACACACACGACCAACCAACCCATCCATACACACGCACACACAAACACAAAAAATCATGCTTAAATTAAATGTTTCAATTCATATGTATATAGTCTACTGTACATATAAGGAAAAATAAGTTTGCCTTAAAGGTCCCATGGCATGGCATTTTTCTATTATTTTATAATGTTTCCTGAGGTGTACTTATATTGTTAGTATGATTATTACATCATAAAATGTCATAATTTAGAAATAAAAGGCATTTTTTCTATACTGATGTTTGCCCTCTGGCTGAATGCCGTGTTTCAAGAGGCGTGTCTGCTGTGAGTAAAAACGCCCACTGTTGTGATTGGCTGACATCTTTGCATTTGAAATTAGCGGAGGGGGCGTGGTTTAACGAGGTCTACGACGCACGAGCTGCTGCCAGAGAGACGGATGGACCCGAGTTCACTTCTCATCAGTTCTCAGCATGTCTCAGTTCAGGGTGAACTGTTGTAGTTACTAGAATATACTTCAGGTTATTAGTTTATTTCTAATCGGAGGGGCTGTCACTCATGTCAGAAAGTTAGTAACTTTAGTAAATGATGGATCAGCGCTGACTCGAAACGCGAACCGTTTGGAACGATTCAGTCCGATTTGGTGAACTGGTTCGGTTCACTAAAAAGAACCGATTCAAAAGAATGATTCGTTCGCGAACCGGACATCATGAAGATGGAGCGATTGCTAACAAAGTTATTTATAGTAACTTCTGAGTTATGAGAGCGTTGTCAGTCAGCGCGAGTTTATTGTGTTTGTATCTGAGAGTTCTGAATAAACACGAGTCCCAGTCTTCATCATTATTACCAACTTTGTAACACATGCAAAGTACCATTACAGCTGTCGAGATGAACGAGTTAGTAAGTGTTGAGTATAGCATTATTTCTAGATATGTTCCAATCATATGAATAGCGTCAGTGACGCGCATTGAGTAACGTTACACAGCGCAAACAAAGACACAACAGCTGTAATCGAATGTAATCCAGTTTATTGTGGGGAAAGATGGCTAGCCTAGCCCAGATATGCTCACGCTTAACTTACCCCCCTTCTGCTTAATCTCACGCCGCGTTTGGTGCCTCCGCTGTGGGCCAGCTGCAGTACTGGGGGTCGGGGATATTGAAGGCCGAGCTTCGGCGTGTGTGAGGTTTATCTCTAAAGATGTGACTGCTGATGTTAAACAGAAAAGACTGTATGCACATTTTAGAACCGGTAGACGCGACGAGGACGTACAAAAACACTGACTCACAAGATAGAAAACACGAAAACACCGTTCTGTCGGGAGAGAGAGAAGCCGCTGCGTGTGCACGAATAATAAATAATTAGCTACACATAAGAGATCACTGATCACAGATCAGAAGGAACTGAAGAAAGACTTCTGTTTTCATTTGTACATCCAAACACTGAGAAACTGCCTGCATTCACTCGTTCACAAGTAACGTTAATGATCTCGAGTGTTTGCATGGGCGTGCCAGATTATCTGGGCGGAGGAAAGGGAGGTAACCGTTCCTGCTTGGACGTCAAAACAGGAGGCTTCAGGATTGGCTCGTCTGGCCTGTCATTTTCTCAAAGGCAGAGAGAGACAGCCAGAACTCGGGTTTACACCGATCAACATTTCTATCCACTTGGGGACAATATTCAGGCTAGGGGAACTCATATTAATGTTGAAATACCTCATAAAATGAAAATTTCATGCCATGGGACCTTTAACAACTATTTTAAACATTTCTTGAGTTAAATTATGAGCTCGCATTCATTAATATTCACTTGTGTGTGCATATATAAGTATCATTAAAAAATTAGGATGTAAGTTTTTATCGGGAGATAAAAGCATGTTGCAACTCTCTGGCTTTAACTGTTATGCCACATTAAGTGCGCCAAAGCGCTATGTATTGTTAGAATTTTACATTAAAACTTAAACAAATGTAAAAGCTTAGACTTGTTCAATACCAAAGGCAGGGTTGGCAATTTGGCATGAGATTAGGTTGGGCAGTGTGAGACCATGAGACAGAGCCTGAAAGTGTATCACGCCAAATGTGTGAGAGTTGGCAACCCTGCTTAAAAATGTTCTTACATGTTAAATTTTTTTTTACCAAGTAATACATTTCTGATCAACATTAACAAAATATGAGTTCAATCTTACTTCCTTTGACGTCCTCCTCCTTACGATCTTATCATAGGGAAATGTTTTTAATCTTGGATGAACTTGGCATTCTACAACAGAGAAATATAACAATTAGGAAATATTTACACACATGATATAGTAAGAATTCAGTAAGCAATTCTTAATAAATAGAATGCATAATATCTCTGTTTCAAGTTCCAGCTTAACTGGGTGTCCTTGCACCTGAAACCCTAAAAGTGAACTGAAATTAGGCCATCTGAAGTACAGCTTTTAATAGTGGTGTGGTTTGGTAATAGTCCACATTATGAACCCAAAACACGCATGGATGACATGATTCATACATTTGCATAATGCCAAATATTTTATTTTAACATTAAAGGCACTGTGATTAGTCTTTAGGAGCTGCTTATTTGCAATACACTATGGAGAGCATACCAGATACTGTATGCTTACTATATATCTTATTTAACACAGATCACATTCTGACAGTTAAATAGCATGCAAATTTAAATAGTTTTCTCTTTCGTCTTACTGCTCTCTTGAAGGGATAGTTCACCCAAAAATGAAAATTCTGCCATCATTTGCTCACCCTCAAGTTGTTCTAAACCTGTATGAGTTTCTTTGTTCTGCTGAACACAGTAGAATATATTTTGAAGAATGATTGTAACCAAGCAGAGCAACCATTCACTACCATAGTATTTTTTATCAATGGTTGCTCTCTCTGCATGGTTACAAACATTCATCAAAATAGATTCTTTTTTATGTTCAGCAGAACAAAGAAATTAGAGAATTTTCATTTTTTTGTGAACTATCCCTTTAATAATTTTACATTTACATTTACAGACACTTTTATCCAAAGCGACTTAAAGTGCTCGTATTACAGAGACAATCCCCCTGGAGCAACATGGAGTAAAGTGCCTTGCTCATACTAAGGACATACTGGTGGTGTCTGCTGAGATCGAACCAGCAAGCTTCTGCATATCAGTTCAGTGGTTTAACCAATAACTTTATAACTTTTTTGTTATCGTCAAGGCCCCATAGCATGTTTGTTTCGATCAAGAATTTAAACAATGCTTAAATATAAGTTCCCTTAATCGAATACTTGAAATTTGTTTATCCCATTATTTAATAGCATTTACTTGAACCATTCCAAAACTGTGCAGTACATACATGTAAATATGTATTATGTATGCACCAGAATACATGCATATTAATATTTTAATATTAATCAGAATTTGGAAATATTCCAATTACTAATCAGTCATGTAAACACCAATATTGCCATTAATAATTCAATAAAATTCTGATTCACACTCCTGGAATAGGCCTGTTTTAATCTGAAATTTGTTGCATGTTAAACACTTTCTTTGGAAAATCCACTGATTCCACTGAGAAGATCTATGTGCATTGTGGAATTGTGGGTAAATATTTGGAATGGCAAAGATGCATGTGGTTGCTCTCGATGCAGATGCATGTGTAGATCTGTAAACTTACAGCAACTATGCACACGGGAATATTATGACGCCTGTATGCATTTAAACACTGTATTACAATCAAGAAGATGCAACTTCAAACATTTTATGTTTATGCCCATTCAGTTGCATACATATATTCAGCTTCATAGACATTATTGTATATTATTAGTTTTGGAATTTAACAATATTTTACAACTTTAAAGCTGCTGTCCATAACTTTTTTGTATTCAAGATTTACAAAAATTATATAGAGAGAATGTACAACATGAATCCATTTTCCAAACTGTGTTTTTGTACACATTATGGTACACTTATAATAAGTGTTCATATTGAGACTATTTCAGGCCGGTGTGGTAGGAACCGCTGTGGAGGAGCACAGTCCCTGCGTGACTCGCCATTAGGGGTGTGCCATATCATACCGTCCACGATAATACCGGTATACATTTTTACATGATAAAAAAAGTGTCATATCGCGATATCTCTGATATAGCGACGTAATGACGTATGGGGCATTTACATTCCCTAGCGCGCACAACACCTGTCTGAGAGTATACACGAAGAGCAGCATGTCAGCCTCTGATGACGATTTAGTACCTAAGGTCAGCCCTCTCGACAACTGACAAAACATTTGCAACTTAAAGCTGTTATTGATGTTTGCAGCGCAATATTTGACCGGAAGGGTAACATTGACGGTTATTTTCGACAGTTACGGCTTGTTAGATCTGCCCGCTCTAAATCAGACACAGATAAGGTAGTGCATAAGATTACATTTATTTGAATGAATGAATCATAGCATTTATTTGAATTAATTATTCATACCTAAGTGACTGCGTCTGTTCAGCGCCTCTCTTAACGAAGATGTGTGTTTATTAGTTAAAAATAGTGATGTAACCGCATCGTTGCTGAGAAATATAATGTAGTGATCCAGTAGCTTAGCCATTTTATTGCTAAAGGTCATGGGCAGTGTTGATAACAAGTTTGTGCGCTCCTAAATCTGCAGCGTGATCTCCACTCTCTGTATGCGTGTGTGTGTGTGCGCACTTATGAAAACAGCACATTAATATAGACTAATGATTCATCTGACTTGGAAATACCTGTGCATAAAACGATTATATTGCACACTTTCCAGCCATTTAGAATCGAATATTCAGACAGACCATGGCATAAATTACTTTAGTTATTGTTAAACTAAAATATTATGTTATAGTATTACTTATGATTTCCAGTGAAAACACAAATAACTTGTACCACGGCTACTTTGCTTTCATTTGACTTGTGCAGTGTGTGACTATAAAGCTGCTGCCACCACCTTATGACAATAGATTTTAGGGGTGGTTAATCTGTCTGATTTCCCGATTCGATTCGATTACGATTATTGAAGTCCCGATTTGATTACAGTCGATTTTCGATTATTAACGATTCTCGATTAGCGATTATTGATTTTCCATTTCACAACAGTAAACGAAAATACACTACAAAGTGATTGCAGTATTAAAAAAAAGTCAGCTACTGAATTACTTAACTCTTTTATTGAGTAACAACAACTCAAAGCACTTGTCGTGTAGTGTCGTGTAGTTACACAGAAATGAATACATCACATTGTGTTGTGACTCATCAAGTTGAACTAAACAATAACAAATAAATGAAAGGCTTATTTCCTTTAGGAAGTAGATCAGAACCAACATACTGTAGAAATTGGACAATTTTCTTCTAGAAAGACAACGTGTTCAGGTGGAGGAAGACTGCAGGTTGCAGTCGAAACATGACAAGGTAAAGAATAAGTTTTTTCTCCAAACACCTTGTCTTTCTAGAAGAAAATTGTCCAATTTAATCATTAAGAAGACAAAATGAACATTTTTGAACAACTTACTGTAGCTTCAGCTTATATACTGTACTGTGGAACACCATGACAAAATGTCAAGAGTGATGGATGCGGTGCGCGCGTGAGGGGGGCGGGAACGCGTGGAACGCTCGAGCTCCTCTCGTTCGTTTCCTGACGTGAGAAAGACAAAAGGGGAAAAAACGACAGAAGAAAAACGGGTTCGTGTCGGAGGAGTGTCGAGGTCCGTTCGGTTCCGTGAGCGGGAGCCGCGGGTCGGTGCAGCGGAGCGGCAGTGTGTTTCCAGCATCAGTCCGGCTGTGTGTGTGTGTGTGTGTGTGAGATCCGCTCATCGCGTCCTCAGGATCGCCTTAATTCCCGCGAATGTGCGCGTCGATGTGTGTCGCGCTCGCTCATCTGAAGCGCTCATAAATCTGCAGATTGAAGGCGTTTATTCGGTGTTTGTGCGCGAATCTGAGCCGCGCTAACGCGCTAATGCTAATGTGCCTGAGCTCCAGAGGAGGCGAGGCGGGAGGATTTCTAGAGTGTTCCCTCAGAATCATCTCAGCATGAACGACAGATTTACATTCATCTAATGAACACACGAACACACACACACACACACGGTGGTAGAGTCAGGTTTAGATAAATAAAAAAATCGATTTTTGAAAATTTAATGATCGATTCATGCTCGTCCATAACATACTCGCGATTAATCGATAATCGATTTTTTTCACCACCCCTAATAGATTTACACTTCCAATTAAAAATTCTCTCAATGACAGTAGCTCATTGGAAAAGGATGGACAATGCCCTTCATTTACCATCTGTAATCACCAATACAACTTTGTTCTATATCTTTTTTTCTATATCGTCATAAATATCGTTATCGCAAATTTTCTTGAAATATCGTGATCTAATTTTGAGGCTATATCGCCCACCCCTACTCGCCATAGACATAATCAGAGTGAAGTAGCTCCGGTTGCAATGTTCTTCCGCGAGACGCACGCAGTTCTGTTTATTAACCGCTAGAGCACAAAAAATTACGGACTGCAGGTTTAAAAAAAAAAAAACAGACTTTTAAAAATGACATTGAAATAAGACACTGTGTTCTTCTCTGCAGTTAGTCAGTTTTCATTAAAAATGCTAATATGCAATACCTTCTTGTTTATACATCCATTTTCCTTGCTTGCCTCCTGTCTTTGGGATTATTGTGGATGAATTATCTGTAAAACACACACACACACACACACACACACACACACACACACACACACACACACACACACACACACACACACACACACACACACACACACACACACACACACACACACACACAATAAATATTTACTTAAGTCTACTAAATTTGGGAATAGAACTTTGTTCAAACTTAAACAGAATGTTATGCATGTTGTGCAGTGTTTTTTTTCCTGAAGTGAAAAAAAATCACCTGCATCTTTGGGGTTAGATGGGGCAGCATGGCTGTTTTGGCAGGAGACAGAAGGGTTTGTAAATGGATTTGAATGGATTTGAGGAGGGGTGATGCAAGAGGAGATAGAAGTAGGGAAGGGGGGAAATGGTGTAGGAGGAGGAGTGGGGAAAGTAGGTGGTGGAGGAAGAAGGGTGTAAAAAGAAGATGGAGGAGGGAGGCTGGAGTAAGAAGATGGAGGATGGATGTCAAAAGAGGAGGAAGAAGGAGGGAGGCTGGAGGAAAAAGATGGAGGAGGAGGAGGAGGAGGAGGAAGAAGGGTGTAGAAAGAGGAGGAAGGAGGAGAGAGACTGGAGGAAGAAGATGGAGGAGGAAGGGTTTCAAAAGAGGAGGAAGAAGGAGGGAGGCTGGAGGAAAAAGATGGAGGAGGAGGAGGAAGAAGGGTGTAGAAAGAGGAGGAAGGAGGAGAGAGGCTGGAGGAAGAAGATGGAGGAGGAAGGGTTTCAAAAGAGGAGGAAGAAGGAGGGAGGCTGGAGGAAAAAGATGGAGGAGGAGGAGGAGGAAGAAGGGTGTAGAAAGAGGAGGAAGGAGGAGAGAGGCTGGAGGAAGAAGATGGAGGAGGAAGGGTTTCAAAAGAGGAGGAAGAAGGAGGGAGGCTGGAGGAAAAATATGGAGGAAGAGGAGGAGGAAGGGTGTAGAAAGAGGAGGAAGAAGAAGGGAGGCTGGAGGAAGAAGATGGAGGAGGAGGAAGGGTTTCAAAAGAGGAGGAAGAAGGAGGGAGGCTGGAGGAAAAAGATGGAGGAAGAGAAGGAGGAAGGGTGTAGAAAGAGGAGGAAGAAGAAGGGAGGCTGGAGGAAGAAGATGGAGGAGGAGGAAGGGTTTCAAAAGAGGAGGAAGAAGGGGGGAGGCTGGAGGAAGAAGATGGAGGAAGGATGTCACCAGAGTAATGAGGAGGGAGGCTGGAGGAATAACATGGAGGATGATGAAGGGTGTCAAAAGTGGAGGAAGAAGGAGGGATGCTGGAGGAAGAAGATGGAGGAGGAAGGGTTTCAAAAGTGGAGGAAGAAGGAGGGATGCTGGAGGAAGAAGATGGAGGAGGAAGGGTTTCAAAAGTGGAGGAAGAAGGAGGGATGCTGGAGGAAGAAGATGGAGGAGGAAGAGGGGAAGTCTGGTGCTGGCAGACCGTTTCATCAGTACTAGTGTTTTGAATCTTCTGGAAATCTATGAGAACATTTTGGAAATAAAATGAGAAAATATTGCTTTGAATATCATATATAGATTATGTGAACGAAATACTTACTTTTAATAAAAAATTCATAAAGGCTAGTCATCCTTCCAAAGATGTTTTGAAGTGGTCCAGCTGCAAATGGACCCATTGAAGTGATGACTTCAGCCACAAACCCATTTTTTTCCCTCTGGAAATGAAGAGAATTGGCTTATAGTCAAGTACCTCCAATTTCTTAACCTGTAAAACAAATACACAGAATAATTATCACTCTATTCATAATCCTAAACAGGGATTTAGCAGACAATTCTGTTGCAAATCAACTGGATTATCAAAGCAAAAAGAAAGGTGACTAAATGTTTAATTGAGTAATGTAGCAACTCATAATGCAATAACTGCACATAATTTAATAAATAATACATCATTATTTAAATAAAATGTTCATAATGTAATAATATTCTCAAAATGTAATAAAATAGTGTAATGTTTACATTATGTTTTGGTGAGTTTATGTAATAATTTTATCATTTTTCATTCTTGTAATAGCTTTTAAACCTTAAAAGTAAGTATTATTCATTATTGAATGTTTATGTTTAAATGTTGCATTTTGCAGGTAGTTTAAGAATGGGTTTAGAATTGTTTTAAATGTTCTATAAGGGAATACTAATATATTTTATGTTTTAAAAGCTGTAATAAAAATATGACATGTTTTGAACGATTGTATAATGTAATACATTTCTCAAAATGTAAGAATCGTTACTCTATGAAAAGAAAATAATATATACTAATACTACATTTGCAGAACAAGACTTACAGCAATGCGGGCAGAATCCACCACACGAGCAGCATTTCTGTGTTTTTTTGTGCTGGAATTCCATGCACTCTCCTCGATAATCTTATGTTTTTTTTTAACCCTATCTTTGAGGGTTAAACTAACAAAACATGTTTTACATGTTTTGCAGCTGGCATTGTTGAGTGCCTGGCAGTGAGGACATGGTTTCTGTTTTGGTTTTGTCATTTTGCTATAAAAAAAAGGAAAAAAGAAATTAAACAAGATTGGAAATGCAAACAAAACAAGTGCAAGCAAATGCTACAGTTTAAAACTTGTTAAGCTCTTAACCTATTAATAGACCTTTCAATCATTTGGTAGAGCACAATTTGAGTTTTCTCCCTGACTTTTTCTGTTTGAATGCTATATACAGTAGGAAAAGGGAGGAAGTTTGGTGCTGTAGTGGTGTTGACAGACAGTAAGATAATTAATTATATTTATTTGAATGAATGACAGAATGTAGATCATGTGAAATAAATAGTTTAAATGACAATTCATTCAAACTGGTATTTTTTTTTAACTTAATATTACAGTATGTGTATAAATGCATATACCATATAAGCACATATAATTCACGTATTATGTATAGGCCTAAAAAAATTACATATACACTACCAGTCAAATGTTTGGAAACTGTACTTTGTATTTTGATTTGTTTTTGAAAGAAGTCTTTTGTGCTCCCAAAGGCTGCATTTATGTTATTTAAAAAAAATAAATAAAAAAAACCTGTAAAACATTTTACAATGCATGTTATTCCTGTGAACAAAGCTGAATGTATCATCATTACGCCAATCTTTAGAGTCACATGATCCTTCACTAATCATTCTAATATGATGATTTGCTGCAGAAATAGAAAGTTCAAAAGAACATTTATCTGAAATATAAAGGTTTTGCAACATTATACATGTCTATGTCACTTGATCAATTTAATGCATCCTTGCTGAATAAATATAATGACCCCCCCCCCCCCCCCCCCTTCTGAGGGATCATGTGACTCTAAAGACTGGAGTAGGCTAATGATGCTGAAAATTCAGCTTTACCATCACAGAAATACATTACATTTCACATTATATTCAAATAGAAAATCATTTTAATAATATTTCATAATATTAAGTTTTTTTTTATTTTTAAATAACATAAATGCAGCCTTGGTGAGAAGAAGAAACTTATTTAAAAAAAATAATCAAAATAGTAAAGTTTCCAAACTTTTGACTGGTAGAGAACCCAAACTTATATAAATTGTATATTTATGTGCATGAGCACATAGACCGATATTCGATGTAATTCGATGTCGATATTCGATGTAAATAACAGTTAAACCATTATTTAACTTGTCTATTATGGCAGTTTGACACAAATAACAGGTCATAAAGTGTCTGATAAACTCTAAATTATAAAGGATTAGCTATCATGCTAACACTTGACCTTGACGTATTGGTACCATTATTAGCAACATATAACATATAACGTTATAGCACGCATCACGTGTCAGGTATCATTAGCACCAGTCAGTTTTTGGGTATGGCTATATTTGTTTATATATAATATATATTGCAACCCAGATAAACTTGGACATGATACACAAAAATGTACAGTGATTCCAGTGTAGAATCACTGTGTTGAAATTATTTAATTTCTGTAGCAGAACCTACCGTGCAAAGACGAGATATAGCAGTGTAGTGCTGGGGGTAGAGCAGTGTGTAGTGACTCAAAAGAATCGATTCCTTGACTCTGAATAGGCTCAGAGTTGGGGTCGACTCCAGCACAGGAATCGACACGCGGTGTCGACTCTGGAAAGCGAGACGTGATTTACCGCGAAAAAAGGAGTTTTTTTAATTTTTTTAATTTAACACACTATTTTAAATTTCTTAATTATAAACAAACATTTATAATTTTACTTCGTAAAAATATCCTATATATTTTTTTGTAAGTGTATGCTATGTTGTGTTTTGACTGACCAACATAACCACAGCAGTTAATATTGATAAAACACGTGACAATATTCTACAGATAACATTAATAGCGAGCTGATAATTAATTTATTAATGATCCTGGCATCTAATGCAAAAATAGCCAAAGGCGCAAATAGAAGTAAAAAAATTTAATAAATAAAATAAAATACATCAAGCATATAAAATAATAGACATGCGTGTACCATTGGGCATCTCCAATCTACAAATATAATTTATAACAGTTTTTCAATAAGGAACAGGCCATGACCATTTAATTATGCATTATAAAAACACAAAGATATAACACGTTATGGATTTAAAAGCTTTAGAGTTGCTGAAGGTAGCCTACATATCCAGATAAAAGTCTTTACAGAAAATATTAAATTGGGGATTTATAGACAAAAAAAATTATGTCTAGAAATTTAACTATAAAAAATAATACATTTAATATTTATTTCTTATCAGAGCTTTGCAAAATTGCGATGACGTAGGCTATTATACTAGGCTCGTTTGCCTTATGCGTCTTAATCTAACGCCTAGCGGTGGCCAGAGCCCGTCTACGGAGAGCCTGCCCACTCCCTATTAAGCCCTGTTGTACAGAATTTTGGTTGTAGTACCACCAGAGTTCCACTGGGGGCGATCGCCATGAGTGCAAAATGAATGGAAGTCAATGGGGCTTGACGGCTAAATTTGTCTCTTTCACCCGATTGCCGTTGAGAAATCTCAGAAATGATTGTAGATTTTGCAAGTTCAACATGGGTTTTAGGTCGAAAGTTGAATGAACGAGTACTTATGTCCTTTTGATTTCTTACAGGTTGAGTTGTTGTTGTCCATAACACGCTAGCATTCTGCTAATGAACGCTGATTGGTCAGTGAAGGACTGATTACGACCAGAGATCCCGCTTGATGGCATCGTGTCATCTGAAGCGGGACCAGAAACAAACAAAACAAAAACTCTTCTAGCACGTGTATTTACCTGTGTCAGCTGTGTTGTCGATGCCTCGAGAGAAAAGAAAGTGCAGAGCGCGAAAGCACCAGAGCGACTGAAGGATTGCCGTTAAGCAGTATCTCTGGTCGTACATGTGTATGACGTCATTGACACTTTAAAAGACTTTTTAAAGCAAATAAGTGACTCTAAAAAATCTAACACCCAGCAATGTGTAATTTATTTGCATTTCCTTTCGAATACAACATTCAAATTACTAGATAAAAAATTATATCCTGAGAAAAGTGGATTTTTATTGGTATAGCGCCATAGACCTCCATTCATTCTGCACTCGTCCTGTGAGCGCCCTCATATGGAATCAGAGAGGAACTGCAACCAGTTCAGAAGCTGGAAGTTCAGTGAGAGTGAAACTTCTCGCCATGGGGTGGCCGTTGAAACCAATGGAGTTCCTGGTTCGTCAATATAGTGACGCCTAGGGGTGGCCGTTGAAACCAATGGAGTTCCCGGTTCGTCAATATAGTGACGCCTAGGGGTGGCCGTTGAAACCAATGGAGTTCCCGGTTCGTCAAAGTAGTGACGCCTACGGGTGGCCGTTGAAACCAATGGAGTTCCCGGTTCGTCAAAGTAGTGACGCCTAGGGGTGGCCGTTGAAACCAATGGAGTTCCCGGTTCGTCAATATAGTGATGCCTAGGGGTGCTTTTGACGTCTTCATTGTGACGCGGAAAGCACTTGACCATGCTTCGGTTTTTGACGCCCTGGGAGTGAGAATGGGTTGGTATACTGCATGTTTTGGTTCATGTAGTGAGCTAATGGATGTCATCTTTTTAAAGTCACAATGAAATCAAAATTGACAATTCTTGTTTTTAATTAGAATATTACAGTATTTATTATAAATTATTAATTTGTGTACATCATTATTAAAAAAACAAAACAAAAAAACGTGCTCTTGTCATCTTTATTCAAAACAACTTAGTTTTCCTCTTGCAGCGACATCTCTTCTCTGATGATGTGTTTACTGGCACGAGGGCGGGACAACCTGTCACTCACATGAGATCGACCAATAGCAAACCACAACCGTCCAACAATCCAATCAATTCCCGAGGGTCAAAATTGATCTAGAGATCTAGAGACATATTTTCTTTAGTAAAAGTAGAAGTACCACTATGACACTTAAGTAAAAAGTACCTGATTTTAAATGTACTTTAAGTATTAAAAGTAAAAGTACTTTTAGTAAAACAATTTATTATCATAATGTCTATATAATAAAAATAATAATAATAATAATAATAATAATAATAATAATAATAATAAAAAAACAGTATGAGCTGTGGCATTTTAATTAAGTTAGTTTTGGGTTAATGTAATTGTGCTTACCATCTGTGGCCCAGTTTACATTCTGACTTACAATTCTGGTTATCTATCAGTGATCTGCAGAGTTAAATATCATTATTCTGAAGTAATATTCTCACCAGTGTTCAATCAGCTTTGACGTATTTAAATATATATTTATGATATTTTTTACCTTTTATAAAGGGCATTTTTTCTCTAATCTTATAGGGTATGCTTCAGCTTTCCTTTTATATTCTTAAATTTGATCAATACATTAAATTAGAATAAGATACTATAGGGCTGTTAACAATCAAATTAAATAATTGACACTGAAAAATTACAACTGCATTAAATAATGTTATGAGATTGTTTTAAATATTTTTTGGAATACAAATAAGAAATGTTGGAAAGAATGTTTAAACATGAAACTAAACTGCCAGTAGGTGGCGGCAGGTGACCGTCTGAATGAGTGAATCATTAAGTCGATTCGTTCAAACGGCTGATTCGTTCAGGAATGAGGCAGTCGCACGGACAGGTCATTGAATCTTTGATTCAACCGATTTGCTCAAACGCTGAATCATTCAGTAACACACCTTTGCTGTGAGATGCGTTATGGTTCTGCTGTGATCTTGGAAATATTTTCGCTGCTGAAATATAACAAAAACAGTCAATGTTGCATCTAAAATGTAAGTGACTTAATGTTAATTCGTTGTTTATGGAACTGTCATATGAAATCAGTCACATTTTCACCGATGGTATTCAGGAAAACAGCACTCTTGGTCGGTCGTGTGATATTTTTAGGCCTATTGTAGGCCTATTATATGCTATAAATATAAAAACGTAACATTTTGAATTGTTACTGCAATATGTTACTGAGTTTCTCTGTGTGAGAGGCGCTGATTTGTTGGGATTTCTCCTCGAGGCTGCGCTAGCCTCAACAGCGCAACCTTGTTACCGTCAGTTCATTATACAGGGCCGTGCACAGGGTGGCCCGGTGGCTAGAGCCACTGCCCCTCTGCCCTCATCGGCTGAGGTGCCCCTCTTGTCCCCTCCCTCACCCCCAGAGGATTCCCATAAAAGCACTCTCTTCCGCTAAAGATCCGTTAATCCGCTCCGTGTTTTCCCGCTCGCTCCGCAGCATCGCTCACAGTCTGTGGCAGTGGCACTCTTTGTGGAGACGACAGTTCCAGAATGTCATCCTTAACGGGTAGATTATAAACTACAATCCACATTACAGACAGTGGTTGATCCGCAGATTTATTAATCTGGTAGTTTGTTGTTGTATTTCTGTCGGTAATGTTTTGCTCCTGGTCTTCTAATAGTACAACCAGCGTAAATCATCATATAGCACGGGGGTTTTCAAACTTTTTGATGCCAAGGACCCCAAAATATGATGAACCTTTATGAGGGACCCCCTTCCTAAAATCCTGTTCCCCAACTTATAAACCTGGAAAAAAACCACATTTTCAATTACAAATTATTTGTATAAGCAACTTTCACAATAAATGTAAGTAAGCAGCTTACGTACTGCGTTAAGAATACCGCCTTACAACCCCAGTGAGCAAGATAAAGGGGACTTTAGTGAGAAAAACAAACTAAAGAAACAAAGCAATTCTGGAATGTATACGGCAAGAAAGGAGAGAAACATTTAGAAATGAAACAGAATGTTTGGTAGACTTTATCCATTTTTGCTTTGTCTTTTTTTTATTTTCTGGGGACCCCTTAGAAACTTCTGGAGGACCCCTGGATGTACCCCGGACCCGAGTTTGAAACCCCTGATATAGCATATTTAGCAGACAGTTTGTCACAAAATGTCTGTGCAGGGCCCTGACATTATATATTATTATTATCTACTATCGATCGCCACTTACACTAAATGAATGCAGATTAATCATTGCATTTTGGTGATTTCCTAGTTGTTTGTTATTGACGTTTTAATCAGCTTGTCCGGTCGCCGGGCAAGTACAATTCTCTTTCACTTGTCCCTTCGAGCCCTAAAACTGATCAGAAAATGTAACGGAATGTTGTAGAAATGTAGTGGAGTAGAAAGTATAATAATTGCTGCAAAATGTAACGAAGTAAAAGTCAAAAGTATGCACTATTGATTCTACTTAAGTAAAGTAGGCCTACAGATACGTGAAAAATATAGGCTACTTAAGTAAACAAAGTATTTGTACTTCGTTACATTCCACCACTATGCCTTATAACCAGAAATCGCCTTGTACTGTTGTGTTTACATATCCATGTTGTGTTTGTAGTATTGTTTTTAAATACAGTAGGCTAACTGTTTCAACAATGATCTTGTTAACAGTATGCATTTCAAAGCAGTTAATGATTTAAACGACGTTTGAATTAATTCACATATTACATATAGCATTAACATAAAGCATACATAACTCTTCACTTATATGGAAACTGTAAACACCATACAGTTGCATTGTCTTTAAGAGTATGAAATAGATGCTCAATCAGGATATAATATACACTCATCATAACTTATTCAGACAAATAACGCTGACTGCTTCATTTCCGAGATGATGCATGTGGTAAACTTTGAATTTCAATATTGTGCAATATAATGACAGAGGCTTGTAATAATATTTATTATATAGGCTATTCAAATCTATTTCTGCAGCTAAACACAAATATAGGTATGTTAATGTTTAATATTTCCTCCATAATTATATACATAGAGAAATATTTTTTGTGTTTGGTCAGTTATGTTACCTGTGTCGGCAGTGTGCAGTAGACACACACACACACGAACGATTTCAATATATGACTTATCCTCTCCGAAAAGACCATAAACATTACAGATAACATCTGAAGTGCCTATTAATTTACATAGATATATCGTAAAACTAATCCTGTGAGACTGAGATTCTGCAAATCGGGTGATTTTAGGTAAATGTTTTGTCTGTAAGTCAATGATGCCCTCTGTCGGTACACTGTAAAAAATTTATAATCTTCCCAACTCAAAATTTTCTAGTGACTGTTTACATCTAAAGTTTTCAATTGGCCCAAGTGAAATTCTGTAAATGTAATTTTATCAATTGTGGCAAGAGCCTGTTAACATGGGCTCAATTGGAAATAATATGTTGAGCCAATGGAAAAAAATTATAATCTTCCCAACTCAAAATTTTCTAGTGACTGGTCACATCTAAAATTTTCAATTAGCCAAATTGAATTTCTGTGAATTGAATTTTATCCATTGTGGCAACAGCCTGTTAACATGGGCTCAATTAGAAATATGTTGAGCTAATGGAAAAATGTAATTTACCAACACTGTAAAAAATGTCAGACCTCTCCAATTAAAAATTTTCTAGTGACCGATCACATCTAAATTTTTTAGTTGGCCAAATTGAAAAATTTAGATGTGATCAGTCACTAGAAATGTTTTACAGCGAAACTGTGAGGTTGGTCCAATTAAATATTTTAAATTGTAGTAACAATTGTTTATTTCTCACTGTCCCCAAAGACAAAAATGACTAAAAACATAAATATATTAAGCAAAATACAGAAACAGACAACAGGGTTGACATTTTATCACATTACTTTATTAACAAGTAAATTCCAACACAGGATATTTGGGTGAAAATACCTTATTTTCAATAAGGAAAAACTCTGAATACATTCAAGAAGTCTTCTGCATAACAGGATGTCTTGTTGTGGTGAAGAAAACACGGCACGGCAAGCTAAAAACCTGCACATAAAAATAAAAACTAACATTAATGACAAAGCTCCCCTGCATCACATCTGGCAAGAGACAGAACAGAAGTTTCTTCATTATATAATGAGGATGAGACGAATGAATGGACATAAGAAAATCACGAACTTGACGTGTTTGATATTAAAAGGCAATAACTTCAGCCCTGAAAGAGGCCGACGCCAAACGCACCGTGTTCAACAGTCGCATGCCGCACATATCACACAAATGACTTAATTTCCTTATTACCTATTGTTTTAGACATATAAGACATGAGGAAAATAAAACTATTGGCTACAGGCTACCATTAGATAATTATGTGGTAAACGAGAACACACTCATGAAAACAATGAATGCATGAACTCGTGATTCTACAAAATGTCTTTTAAACTTCATACCCGGTCATAAAGCAAAACTGGAGAATAATTTCAGTGCTCAATACTCACCAACGTCTTTGTGAGATGAATATCTCTCTATTCTCTCGGGAATGTGTCTCGGTCTTCAGCACCTGCTGGTTCGGCTCCGCTCGCGCTGCCGCTCCCGCGTCTCCGCGTTTGAAATCTCCACACGAACGGTTTTTTTTCAAGCGCATTTTGCGCATGCGTATACTGTTTTTCGGACGGAGGACTTGTTCAGCCAACATGGATTTTTCACTTCGACTTCATAGATTGACTGAGCACAATTAAATATGTTCGGTGAATATACAATTTTAATTTTTAGTGAAGACCTTAAGCTATGATTAGTACAATGCATCTTTTTGCATGGCGATAATTATTTGGAAGTCATTTATTGGGCCAATATGTAATGATCAATTTACACAATTTTTCCCCCCAATTTTTTTTTACAGTATAGGGAATAGTAAGATGGCCGCTCAAACACTTCCAGTGGCTTCACCGCCTGATGGCAGTTCAGAACGTAATGAGCAGTCCATTCATTTATATAGATTAGTGGTCTCTGACTTTTTTTTTTTATTTCACTCAGATATACATGACAATAGGGAAGATAACACTATCACAACTTCCATTTCATGCTGACTTTAAAGTGACTTTATCTGAGATTAAATGCCTCGTTCTAGGCCACAATGACAGAGCAGGGAGGGAACTGTAACCTTTCAGTTATTAGTCCTTTTACAAATAAACTATTAGCTAGCTACCACGTAAGACACAAAGTCAAGCCAGGGAAATGTCCTTATCTGGCCCATTCAACCTCAATGCATTAAAGACGTTACACCATGAGTCAATATTATATAGCTTGTGACTGTAGACTCATCAGTGGTGTGGGGAAAAAATGGCAAATTGCTACTGAATATGAACTACTAAATGATCTATAGCAGTGCAGAATATTGAAATTCTCATCCGTTAAACTATTATACCAGAAGACGAATGCTCATTTTGGAAAAACTTCATGCTTCAAGTTCAAGCTGAATTACATTTAGTTGACTTGATAATTACTTGAATTGAAAATGAGTCAGCACACATTAATAAACCAAGAGGGGGCAAGAGTTCCCATATTTCTTAGAAAGGGAGCAACAGGTTTTTTTTAAGAAACCCATTTTACCAATGACTGACTGTAATGAGGCTGAAATTGGAAAGGCATTTGTCAGATGGCTGCTTTTAAAAAAAAAAAATCCGTAACTCTGTAACTCTCTTTGATCTGAAAGCAGCTCTTTAAAATAGACTCAATGTGCTTGTTTTTATGACTACGCTTATAATTAGGGAGTAATATAGGGTGAAAAATTAGCTCAGTAATGTAGACTCAATTATGTGTTTCAAAGTTAAAATATGAGTTAAATATGGTTAAATATGATGTAAACGCACACACACACACACACACACACACACACACACACACACACACACACACACACACACACACACACACACACACACACACACACACACACACACACACACACACACACACACACACACACACACACACACACACACACACACACTTTGTTTGTTTTGCTATCTAAGTGAGGACATTCCATAGGCGTAATGCTTTTTATACTGTACAAACTGACCATTGTATCCCCCTACACTACCCCTACCCCTAAACCTACCCATCACAGGAAACATTCTGCATTTTTACATTTTTAATAAAAAACATTGTTTAGTATGTTTTTAAAGCTATTTTAAATATGAGGACATATGAAATGTCCTCATATTTCATGTTTAAGTCGTAATACCAGTGTAATACCCATGTCGTTATACAAATTTGTGTCCTCCTAAATCACAAAAACAAACAAACAAACACACACACACGCATGCACGCACACATATGAATTCTTGTTTCTATCCTTTTAAATGTACACTATTCTAGTTATAATAGTATGATACATGAGCTTCACACCAACAGATGCCACTGTTGCCTGCTACTTCGTTCAGTAATGTGAGGAAACTGAAATAGAATCATGAAACCTTACATCATGTTTAGAGCATCTACATGAATCTCTGTTAAGTATTAATAGTGTGTCGTCATATCTCTAGATAGATGGATGGATAGGTAGATTATATATAATAATAATAATAATAATAATAATAATAATCACATTTGTAACTGATTGATTGACAAACAAATGTCTGAGTGAGAAGAACGTCATCCTGATGAGTTTTTTGCCTAAACAGCAGCACAACCACTGTATCACTTGAATATCGTAAGTAATTTCTGTACTTTGAATAACCTTTTGTTGATCTGTAATTGGCCACAGGAAAAGATCCACACAGAAGGTCATTCCTTTGTTTAGACAATGCAGAACGCCTGCTCCTGATTTTGTTATTGATGGCTTGAGATTCGTCATTTCCACTGTTATAAAGCGATCCAGCGAGTAACCTTCAGTTTCATATGCATTTACAAAGGGTAATCCTAGTGAACGTCTTCAAAGGTCACATCTTAAACTGACTAGATTACAGTTCTGTATGAAAAAGAGCACTAGAAAGGTCATCACAAGCCAGCCATAACTCTTAACACACTTTCAATAGATTTTTCACTTTGATTAATTTAACCATTATCTGTTTGCAACCGACAGCCGGTATGCATAAATATGCATTAACCCTGATGAATGCATGGACGCGCGCACAAACGAAGGCCGTGACATAAATAAATGTACGTTTTCTGTCATGACCTCTCATCACATTGATCCAAAACGTTATCTCGACGTAAATTGTTGGTGCGGAGGAAAGAAGTCAAACCCTGAGGGGGCTTAATGTGTTTACAATGGATGGAAGTCGTCTTGCTGGACGATTCAGGGACAAGATGTTACAAATGCTCAGGAGAGAAAATATTAAGATGAATGTTTCCTGGGACGCCACCTAGCAGATGCCAATACCGAGAGGGAGAACCATGCATCCTGATCCCAATTGAGCCTGGTGGCACTGTCCCGTCCCTGGAGTGAGTCAGGGCTCCGTACTCGGCCCTGCTTCATCACTGCCAGTCTCTAATCAGATCAACACTAACCTCCCCCTCAACAACAGCCTCCATACATCAGTTCCTTTCACATGGCATTTCCGTCCATTTGCTTCATTAGTGTGGCCAGTGCAGACAGTCTCTGTTGGGAGGATTTTTGGCTGAACCACACTGAGGTGAATGGGTGCATTATGCCCTATTAGGTCCTGTGGTTTAGAAATCACAGAAAGGCTTTTGCTGACTTGATTTTTGATGGAGTGCTATTGCTAAAGTGTAGGTCTGTACATAAATGCTACGAGCAAACACTTTGGGGCAATTTCACTAAACAGTGCAAATAAAAAAATTGCATTTATTCACTAGCCACCTGCAATCCGGTTTAAGCAGCAGCTAAATGTGCTGAAATAGTGAGTATCCAATGAATAATGAGCGTTTACAATATAGAAAAGGAAAACTCGTATAAAAAGCCAGTTTAAAACACATTTTAACCAGCAAATTTCATGATTAAAGACAGGTGCACAGACCCAAAAAAAAGTATTTTATGTCATGTCAGTTTCTCAGAGGGTATTAACATTTACGCATTTGGCAGATGCTTTTCTTCAAAGAAATGTACACTGCGTCAAATGTGTACATTTTCATCAGTTCATGCATTGAACTGAATTTTTGCTGTGAATTGAACCCATGATCTTGGCATTGCTAGTGCTATTGTCTACAGTTTGAGCTTTAGAAAAGTACACAAACAAAAAAAAGTATTAATGAGGAGTATTAATGTCTTGATGTGCTTTTTGTTAATTTTAATTTTGTTTAATTGTATTGAACCCAGTTACATGGATTCAATATAATATGAATCTAGAAGATAACGATTTATTTTAATACATGATAACATTTAACATAAAAAGGTTTTCTTTAAAGCATGTAATTTTAATGTCACTTTTTTATCATGGTATAAAATCTAAATAAAAGTTAATCTATAATTCAGGTAGAACAGCTATATTTAAGTCATTGAACTGCATTTTTTAAGCACAAATAGGCTACCTGACACATAAATCCGTGCATAAATCTGTAAACTTCAAGGTGGCTGCTGGTGAAATCGACAGAAGCTACGCATGTCATGAGCTCCAGAGATCAATGCTAAAGATAAGGCACAAAAGATGAAAAGATGATTGTCACAATTAATTGGGGGAGGGGGATATTCTCTCCCAGAATCCTTTTCTTCTCATCTCCGTCCTCCCACCTCCCTCCACCAGCCATCTCTGTCTCTTTTCTCTCTCGCACAGATCTCTCAGTTCATTTCCTGTGAACACATTCTCCTAATCCTCTGTGCGCGCGAGGCTCCTGCATGCTATCAGACAGTTCACGGGAGTCACATTCGCTCCAACACACACCGGCCAGGCCGCCTCTCCTCTGCCTGCCGTTACTATAGCAACCTGGCCAGAGCTGCGTTACAGTGGCTCCAGAGCCGCTGCCAGTGCACTAAATGACTCCAATGTACAATTTGAAATTGATCGAGTTCCCTGGCACTTTGATTTGCCAGGTCTAAATTACAGGCCGTCTTTGGTGGTAGAACCACACAGGTTAAAGAGCCCAGGCCTTAGATTGTGCACGGCCACTCGCCATTTATATCAGCCATGTGCACGTATGCTGGTGGATCCAATCTAGATTGACAGATAGGCTATGCGGTGAGCGCTTACATCTATCAAGGGCATATTAAGTGGGAGAATAGCAGATTTTGAGTTTCTAATATTCATTTACAAGTCCCTAGGGATGTCGGCCCATAGTATCTAAAGCAGTCTTCCATTAATAGCTCACACAGAGATTTTTCTAAAACAACTAATGCCTCAAGTAATTACTGGATGTTTTTTTCCCTGAGTTGTTGGAAATTCTTTTCAGCACTAATTAAGCTCTTTTAGTTTGCCGGTTAATTACGGGATGCATTGAATAGTGGTCAATTCTATTTTCATATAGAGGTGTCATCGCAATAATGAGTTATTATCCCCGTATAGATTTACCTTACAAATAAATTAGTTCCAGTTGAAGGGAGTGGGTGTTTTACATACCAATAATACTCGCATCAAATTGGCTCTGACAGCAGAACAAAAAAAGTTCTGATATTCTCCTGGCAGAACAATGAAAACAGCTTAGCCTCTTTTGAAAGGTGTACAGGATTAATTCATTAGCGTAATGAGAACGTGTGGCGTGATGCTTTCAGATCCTAAAAATGTCTTGATACCCAATCAAGACATTTTTAGGATCTGAAAACATCACAGTGTTGATTTGCTGTGAAATAAAACAGCATAAACACATATTTAAAGTACACTGCCCCCTTAAAAATCCACATCATGACAATGTCTAGATGCATCAGGCTCAAATTGTGAAAGTCTTTGGGATGTGTTGGAGTTGACTACAAAGTGCTTGTCAATACAAGATCTGTATGCACTAAAGCTGATGCACCTCTTGATGGAAAAAAATGTTGCGACTACAATGGTTCAACCTTAATGTTATGAAGCGACGAGAATAGGCTACTTTTTGTATGCAAAAAAACAAACAAAAATTACTTTATTCGACCATTTCTTCTCTTCCATGTCAGTCTCCGGTGCTACAGTGCAGTGCTTCCGGGTTCTATGTCAGAATGCCGGCTCATGATTAGCCGTAGCCGATGCTGTTCAATGTTCAGGAGCTGGCCAATGGTGAGCCAGCACTGTGTTTACTACATTAACAGCATAGGAGACTGACATGGAAGCAAAGAAATTGTTGAATAAAGTCGAAACAACAAGTTTGTTTTTTGCGAACACAAAGTATTCTCATCACTTCATAATAGGGGTGTAACGGTACACGTATTCGTACCGAACCGTTTCGGTACAGGGCTTTCGGTTCGGTGCACGCGTGTACATATTTAGTATTCAGTCCATTTTATCACGAAATTCAAACGATAAATGTCGTTTTGACTCTCTTTAATATGACGTGACTGATCACAGTTCAAACGCGATCGATCATCTCTTCCTAAAGAATAAACATGAATGAACATCTGAAGGTATGTTGAGGATACATTGCAACTTACTGTCATGTATCATATGTGGTGTAATCGCTCAATCAGTGTTTCAACGGCGGAAAGACCTCAATATAACAGCTTGTAAACTAAACAATGTCATGTAGCATCACATTTACCTCAGGCAGTCATTCAGTGTCCACAGCTGTTAGTTCACTAGAGAAATCAACTCTTCCACTAAATATATGCACTATATTAGCCTTTATATTCATTATATTCTACTTAACCTGTTATTGATGTCTTGATTATTTCATGTAGGCTATGTTTAAATAAACCTGTCATGAAAACGACAGACACTGTGTATAAATGATTATATTTCAACAACGAATTGGAGAAAAAATATTTTATAATTAGATTTAGAAGTTATTGCAAAAACTGCCAAAAGTTTACTGTTATTTGAGTGTTGATTATTATACCTAAAAATAAATAGCAACTGAATTTAGGCCAATAGTTTGGGCTCTGTTGTTAACCTTTAATATTGTAAAACTTCAATTTTGTAAAACTGCTGTACTGAACCCGTAATGAACCGTGACTTCAAAACCGAGGTACGTACCGAACCGTCAGTGTTGTGTACCTTTACACCCCTACTTCATAACATTAAAGGGTTAGTTCACCCAAAAATGAAAATTCTGTCATTAATTACTTACCCTCATGTCGTTCGACACCCGTAAGACCTTTGTTCATCTTCGGAACACAAATGAAGATATTTTTGTTGAAATCCGATGGCTCAGAAAGGCCTCCATTGGCAGCAATGTATTTTGCACGTACAAGACCCATAAAAGGTACTAAAGACGTTGTTACAAAGTCCATCTCACTACAGTGGTTCTACAATAATTTTATGAAGTGACGAGAATATTTTTTTTGTGTGCAAAAAACAACAACAAAATAACTTTATTCAACAAGTGCTTGTCTTCCGTCTAGGCCTCTGACGTGAACTCACGAAGCACCACGACGCATGCGCGAGAATATGACGTAGCGCCGGTGTTCGGGCATCCAGGAAATGCACACTTTAGCCCCATTTTGACCACTACGCCAAGACCTAAAGCATGATCAATGTAGAATTCAACAGCTTAGATACGGCGCGTCTACCTCTGCTTCTCGCTTCCGGGTCATGTGTCAGAACGCCGGCTCTATTCTTGTGCATTTGTCGTGGTGCTTTGTGAGTTCACATCAGAGGCCTAGATGGAAGACAAGCACTTGTTGAATAAAGTCGTTATTTAGGGGTTTTTGCACAAAATCTATTCTCGTCGCTTCATAAAAGTATTGTAGAACCACTGTAGTGAGATGGACTTTGTAACAACGTCTTAAGTACCTTTTATGGGTCTTGTGAGTGCAAAATACATTGCTACCAATGGAGACCTTTCTGAGCCATCGGATTTCAACAAAAATATCTTAATTTGTGTTCCGAAGATGAACGGAGGTCTTACGGGTGTCGAACGACATGAGGGTAAGTAATTAATTACAGAATTTTCATTTTTGGGAGAACTAACCCTTTAAGGTTAAACCACTGGATTCACATGGACTATTTTACAGATGTCTTTACTACCTTTCTGGGCTTTGAAAGTGGTAGTTGCGTAGCTGTCTATGGAGGAACAGAAAGCTCTCAGATTTCAGCAAAAATATCTTAATTTTGTTCAGAAGATGAACGAAGGTCTTAGGGGTTTGGAATGACATGAGGGTGAGTAATTAATGACAGAATTTTTGGGTGAACTAACACTTTAAGCATTTGCCTATTTAAATCCAAATAGCCTTTTTTTTGGCCAGGCAGTGTAGCTTTTACTAAGGAAGTTTAGGTTAATGTGTTATTCCAATAAACCATGAGCACAAACAAAAGTAAAGCAAGAAATCAAGCTTATATGTTGCACACAGTGTCACCATACAATCCAACACTCTTAAGGTTGCTGTGAGCGATTTTTTGGGGGGGAAACAGCATGCATAAAATCCTTACTACCTGACAGATATCGCTGAAATAGGTGTCCTAAGAAATCACACCTGTCTCTGTGGCAGCCCTAGGCTCTGCAAAGAGAGAGAGAAAAAAAGTTTTTTTTGTTTTTTTTTGTCAGAAACATTGTCTGCCTGTCAATCATTGTATAAGTTTGTGTTTGCTGCCATGAGGTTGGCTGACACTTTGTAGGGCGGGTTTTTTTAGGGCATGTGATTGAAGGGATGGCGGATGGCCGTCAGAGAGGTTCTTATTATGGGAGAATACCAACCTCTGTGGCTGTACCGCTGGAGAAAAAGCACAACGGTCCCTTGTAACCAATCACATTATAGCCATGATATCATTGAATTGCTACCATAAACTGAATCCTACGTGTCGCAAAATGATCTATGACACTTCTCCTGTAAAAATGCATTATTTTTTTAAATAGATCAATCCAAAATTTATGTTTTCTGACAAAAGCAGTTTATTCAATGAATTAAAGCCTCACTTCCAATGACGTTCATAAAAAAAAAGCCTCAGAAGATTTTGCACTTGTGCTGCCTTCAAGCGCACCTGGGAAATGCATTTGTTATTACAACATGCCATGCATTCAAGTCAGAAACATGGAAGTAGCCTAAACAAAAAACATATGCTCTCATTAATCTCTATATAGATTATAAATAGGCCTACAGTATATGCTATCTATATAATAAGAATTTCTGCAGTGTTTCGAATCAACACGGCCCTTCCATCGTCACAACTCAGCAACTCGCAACTGTATATTCTAGAATTCCAGGTTTTCTGCTTTTAGTCTTGTAGATTTGGGGCACGTTCAAGCTCAAACTGGTGTGCAACGTTTTGCTACAGTTACCGGGTTGAATGGCATGTTTCCTGGAAACACTGTGCAACAGGGTTTGAGATAAGTTTTCTCTTGTTTGGTGAGTGTGTCAAAAACAGTGTTGGGAAAAGTTATTTTGAAAAGTAATGCATTACAATATTGCGTTACTCCCTTAAAAAGGAACTAATTGAGTTACTTATCAAATCAAATCAAATCAAATCACTTTATTGTCACTCTACCATATGCACAAGTGCAACATTAGGTGAAATTCTTAGGTGCAGTCCGAGCAAACATAGTAGTCATGACATGACATGTACAACATTTAAGCAACAACAGATTACACATCTGATGCGCACACAATTACTCATAGCACAGTATACACTACAATAAACAATAAATAATTTACACAATGTGAGTGTAGTTCTCACAGCTTTAAATAATATACACATACTTACAATATACATATACTTTAAACAATATACACTAAACATACATTAAACAATAACAGTATACATTAAGCTATAGTAATAATATACAATGTACAGTATACAATATGTTCACAAATTGAAATCCAAAGTGCAATAGATGCTGTATGATAAATAAATGTGTATATAATGTGTGTGTATCTACAGTGGGTTGTGCTGAGTGATATTCTGTCCAGTGTGTGTTATGATCCTGATGGATCAAGAGTTAAGTAGTCTGATTGCTTGTGGGAAGAAGCTGTTCTGGAGTCGGCTGGTGCGTGTTCTAATGCTGCGGTACCGTCTGCCTGATGGCAGCAGTGAGAGCAGCCCATGGTTCGGGTGGCTAGAGTCTCTGATGATCCTCTGAGCTCTCTTCACACACCGCCTGGCCTAAATGTCCTGGAGGGAGGGAAGCTCACCTCCGATGATGCAGCTGGCCGTGCGCACTACCCTTTGCAGGGCCTTGCGGTTGCGGGCGGTACTGTTGCCGTACCAGGTGGTGATGCAGCCAGTCAGCAGGCTCTCTATGGTGCAGGTGTAGAAGCGTGTGAGGATGTGGCGGTTCATTCCAAACCTCCTCAGCCGTCGCAGGAAGAAAAGGCGCTGATGAGCCTTCTTCACAACGAGGAACTTGAAGCTGCTGACTCTCTCCACCGGTGCTCCATCGATGGTGATGGGGCGGTGTTCTCTCTCATTCCTCCTGAAGTCGACCACCAGCTCCTTGGTCTTGCTGACGTTGAGGGAGAGGTTGTGCTCCTGACATCACCGTGTCAGAGTGTGCACCTCCTCTCTTAGTTATTTTTAAAAAAAAGTAATTCGTTACGTTACTTTTGCGTTACTTTTTCTCACCTGGGCTGGGCTTGATTTTTTTATACCAAAAAAGTTCTATTTTTGTGCAAACGTAAAAACCTCTTCATACCAAATTTGAAATAATAAGTCTCAGGCTGAGCTCTGCTGTGCTGTGCTGCCATTCTGGATAATGGAAGAATAGGACGCAGGACAAAAAAGTTTTACCAATAAAACTAAAAATCTAGTAATTTTTGCTCATGGTTTAACTGAATCATCAAAGGTCAGCAGCAAGACATTGGTCAATAAAGGTAGAATAAATGCATACAAATATTTGTTTTATTTAACATTTAATTATTGGAGGTTTGCATAGTATTCTGATTTTGCATTTGACTGATTTAATTCATTCTGAGGAGTACTGAATCTTTATGTGCAAGTGAGGTTAGTAAATAAATGCTCACATTTAGCCTAGAACTAAAATAACATGTTTACACATAATGCCTCTGCACTTACTCTCGGTTTTTCTCAACATGGGGACAGGAGAGCTGTCAGTCAAAATAATGTGAAAAAGTAACTCAGATATTTTGTTGTAAATTTGAAAAGTAATGCGTTTACTAACTTTACTAGTTACTTGAAAAAGTAATCTGATTACGTAACTCAGGTTACTTGTAATGTGTTACCCCCAACACTGGTCAAAAATGTCAGCCCAATCAGCAGCAACATGTATATAAACCAAGCGGTATTAAAGGGACAGCTCGCACAATGGGTCCAAGTAAAGTTGTTTACAAATGTGTCCACTGCAGCTCGGTATATGCGACAATTGAAGTTTCGTACAAGTTGTATAGTAAAAATATAGCATATCTACATGTTAGTGCTCTATATTTTTGGCTTCATTGCAAGGCAAGTTTATTTAGCCTATACCAAATTTCATGCACAATGGTAATTAAGTGCTTTACATAAAATGAGAAAGAAAATTCAAGGTATCAAAAAAGTAAGAACTAGAAATGAATTACCAGAAATTACCAGGAGATAAAAAGTTAATTAAATGGGATGGGTATGTTCTATTTTATTCTGGACGGCAAGGGCAGTGATTGCATCGAGCGTATTTTGCAGTATTAAACACGTGTATACCGATTTCATTATGCTCCGAGAATTCTTCAAAAAGAACATAGTTGCAACTCTTGCATCATCAGAACAGGGTGTTCAATGCACCTTTCCATCTAAAAAATAATAATTTTGCAACGTTTTGTAGAGGCTGAACGCACATGTGCTTGGAACACTTGAAGGGAAATAAACAGTATAGCCAAGTGTAGCTTCTGTATATGGTAAGATAACTGGTTAGCTTGCGAGCAAACTGAATGAACTGGGAAATATCTGTTTTAAATTTGAGATATTTAAAATGACATATTTAATTTAAAAAGACATTAAATGTCACATTTACAAATCAGGCCAGAGCACAAACATGTAGTGCTGAAAATAATTTGTATGGTGCAAATCCAAATCTTGCTAGTCTGTCCAATATATTTTTAACGTAAGAGGTAGCAGGTACGGCCCTTTTTCACTTGAATGTGTGAAGCTTCAGATACTTCCATTTATTTGAGATGTAAAACAATCCATTATGGTGCATGATGTCGCAATTTTATTATTTTGTTGCATATTATTTTAATTTATTCTCACAATCAATCATAAATACACTGATTTGTTGTGTAAATATCACATTGTTTTTCTTTTAGTTACTTACCTATAGCGGCAAATGAAGCGGACAGCTCACATATTTAGGAAATTACTTACTTCTGGCATCATTGTAACATTGGCCATTTATTGCCTGGGTAAACAGGACTGTGGGTGGGTAGTGAATAAGACTAACTGAAATACAGAATGCAAAAGTGGTGTGATTTTTAGTAAATTTGCCCATAAAGTTTAAACCACTTTGTGTTCTGTTCCACCTTTTCCCCTGTCTGTCCTAAAAGAAAGTTAATTAGCACACCTTCTTTCTTTTACAGTTAATGAAAGGAACCATCCGTGTGTGTGTGTGTGTTTGTGTGTGGCATACGGATGTGCAAAGGAAGGAAAAAGAGAAGTATTTAAAAAATTGGAGTGTGGCAGTTCTGCAGTTCACCCTTACAAACTCCCATTATTTTCTGACCCCTCACCAGATCCAACACCCACTCCTCCCTTTTCATCCATCTCTTCTCTCATCTGCTCTCTCATGCACTTTGTTTCCAGGTTGCTTTTATTATCGGCAGGCAAGATAAATGTTTTCTGCCTTTGGAACATACGGGATCCCAGCTCAAGTCCAAATGCATGGATGACAGGAACTACAGCGCTCTAAAAGCACGCACGGCATGGGACCAGAACACAAATATCAGTGAGTGAGATGGGATGGGAGGCTGGCGGGGGTGTTGAGTGGGAGGCATCATGGTAGCTCCACTCTTTAATGAGGCCTTTGTGAGCACACGGCAGTTTGGATGAATTTCATCACCTCCTTCCCTCAAAGGTATTGATTTAAACTCGGCCTGCAATTAGCATACACAAGGGAGCGATTTTAACAAAGACGGACAGGATGTGAAAGCCAAAATAATGGTTGGCTACAAGCACACCAGTCATAATTTTTTACAGTCTATGCTCCTCTGCTTCGATCAGCTTAACAGTTGTACTGTTAAAAAGCTGCCATGTCTCTTTCTAGCACCACCTTTCAGTTTATGCTACATCATATCATGCTGTAATTTGCTGATAGTTACACATAATCCTGTAAGTTTAGCCCACAGTGGTTTATCACACTTGCGATGGTAAACTGCAAAACTGCAATGGTAGGATTTTTATTAACATTTGGGTGCATGTTCTGAGTTTTTGTTGGATGCTACAAAAGCATATTTGACTTAGATTACGGAAAGTCACTGTGTGTTTATGTACAACAAAATGCTATTTACTCATTTATATAAATTCAGTTCATTATAAAAAAAAGTCAACAAAAGATATATTTTTACATGAAAAATCCTTTAGGTTTCAAAGTGGGGTTTTGAATGATATCAGTTTAAATCCTTTCTTGACAAAATGCATTAAATTAACTTGCAATTATCACTGATTAGATTAGCAATAGTGATATTCTTTTTTTGATTAAATATCAATAGCAATACGTAGGCATGATCCTTTGACAACTTTTGGATAAAACTGCTATTTCAGGTTATTGGTTCAGCACACCTTTATAGCTGAAAGTTTTTAATTGTTTTACATTTTTATATTATTATATAAATATTTAATTAAATATTTTCATAGTTTGTGGTGTCCCTTTTCCATGCAAAGTAAATCTTAATTTACGATACGCATAATAATCTATTTATAGCTTATATATATTGCATAAAATATTTTTTTGCTCATTTTGAAATCGATACCACTGCAAAAAAACAAAACAATACTGAACTACCTAATTGTCACACTAGACAAGGTTAGTGAAGATCCAAACACACACTTTATTAAGGAACACAGGGCAGAGAATGGGGTGATGAAGATGCACTTGAATAATGGAGAGAGACGGCAGATGAATAACAGTCTTGATGGTTGTCTTACAGAAGATGTTTGGAGATGGAGATGGAGAAACGGACACCTCAGCAGCCGAGATGAGAGGTAAGTTACGAAATCCAACACACTGGGAAGTCGCAGGGAGACAGAAATAGAAGGGAGTCTTTCCTAGTACAAGGCCAGACAAGGGCTGAATCTGAAATCCCCCTCAAATAGGGCATTCTTTGATGGTGTAACCATAGTGGACGTTATTGAGTGCACTCATTCCCCGCAATCCCCGCAATAACGAGTGTACAGCCAATACACTCAACGGCTGTCTGACTTCACACACTCGTTTTCATTCACTCCTTCAAGGGAATTACGTTAGTGGACTAACGTAGGGAATAGTGAATGAGGCTTCAGGGGGCGATTTTGGATTCAGCCAAGGACTGAAGGTGAGCTGTGTGAATATATCATGTGCTGCTGATGAGGTGATTGATGACAGTTGCGGGTGATCAGAACTGATTGTAAATGTGATCGCTGTGTGGTGGAAGTGAGAGAGCCTGGCTGGTCTATGACACTAATGTAAGTAAAATGTTAATCAGTTATTGAATACAAGTAAACAGTCAGTAAAAAATGAATTACAAAGAAGTCATTAATAAGCAACATGACAAATAAATACAAAAACAAGAATGTTTGTTAGTTACAAATGAAGATCTTTTAATGAATTCTGAGAGCTTTCTGTTCCTCCATTTAGAAAATCTATACAACTACCACTTTCAATCCCCAGAAAGGCAGTAAAGACATCATTAAAAAGTAATCCATGTGACTCCAGTGGTTTAACCTCAATTTTATGAAGTGACGCGAGTACTTTTGTTTGTGCCGTGTTGGGGTGAAGTGTAGTGTAGCGGTGTCCCGGGGCACGCTCTCTCATGAGGTTTATTTGTTTGTTTATTTTGGTTTTGTGTTATCATACTCACATGCAAATTGGTTGATAACATAACTTCAATAAAGTAATAGCCTAGTTAACAATTACTTGTTTACGAAGTGGCATGGGAAGTCAAACTAACTTTACGTTTAAAATTGTCTTATACTGAAAATGTTCATTTCCTGTCATCTTTTGGAATATCTGAAAGCCAGTTTTTTCCTAATATGTCATTATTAGCGGAACACATACACATGGGCAAAACCAATCGTTTAGTCAATAATTCAAGAAGGTCCATAGACTACTTTAAAGCTCTTGATTCTAACTTGTACTTGACCGTATGAAAAAGTAACATATATCTTGTAATTGTTTATCTATAGCATGTGTAACAATAAGGGTATAATTACAGGTAAGACCACTGATAGCTCTTTTTTTACCATATTTAGACCAATGTTAACTTTTTTATCTATAGCATTTGTTATGAAAAATAGCAACCTACACATTTAGAAACTATAGCTACAACATGCCACAGTTGTAATATAAATCTTCAGTGAAAATCCCTTAAAGGTGTCATGAACTGGCTTTTTTCATTTTAATTTTTATACTGTTGTCTGAGGTCAACTTATGATGTTCGCATGGTTTTTATATTCAAAAACATCATGAATAATGAATGGTTGAATAAGTGATAGGCTATTTTCTGCCATTGTTTTGAGGCTCTCTGAAAAACTCTCTGTTTTGATGGGCGTGCTGCACTGAAGACTTGGAAGTAAACGCCCACGGCTAGGATTAGATAAGATTTGCATATGAGCTTCAGCTCCCTCGGTACATGTGGGGATTGTTTTGAAAGCGTCTGGTGATACTTGGCCTGCCCGATCGGTGATTAACCGCGACCCGTACACATACACACACGCGCGAGCGAGCGCAAGAAAGGAATGTTATTTCACTATTTAAGATCTGTCAGCAGGCTGGTGTTTTGGTAGCCCGTCTGAAAAACACTTGGGACGTTGGGCTTTGCGAGCACTGGCGTTACAAGTCCGAGTCTGATCACGAATGAACCAATAACACCTTCTCCAGCCTGTGACAGTGTGTTAAGGTATGTAATCTATAGATATCAAACGATCTGTAACAATGCAATACTAACACATATAAAAAAAAACATGTTTTACTCAAATAAGTGTGTTGCACCGTTCCTGTCGGATCCAATATAGAAGGCACAGCATTGTGTTTTAATCTCAATTGTCTGCAAATCCAGTCTCCACCTGTATCTTGTTTACAATCGATTCTGCGGTGAAATGAAGCGAACAAACGCGCAATGTCTTACGCAAGTGAGCTGGAACCGGCATGTTTATTGCTCGGTAGGGCGACCCGTTTAGCTCCACGAGTCGGTGGGCGGGCTTGAGGCGGTGCTTCTGCATTCTATGACGTCAATGGTCGACATATTCTGAGATCTTTCGTTTTTTGGGCCTGGTGTCAATAAAAGCTTTTCTTTGACTAACAAGGATGTTTTCAGCTCTGAAACTTACAGGATATTTTTATATCACGATGAATTTTTATATATCAAAGGCTCAAGGGAAAGTTGATTTCTCAATTCATCACCCCTTAAAAAGATTATCTATATAAATTGTACAACAAATTAATAAAAATTGACAAACGGCTCACACAAATCTTATCACACTTTTGAAGTGTGCCTACGGTGATTTGCGCACCACTCATGCAAAATTAAACAACTGGGCTTCAGTCATATTTTGTAGATAATTGGTGCGTTCAGTTCGGATGGCTTATAAAAGTTCAGAACGCGTTACGTATAAGGCAGGGTAAGCGATTTGTTCCAGAAACATTTTTTGTTATGCTGGTTGAAAGTCTCTTCACATTCTGACAGCAATCATTAAGTAAAGTGGTCTAAATATATTTATATATACAGTATTTTGATATCTGTGGAAGGCGTATGACCATTCAATGTTTGTCCTATCTTTACATTTGGTCCAAATGTAATGGACCAGTACCTGCCTGTCAACATATGTATTCTCAGACCTCCGCACACCTGCTCGCTCCGACATCACACGTCATCATGCTATTCTATTCCTCCTGAATAGAACAACAAGCTTATGCTGTGTTCATGCCACAACTACTGTAATTTGGAAGAGATGTGTTCTGAATCATTTGGAAACCTGTGACATTATACTCGGAGCGAATTTATGCGTTTCAATGGCAACACTATCAACGCCGAAATTAATCTGCATCAGTCAGGTGGTACAGGTCTTTATGTTCATTATTATTGTAATGTTATGTGCTTTGAGACATGAGGTAGTTTACCGCCGTCTCTCATGAGGCTTTGTAAACTCTGCTGTGTGCATGCATGTGTTTTGAAGGAGGTGTGGCTTTGGAGACGCTCTGGGGTGTGTTTCCCGAAAGCGTTGTTAGCCAACTATGGTTCAAGGTGTCGGTGTTTCCCGAAACCATAGTTCCAACGAATGTTCGCAAACAGCATCGCAAAGTTACGTGGTTGGAACGACAGCTCTCGACCTGTGGTTAGAAGCATAGGTCCCTGTTTGCATAACATGTGGACTTAATAAATCCTTATCTTGAGCAAAATAGGCAAGCTGACATTCAGTACAATCTATATATTTTATTTATAATACATACAAATGTCATTTGCGTCTTTTAGTTTGTCAAGAGATTTAAAGCACTGTTTTTAAAGAGTGCACATTTGTGTACGTGCTCTAATACGTAAGGGCGACCCAATGATTGAATCTGAAAATAAAGCAAAATAACTGAGAAAGATTAGAATTAGTCCTCAGATGCCATGTTCATAATTTATAGCAAAAAATCTAGTATGAATTCAATCTCAAAATAATTCATTAAAAGCAGTTATTACTCCACCACCTGCTTGACATCATTAACCAACATGGTTGAACGACAATACGGTTTCGGGAAACAGTCGTGACTAGCTAGTTGATTTCATCAACGATGCAGCGTACTATGGTAGTTAAGCAGTGAGTTACGTCGTTGTATGGGAAACGCACCCCTGGAGGGAGGGTGGGATCTCATACTTGCTATTGCTAGCTGCGCCGAAAATTGCCTACCCTATCTTTAATAGCCTGATTAGTACTGGTGTTCAGACGAATAATACTAGAAGAATACCAAGAAAAAGTGAGGGCATGCCACAGATTCAAGTATAGAAAAAGTGCCCACTTCGAGCACTGATTCAATCACAATAAGCTGCAAAAGAGAAATGATTAACATCTTTACTGCTTAGCATTTTATATTGTTGCCAAGATATATATCGACATATAGCTCAGCCCTATAATGCAAAATCCTTACAAATTACAAGGATTTATTCTGGCTATTGTAGGAATAATTAGAATACTACAGGAATATACGCACATAAATGAGTGCAGCTTTGAAGATCACACAGCATTTTATTTTTGCTTACTTATCAAACTTGTACTAGTTGACTCTGATATAACTGGCCTATGTTTGGGCACACAAACAAAACAACCACAAAAAAAAACTGCTTGCTGCTACAAAAACCCACATTAATCCTACAATACACATTTCTTCGAAGAGCACTTGTCTGGTACTTTGTGTGCTGTTGCTAAACTAAAAAAAAAAGAGAGAGAGAGCGAGATAAAAAGCATCAAAAGTCTTTAAGTAAACAAACTCTGGGATGCCAAAACAGTGCAAAGGGAATATGAACAGCTAATATGTCAGCTGGAGATGTGACAACATTCAAAAATGTGCAGGGAAACACACTTTAGTCAGTCAGCAGCAGCGTGGATGAGTCACCTGAATGTAGTCAAGAGTTCTCTCTTTATTTTGATGTGGAATTCCATTGTCTTCTCATGGGTACATGAGAACAAACAAATATTAATAAATAAATAAACCTCATACAATACAACAAACAACCCACAGCTATTTAGAAATGTGACAGAACAGCTGTGGTGCCTGCTTCGCCCGAGCGCCTCTTAATAAAATACGCTGGATAAATATTTAATCCCCAGTTGAAACGAAACAACCTGTGCTTTTTATTTGTCCTGCATCTGTGTATGAAATGTATGACGGCAGATTCGGAGGAGAACAGGTTTCACCGGGTGTTTGACAAATACTCTTCCCATGGGTAGGGAACAACATGGCTGATGTGCTTCCTTGAATTACACACTTCACAAGCCTCTCAATCAAGCCCTGTTATCTCTGGCTGCTCCGACACTGATCACGCCCTGGTTTTTACACCCCATCTGCAGCGTTGGGACTCCATGATCTCTTACCCGACATGTTGACGCCATGGAAGGAGGGATCATTGATTTGTCTGCGCAAACGTGCAGGGAACAGCCACACATGGCGCTCGGAGAGAGTTGTAAAGTTTTGATGTGGTCTCGGGTCAGTGGGTTAAAAAGAGTGAGGACAGACTTGCAGTGCTTAGGTCGGCATGTGGATCAGAGGCTGCTGAGAGTGTGGCGTCACTCATTATAGCCGCTCCTCTAATGCAGTCCCCCATCCCAATTAACCACCATCCCTGTTTAGAGCAATTAGCTAAGCTATTAGCACTCCGCTCGTGACTGCGAGCATGGAAATGAGATGTGCGCCGCTGCATTATTTATGAGACGAGAGCAGGAAAAGTGTCTCAAACGGGCCTTTGGCTCGCTCGCTCCTCTTGGCCCTCCTAGCAGTTCAGCTCTTCCACCACATTGCCTCTGCTGGAATTTGAACCTCTTTAGCAATTCCACTTTATGGAAGACGGCTCCAGTATTTCCAAAGCCCTCTCATGTTTAATGGATCGCTCCATACCGTAGGCGCATGCTAAACAATAAAACTGTGATCTTTAAAATCAAGGATGTAACCAAATTCAGATGAACGTAAAAGTTTAAGAATCTGCCAATGGAAAGCCCATATTGATTAACTGCTGAATATTGTGCCCCTCTAAATCTTACTTTTACAGGTCAGAGACACTTTCCTACACAACTCATTTAGCGAATGACAACTCACAACTTTATTTCCCTATATGAATGTCACATGATCTGCACTGTAAAAAATGTAAGGCCTCTCCAATTCAAAATTTAATTTCTGTGAATTGATACAATTTAATTCACAGAAATTCAATTTGGCCAATTAAAAAATTTAGATGTGACCAGTCACTAGAAAATTTTACATTGGAGAAATGTTTTACAGTGAAACTGTGAGGTTGGTCCAATTAAATATTTTAAATTGTAGTAACAATTGTTTATTTCTCACTGTCCCAAAAGACAAAAATGACTAAAAACATAAATATATTAAGCAAAATACAGAACACAGACAACAGGGTTGACATTTTATCACATGACTTTATTAACAAGTCAATTCCAACACAGGATTTTGGTGAAAATACATTATTTCCAATAAGGAAAAACTCTGAATATTCAAGAAGTCTTCTGCATAACAGGATGTCTTAATGTGGTGAAGAAAACGCAGCACTGCATAGGCTAAAAACCTGTAAATAAAAATAACATTAATGACAAAGCTCCCCTGCATCACATCTGGCAAGAGACAGAACAGAAGTTACTTCATTATATTATGAGGATAAGACGAATGGATGATCGAATAAGAAAATCACGAGCTTGACGTGTTTGATATTAAAAGGCAATAACTTAAGCCCTGATAGAGGCCGACGCCAAATGCAATCTAACGGCACCGTTGTCATGATTCCAGCCTGTGTTTCCCTGTCTTGTGAAGACTCTTTTGTTATTTCCTGTTTTGTAGTTCTTTGTAGTTTTTCATGTTGATTAGTCTCCCCCAGGTGTGACTTGTTAATTTGTTGAGCTTGTTTGCCCCTGTGTATTTAAACCCAGGGCCGCCCACGCCACAGGGTCCAGGGCCGCCCACGCCACAGGGTCCAGGTCCGCCCACGCCTGACAGTCCAGGTCCTCCCAAGCTCCACGGTCCAGGTCCGCCAATGCTAAATGGCCCAGGTCCGCCCATGCTCCCATGCTCCCAGGCCCGTCTCTGCCATGTCTGGGTCCAAGTCCTGTCCCCCTGCACGGGCCTGGCCCACCATCCCTCCCCCTGTTCTGCCTCCATTCCACCACCCTCCTAGACTGTTTCCTTTGGAGCGTCTGGAATCCGCTCCCTAAGTGGGGGGCTCTGTCATGATTCCAGCCTGTGTTTCCCTGTCTTGTGAAGACTCTTTTGTTATTTCCTGTTTTGTAGTTCTTTGTAGTTTTTCATGTTGATTAGTCTCCCCCAGGTGTGACTTGTTAATTTGTTGAGCTTGTTTGCCCCTGTGTATTTAAACCCTTGTGTCTCCTATGTTCTTGGTCAGGTCTTGTCCTACATGGATGTACGTTTGGTGTGACTCATTCTGTTATCTGTTCCTTGGTTCTCTGATCGCTGTGGTTTTGTTATGTTTATTTTGTTATTAAACAATTTTGCATTTGGATTCAGCTCTCCCTCTTGGTTTTGAGTTGACCCGGCGTGACGGAAAACCTGACCCACTATGGATCCAGCAATTAGTTTAATTCGGCTCCAACAAGGCAACCATTCCCTCGAGGACCACACCAAAGACTTTTTGGATTTTGCCTACCTCACAGACTTCCCAGACTTTGCCCTCATTGACTTTTATTGCTACGGACTCAATGACCACTACCAACCCATACTCACTCGTGATGGTCCTCGAGGGTCGCTGGTAGAATTCCTGGACTACGCCCTTCAAATAAGTGGCTCATCTTACACTGTGGGGATAGCAGAGGAGGAATATAATATGGCCGCCAGTCCAGAATCTTGTCCCATCATGGCTGCCGATCCAGAGACAGAGCTTCACGTCACTTCTGCCGATCCAGAGATGGCTCCCGCCACAGACCTGCGTCCAGAGATGGCTCCCGCCACTGACCAGCGTCCAGAGATGGCTCCGCCTCCAGTCACGAGTCCAGAGAGGGCTCCGCCTCCAGTCACGAGTCCAGAGAGGGCTCCGCCTCCAGTCACGAGTCCAGAGAGGGCTCCGCCTCCAGTCACGAGTCCAGAGAGGGCTCCGCCTCCAGTCACGAGTCCAGAGAGGGCTCCGCCTCCAGTCACGAGTCCAGAGAGGGCTCCGCCTCCAGTCACGTGTCCAGAGATGGCTCCAGCCACTGACCAGCGTCCAGAGATGGCTCCAGCCACTGACCAGCGTCCAGAGATGGCTCCAGCCACTGACCAGCGTCCAGAGATGGCTCCAGCCACTGACCAGCGTCCAGAGATGGCTCCAGCCACTGACCAGCGTCCAGAGATGGCTCCAGCCACTGACCAGCGTCCAGAGATGGCTCCAGCCACTGACCAGCGTCCAGAGATGGCTCCAGCCACTGACCAGCGTCCAGAGATGGCTCCAGCCACTGACCAGCGTCCAGAGATGGCTCCAGCCACTGACCAGCATCCAGAGATGGCTCCAGCCACTGACCAGCGTCCAGAGATGGCTCCAGCCACTGACCAGCGTCCAGAGATGGCTCCAGCCACTGACCAGCATCCAGAGAAGGCTCCAGCCCACGGCCCAGTCCAGGCTCCAGCCCACGGCCCCGTCCAGGCTCCAGCCCACGGCCCCGCTGTCCCGCCCAAGAAAATTTGGGGGGGGGGGGCAGGGGGTACATGGAGGCCATGAAGGCCACGCCTCTGTGGCTCCCTGAACCGCCATTACCGCCATGGCCTGTTGAACTGCCGTTACCGCCATGGCCTGTTGAACTGCCGTTGCCGCCATGGCCTGGTGAACTGCCGTTGCCGCCATGGTCGCCCACGCCTGAGGGTCCAGGTCCTCCCACGCCTGAGGGTCCAGGTCCTCCCACGCCTGAGGGTCCAGGTCCGCCCACGCCACAGGGTCCAGGTCCGCCCACGCCACAGGGTCCAGGTCCGCCCACGCCACAGGGTCCAGGTCCGCCGACGCCACAGGGTCCAGGGCCGCCCACGCCACAGGGTCCAGGGCCGCCCACGCCACAGGGTCCAGGGCCGCCCACGCCTGAGGGTCCAGGTCCTCCCACGCCTGAGGGTCCAGGTCCTCCCACGCCTGAGGGTCCAGGTCCTCCCACGCCTGAGGGTCCAGGTCCTCCCACGCCTGAGGGTCCAGGTCCTCCCACGCCTGAGGGTCCAGGTCCGCCCACGCCACAGGGTCCAGGTCCGCCCACGCCACAGGGTCCAGGTCCGCCCACGCCACAGGGTCCAGGTCCGCCCACGCCACAGGGTCCAGGTCCGCCGACGCCACAGGGTCCAGGTCCGCCGACGCCACAGGGTCCAGGTCCGCCCACGCCACAGGGTCCAGGTCCGCCCACGCCACAGGGTCCAGGGCCGCCCACGCCACAGGGTCCAGGGCCGCCCACGCCACAGGGTCCAGGGCCGCCCACGCCACAGGGTCCAGGGCCGCCCACGCCACAGGGTCCAGGTCCGCCCACGCCTGACAGTCCAGGTCCTCCCAAGCTCCACGGTCCAGGTCCGCCAATGCTAAATGGCCCAGGTCCGCCCATGCTCCCATGCTCCCAGGCCCGTCTCTGCCATGTCTGGGTCCAAGTCCTGTCCCCCTGCACGGGCCTGGCCCACCATCCCTCCCCCTGTTCTGCCTCCATTCCACCACCCTCCTAGACTGTTTCCTTTGGAGCGTCTGGAATCCGCTCCCTAAGTGGGGGGCTCTGTCATGATTCCAGCCTGTGTTTCCCTGTCTTGTGAAGACTCTTTTGTTATTTCCTGTTTTGTAGTTCTTTGTAGTTTTTCATGTTGATTAGTCTCCCCCAGGTGTGACTTGTTAATTTGTTGAGCTTGTTTGCCCCTGTGTATTTAAACCCTTGTGTCTCCTATGTTCTTGGTCAGGTCTTGTCCTACATGGATGTACGTTTGGTGTGACTCATTCTGTTATCTGTTCCTTGGTTCTCTGATCGCTGTGGTTTTGTTATGTTTATTTTGTTATTAAACAATTTTGCATTTGGATTCAGCTCTCCCTCTTGGTTTTGAGTTGACCCGGCGTGACAACCGTGTTCAACAGTCGCGTGGTGGACATATCACACAAATTAGCCTACTTAATTTACTTATTACCTATTATTTTATACATATAAGACATGAGGAAAATAAAACTATTGGCTACCATTAGATAATTATGTGGTAAACGAGAACACACTCATGAAACCAGTGAATGCATGAACTCGTGATTATACAAAATATCTTTTAAACTTCATACCGGGTAATGAAGCAAAACTCTGGAGAATAATTTCAGTTTTTCGGACGAAGGACTTGTTCATCCAACATGGATTTTTCACTTCGACTTCATAGATTGACTGAGCACAATTAAATATGTTCGTGAATATACAATTTTAATTTTGAGTGAAGACCTTAAGCTATGATTAGTGCAATGCATTTTTGCATGGGGATAATTATTTGGAAGTCATTTATTGGGCCAATATCAATTGTCAAAATTTTTCCCAAAAAGTTTTTTTTACAGTGTGAGGCCATGTAGGCAGGTATGAAATTGGATTTTGGGACCCATTTAATTGTGTCATCCCCTGAGAAAGCTGTGTTTGACATTTTTATTTACATTCATATTTAAGACATTGCAGTGCTGTGTTAAATAGTTATGAATACAAATATGATATATAATATTAATAAGTAAATTGCATACAAAATGAATGTTGTAGTTGGAATCGTAACATAAAAATCAATCAAAACATAATGTAAAAAATTGAAAATGAATGCAAAGTAATAAAATACAACACATTATTTTTGGGTGATTTAATAATTCATTAAAAGAATTGTATGTTTTATTTATTTAAATATTATTTAATGATTCAATTTTGAGTAATTTGGCCCGTATCACAGCAAAGTGTGATTTTAATAAAAAAATATAAATAAATCAATCAATCAATCAATCAAATCAAGTTTAATGTGCTCTCATTTGAATTGATTGATTGAATGAATGAAAATAAATAAATGAATGAATGAATGATACCAGATTTTCAACTTTTGAACTAAACGTTCTTACTAAATTGAGGTTGTGATGTGTTCAAATCAAAAGGCACCTTTTTAAGAATCAGTTTTTGAAAAACTGGATTTATTTACTAATTCTCACTTACATTCAAATACATTTATGTGGGAATTTCCCACATTATAGACTTGCGGGAATGAATGACTGTGGGTATACCCATGGCCCTGTGACCAAAGTCCCACATATTTTTCTCTCTGCTTTTTATATATTTATTTTTATCTTATTTTTTTTTTTGATTCTGTCTCTCTTGGGAGACCACTATTGGTCAGGGACCAATGTGTGTCACACATACCCCAATATTTGCACCTCTGACTGCGATTACACACTCAAAGTTGTCTTTTATTTACTTTGTACTTTCACTGTAAGGTCATAGATCAGTGATTGTTGGACTTCAGCTGCATGCTTGCTTATACTGCCAAGATATTTCAGAGCGATGCAACGGAGCAGACTTTATATTCTCACACCCGCACACATGAAACTGCCCACTCATCACTGGCTCCCTGGCAGAAAACTATCAGCGGAGAGGTTTTCTAATAACTGCTCCTCATTTGCACGAAGAAGTTATCTCTGCAAACGTTCTCTGATCTTTAGCACATGCGTTTGAAAAACCCCTTTTTCTTTTAAAAGACAGAACCTGCTGCACCACTGGTGGTTTGTAGGACTGTAGTTTAATCTGACATCATTGATCGGCTCAAGTCAAACGCAGTGCGCACCTGGTCAGGAAGCTCATCATTTCTTCCCCCTCATGTCAATCATTAGGCTAACGATCCCGTTATTCGTTTGCCTTTCCAGCACCTCGCAACAGGGAGCGGTGGCGACTGTTTCTCGCCCTTGTGTTTGTTGAGTTTCCAAATATACCCATGCTGCCATGAAGGAGAGAGAGCGCAAAGAGAGAGAGAGAGAGGGAGAGAGAGAGCCTCCCCCGAAACATTTGGAGGTCCATCTGTGAGGAGAGTTAAAAAAAAAGAAGAAGAAGAAGAAGAAAAAAGCGGTATGTACTCTCTGCTCGTCATTGGACCTATCAGAAATTTCCATTACAGAGAGCTATATGGCTTCCTTGACAGCTGGAGCCATATCTAGCAAGCCCCACGTTTTTCCTCCAACACACTTTTTTCCCCATCTTCCTCTCTTTCTCTTTCTTTCTCTCTCCCTTACACTCCCTTTTTTACAGCTTCATAAGGGAAAGCTGACTTTTTGATGCTGGACTTTGATTCTCTTTCAAACTCACTCTCTCTCTCTGCTGGTTTTATCTTGCTCCCTGCAGGCGATGCGTTCCAGTCCACCATGCTCGGCAGGGGCTGCTGGGGTATTTGGAGAACATTAATGATTCTAAACAGCCTGAGGAGCTGCCAGGAGAGCCGATGCTTTGCAGTCCATGGGTAGAAACCAATATATATATGTGTGTGTATAAAAATACATAAAACCGTCTTGACAAGTCATCTGCTGCCCGGCCACAGAGCAGAGCGACCAGCTGCGTGGAGCTAGACGAGAGCCATGGGCTTTAAAAACAGGTCCACTCGCTTAACTGACTCCATTTGCTCTGATCAAAATGGTTTTACTTGGATGGACGCGTCTTTAAAACGAACCACAGGGCTTTGCCTGCGAAAGAAAGGCGCAAGTGCTCTGAAACTCTGTGGACACTGGGGCTGGCTGGAAATTAATGAGAGGGCTGTTCAGTGTTGCATGTGTTTAATGATTCAAATGTGTTGGAATACAGGCATCAGTTATTCACACATGGATACCAGGTCTGCGAGGGATCATGTTTGTTTCTTTTTTGGGTTGGTTTTCGTCATGTGTTTTCAGTTTGTAGCTATGGAGTTTCAATGATTAATGGGTAACACTTTATTTTAAGGTGATGTAGTTACACCCCAGACAGCAACATAGTGTCGGCCCAAATCCGGCCCACATCTGGTACGCGTTGAATCCAAATGTACCAGATGTGGCCCGGATCTGGGCGAAGCACGGGACTTACTAACAGTAAATTATGCATGATTACAAGTAACTAACCCTACACCAAAACCTAATCCCAACTGTAACTCTATAGTAAGTACATGTAGTTAATTAATATTACTCAGTACTTGCACACCTGATGTTCATTTCATCTATGCGTTTGGTCAGTGTATTTAAGCTCTGTTTCTTTCAGTTCATTGTCTGTTATTGTCACATTTATGCTAGTTGTTTCGTTGTTGTTGTCTGTATCCTGAGTTCTTTGTTAAATCAAATCTAAACTGCTTCCAATTAGATCCTGCATTCATCTTTATTTGCACCAAACTGTGACAACGTCTCGGCAAGGATACAACAATTTGTTTGATATTATAGATATTTCATGAGCATGCAGGGAAAGAATGCAATGAGCAGCATGTGTCTAAGCGGTTTTGTGAGAGAGAAACTGAAGGGCATGCAGATCGCTGCAAAGTCTTGTCATGGAATACATTATCAGGCTTCAGACTACCCACACACATCTCTCACAAGAAACAAATTAGTCACCGAAAACTTTTCCCGAAATGAAAACTGATTCATGCGGTGAGATTTGCAGGCTAGATTGGACTTGGTAAACATTATGCAGTATGTTTGTTTTCTGCTCTTGTCTGATTACCCATGCTTGTCATAGTTTGCTTGTTAGCCTGTGATCATTTTCTGGAGTGACTAAATGCTTTGAGAAAATACTGCACAACCAAATATCCTGTGGCCACTAGTGAAAATGCTTCTAATGTAGTACAGGTTTTTTTTAAATACAAATTATATATTTGCCATGATTTGAGAATGATCCACAGAGCATCTTGAGCTTCAATGGAAGAACATCTGACCTTTTGTACAAAGATTCACATGATCGATGTGAGTTATTTATTTATCTGATTAGTGACTAGGGGACCTATTTTATTAGGGCACGAACCCCTGTGAAATACCGCTGTGCCCCAATAAAATATTACGGTAACACTTTATTTTGATTGTCCCCTTTAGACATTCTGACTATATGTAACTCTGCAATTACATGTCAACTAACTCTCATTAGAGTATTAGAGACTGTCTGATTGATATCTGCTAACTCTTTATTTTGATGCTCCCCAACTGACATTCTACTTTGCAACTACATGTCAATTTATTCTAACCTTAACCCAACCTGTAATACTATGTAGGTATGACTTTATTTATTGTCAACAGAATGTGTTAAAGGTGTCATGAACTGGCTTTTTAATTTTTTTAATACTGTTGTCTGAGGTCAACTTTTGCGTGGTTTTTACATTCAAAGATATCATAATGAATAAGTAATAGGCTATTTTCTGCCATGGTTTTGAGGCTCTCAGAAAAACGTCTCGGTTACGTATGTAACCCTCGTTCCCTGAAGGAGGGAACGGAGATGTACGTTGGAACTGACCGACGAATTGGGATCTGTTTTCAGAGACCAATCTACTTCGAGTGTATAGAAACGAGCCAATGAACATTGGAATGCGGTTCGCGCATTCCACGCACCGCCCCGCGTTGCGGGTATAAATACGGAAGTGGAAGTACCGCATATCGTTTTCAACTGAGGAGCCGAGATAAGTGGCTCGGGCCTTCAGCTGAAGCACAGCACCTGGCGACGGGACGTACGTCTCCGTTCCCTCCTTCAGGGAACGAGGGTTACATACGTAACCGAGACGTTCCCTTTCAGTCGGTCACATTCGACGGATTGGGATCCCTACCAACACGCCAGGGATGCTGGCCCTTCCAGCGCTCTGCCTGAGCTCGCTGGACCACTCCTATGTTGGAGTGGGAGTCAGGGCGGGAAGGACAGTCACTTGCTGTTCCTGCAAGACCCACTCTTAGCGTGACTATTGGATAACGCTGGGAAAGCGTGCCCGTCTCGGGAGATGGTACGCTGCGGAGCCACATCCTTTAATGGAAGGAGAGGTGGAAATACGCATAAGGACTAACCTATCAGGGTAGTGCAACATATGGAAGTCTCTGGGGTGGACCCAACCTGGTCCCAGGGGGGACGAACACACCCAGAGACGACAGAGCGGGCTCTGTTCAGGGAAAGACACGGGGCTAGCCGAGTAGGGTAGCTGGTACCGTGGAAAATACACATATGGGGTAGCCGTTAGGGGGCCGCAACATATGGAACCCAGCCTACACACACTTTCCACAAGCATACGGGTGCAGGCCTAGCGTCAGACGGTCCGCAACGTCTGTCACCGCAGGGGTGATGGAGGGACTCACAGGGTTAGCCGTTTCCGGGGAACTCAACTGGAGCAAATAGACGCACATATCCGGCCCAGAGGGCAGGAGTGGCGTTGCAAGCCGACACTAGAACGGGTACTTAGCGCTACTGGCCCCGGGGGCCGAGGATACGGGAAGATACCGGCTCTACACGGAGGCTATAAAATCTAGCGAACGTGTTAGGTGTCGCCCAGCCCGCAGCTCTACATATGTCTGTCAGCGAGGCGCCTTGAGTCAACGCCCAGAATGAAGCTACGCTCCTTGTGGAGTGCGCTCGCACCCCAAACGGGCAAGGCACGTCTTGGGACTGGTAAGCCAAGACGATGGCGTCCACTATCCAGTGGGCCAACCTCTGCTTGGAGACAGCCTTTCCCTTCTGCTAGCCTCCGTAACAGACGAAGTGCAGGGACCAGACATGGAGATTCCAGAGGTCTGGATGCGGGTGCCATAGAGTGCCCCGCCCCTGAGAAAGAAGGTCCTTCCTCAGGGGGATCGGCCAGGGAGGGGCTGTCGTGAGGATTGTGAGATTGGGGAACCAGGTCCGGTTGGGCCAATAGGGCGCAACAAACAAGACCTGCTCCTCGTCCTCCCTGACCTTGCACAGTGTCTGTGCGAGAAGGCTCACTGGGGGAAACGCATATTTGCGTAGGTCCCGGGGCCAGCTGTGCGCCAGTGCATCTGTGCCTAAGGTACCCCTGGTCAGGGAATAGTACCACTGGCAATGAGTCGACTCCGGAGAAGCGAACAGGTCTACCTGTGCAACTCCAAAGTGGTCCCATATCAGCTGGACGCTCCGGGGGTGGAGTCGCCATTCACCCGGAGGTGTCGACTGACGAGAGAGCTCGTCGGCTGTCTGGTTCAGCGCACCTGGGATGTGAATGGCATGCAGTGACCTCACAAACTTCTGACTCCACAGGAGGAGATGGCGGGCGAGCCGGAGCATGCAACGGGAGCATAGACCACCCTGTCGGTTGATGTACGCAACGGCCTCAGTGCTGTCCGAACGGACCAGTACGTGCTTGTCCCGAACCGGTTTCTTGAACCGGGCCAGGGTCAAGACGTACCGCCAGTAACTCTAGGCAATTGATATGCCAACGCAGTTGGGGCCCCGTCCACAGACCCGAAACTGCGTGCCCGTTGTACGTGGCCCCCCAGCCCGTGAATGAGGCATCCGTGAAGACCACAGCATGCCTGGACACCTGTTCTAAGAACACTCCGGCCCGGAGAAACGAGGGGTCTGACCACGGGTTGAAGGTTTGGCGACAGTAAGGAGTAACTGAGACCCAGTACTGACCGGGCTGCCATGCCCATCTTGGGACTCGGTCGTGTAACCAGCGTTAAAGCGGTCTCATATGAAGGAATCCGAGCGGCGTTACCGCGGCTGCAGATGCCATATGCCCCAGGAGCCTCTGAAAGAATTTCAGTGGGACCGCTGTCCTGCCTTTTGAAAGTATTCAAGCAGTTCAACACTGACCGGACGCGCTCTGGAGTGAGGCGCGCAGTCCGGCTGACCGAATCCAGCTCCATACCGATATAAGAGAACCTCTGCGTGGGGCAGAGTTTGCTCTTCTCTCGGTTGACCCGAAGTCCCAACAGGCTGAGATGACTGAGCACCATGTCCCTGTGTTCGCACAATTGATCCCGAGACTGAGCCAGTATGAGCCAGTCGTCGAGATAGTTGAGTATCCGAACGCCGCATTCTCTGAGCGGAACAATGGCTGCCTCGACGACTTTTGTGAAGACGCGAGGCGATAGGGACAGCCCGAAGGGCAAGACTTTGTACTGATATGCCCTCCCCTCGAACGCAAAGCGCAGGAACGGTCTGTGTCGAGGAAGGATAGAGACATGAAAGTACGTGTCCTTCAGGTCGATCGCTGCGAACCAATCTTGGGGACGGATGCACTGGAAAATGCGTTTCTGCGTTAACATTTTGAACGGAAGCTTGTGCAGGGCCCGATTCAAAATGCGCAGGTCCAAGATTGGTCTTAACCCACCCCCTTTCTTGGGTACAATGAAGTAGGGGCTGTAGAACCCCGACCTCATATCGGCAGGAGGAACCGGCTCGATCGCGCCCTTCGCCAGCAGGACATCGATCTCGGACCGCAAGACATGGGCATCGCTGCTCCGCACGGAGGTGAAGAGGATGCCCCTGTACTTGGGAGGCCGGCGTGCAAATTGAATCGCATAGCCGAGTCTGATGGTACGGATGAGCCAGCGTGACGGTCTGGGGAGGCCAAGCCAGGCCCCCAGAGACCGAACAAGCGGGACCAACGGCACCACAGACGTACCCGGGGTGAGGCAGCGAGGTGGAGCACACAGACCTGACTCAGGAGGCCCTGGGTCGGCCCGGAGTGTTGTCTGAGTACTCCAGGTGGGACAGAGTATGGGTGAGAAAGCCCAGGGGTGTCCTCGTTGCCCACACTGCTGCTCCCTGGCGAGGGGAGGAAAGGAGTGGCAAGGCCCGGGGGCGCCGCACACTGCCAACCTGTCCCTCTCGGAGCTCAGTGAAGGAGGAAACTGCTCTTTTATTGAGAATGTGGGTTCCGCTGGACCCCGGAGGGTTTGGGCTGGCTTCCCCGATTGTGGAGGCTGCTGCTTGGGTTTAGCAGGGGCGGAGGTGGCCGCAGGAGGACGCCCTCGGCGACAAGCAGGCAGAGGTGCGGCCGGCGACTGGGTGGAGGCAGCAGCGGGTCGCCGGGGAAAGATGTTCTTGATGGCTTCCGTCTGCTTCTGGGCCACCGAGAACTGCTCTCGATGACGTCGCCGAAGAGGCCAGGCTGGCAGACAGGGGCGTTGAGGAACCGCACTTTGTCGGCCTCACGCATATCTGCCCGGTTCAGCCACAGGTGGCGTTCCTGGACCACAAGTGTGGACATCGCCTGACCTGTCGGAACTACCCTCGTGCAGTTGCTTGAGCGCCTTGGCCTGGTAGACCTGCAGGAGCGCCATTGCATGCAAAGACATGTAAAGCTTCCCCACAGGCTGTGTAGGCTCTTCCCGTTAGACCAGACGAGAACCTACACACCCAGGAGGGGAGACGTGGGTCGGTAGCGGTCTTTGGACACAGTTGCATCGCTACCGACCGCTCCACTGGGGGGACCTCCACGTAACCCTTAGCTGCGCCACCATCAAGGGTAGTGAGGACGGAGGAGTCAGTCGATCGTGTACGGGTGCTGTAGGGCGCCGTCCACGACTTTGTGAGCTCCTGATGCACTTCCGGAAAGAAAGGTACTGGGGCAGGGCACTGAGAACCAGGACGGTCCGTCCCGAGATACTAATCGTCCAGCCACGAGGGTTCGGGACACGGTGGAGGGTTCCATTCGAGCCCGACACTCGCGGTGGCCCGGGAAAGCATAGCCGTGAACTCTGGATCAGACTCGGACAACGCTACCACACCCGAAGGGGGTAACGCAGCCGGATCCTCATCTCCAGAATCCATTAGCTCGTCCCCCGATGCAGCTATCGATATCATGTCCTCAGTTGGAGCCCCAAAAGTAACGGCTGGCCCCCCATGGGAAGGACCAGCACGCTCTTCCAGAAGCTCTACCGGCGCAGCGGAGGGGGGAGGGGCCCGAGGAGCCTGTTGACCCGGCAGGAGTACCCTCACTGTAACCCTCAGGTCTCCACCAAAGGCATCAGCCAAAGTAGCAGCCCTCTGCTTTGCAGCGGGAGGACCACTAGATCGGGGGATACGCAATGGGACTCCACCCCTTTTGAGGTATTGGAGCCTAGACCGTAATACTGCGATGGTCATGTTCGCGCAGTGCAATCAATCGATGTAATCAATAGATATCAAACGATCTGTAACAATGCAATACTAACACATATAAAAAAACATGTTTTACTTACATAAGTGTGTTGCACCGTTCCTGTCGGATCCAATATAGAAGGCAAAGCATTGTGTTTTAATCTCAATATGTCTGCAAATCCAGTTTCAACCTCTATCTTGTTTACCTTCGATTCTGTGGTGAAATGAAGCGGACAAATGTGCAATATCTTACACATGTGAGCTGGAACCGGCATGTTTATTGCTCGGAAGCGCGACCCGTTTAGTTCCACGAGTCCGTGGGCGGGCTTGAGGCGGTGCTTCTGCATTTTATGACGTCAATGGTCGACATATTGTTAGAGCTCTCGTTTTCTGGGCCTGGTGTCATTAAAAGCTTTTCTCATATCACAGTTAACTTTTATATATCAAAGGCTCAAGGGAAAGTTGATTTCTCAATTCATCACCCCTTTAAAGGGACCATCAAAATAAAGTGAAACCAATATTACTGATAAGTCCTTGTCTGACGATAGTGACCCGAGAATTATTTCCCATTATAGGGAAGAGTGGGGTAAGATGAGCCATTTTTTACTAATGTTTTCCTAAGAGATAAGAGAAAATACAGCAGAAGTACAATGAAAGTATCTAAAGTAATTTTCAGGATGTTTTGCTATCGTCTAAAAATATGGCTTCTTATAAAAAAAGTGTTCCTGTGGCTCAATTTACCTCAGATTAGGGGTAAATTGATCCAAGTCAGTGGGTAATTTGCACCATCTGGGTGTAAATGGACCATCTAATTGAATCTGAATCAAACCTATGTGAAATTGTAAAGATAATTTACCTCTTTTAAAAACACCTTCAATAATCAAATTTCCTTTTACAAATAGTCATATTTATTTTCTTAAAGCTAATTTAAACAACATAAAACCAACCAAATGAAAAAAATTGACATTTCAATATCTTTCATTGTTTGCATCTCTGAAACAATTGAACACCAAAGTTGCAACCTTCCCAAAAACAGCCTAAACAGAGTTTGTTGAGTACAATTAAATAAAATATAAACTGAATTAGAAAGAATGAATGAATGTCATTGAAACTAATAAACATATTAGTCAAAGGGTTCTTGGCATGGTAGTTTTTCTGCAATGTCGAACATTTTAGGCCATTGGGGATTACAGGTGGAAAGATATATTAAGCATCTTCTGGGTCTTATCAGAGAAGGGTTTGCTGTACTTGTACATTGTTCCCATCAAATATTTGTTTAAGAAAATGATCAAATAAACCAGTTGTGTAACATTACATTGAAATTACCAGTTTATACTTCAGAGATTTAACTTAACACAGTGCCTTATGGTAGGGTAAGTTAAAAAGCAGGCTCAATTTACCCCACATCATTTCAATTCAGGCTAATATTTAGCTAAATGATTTGCATGGTTTTATACATTACTAAATCACCAATATGGATCATATAAATATTTTTAGACCTGGACAAATTTGCTTTAATTTTACATATATTATGCAAAAAGTTTACTTTGACAAGCCAAAAACAGTTTTTAAAGGAAATTCCACTCCTCCCATGTGCTCCTCGTTTTCAGTCTGGCAGAAATAATGGGTGGTTCCAAAATATGTGGTCACATGACAATAAAAGGGTTCAACTTACCCACTGTCTCATCTTACCCCACTCTCCCCTAATATTTCAGCAATCACGTCATGCTTGTTTTCTGTTGGCTGTTTAGAATAAAACTAGCAATGCCAAATTTGCCAAAAAAACTAAACAAAACAAAAAAACACTCTTTTGATCTAATTGGTCTAGTGGGATTTCAAAAAGGTTGTGATTCAGGACAGTTTGATTCAGATTGATGCGGACAGTTCATTCATGCGCTGAATCGTTTGCAGTGGTTTCTCACACTGGAATAGTAATGGCAACGGAGGATATTTGCATACAATCCATTGTAGGAAACAAAACCCGTTTAGCGATGAAGTGGTTCTTTATTGTGTACAGAGTTTGTCAAGGACTCTGTACTTCAGGTAAATAAGGGGAGGCCTGTGCCCCAGTACTGATAGAACTGTGCATGTTAGTGACCTAGAAATAGTGCAGAATCTGAAATATTAATATAATATTATAAAATATTTATAATAGTAATATATTAATTAATTTATTGACATTAATATCTATGATTATATTTTACATCATAATGTTTCTTTGTTTAAAGTTCTTTCAAAATGTTAAATATTATATACATTCTAAACTTTATATACATGTTTAAATAAGCTATTTATATCACAAATGTTCAATTCCTTTTGGACGCCAGTGTGTAAATATGGTTTTTAAAAGTTAACTGCTTAAAATTTACCCTGCAAAGCCTTCGTTGGCTACCACTTTGTTTCTCGGTCTATAAATAGCTATTGGACTTCCCTGGGACAGTCAGACAGAGCCATTAAAACACAAATCAGTGAGCATGGAGACGGCTAATGATCGACCCAGCAGATCTATGAGCAGCAGGGGAAAATTCCTCATTATAAGCTATATGCTGTCTAACTGCTCCCACCTGAAGGCAAACATTCTCCATATCCTTTACCATATTGCTATGCTCACTGACCACTTGCAGTATGTAGCTACATATACTAGTCTGATCAAAATGTTATTTTAATATTGTTTCCTTATTTAAAAATAACAACATAACATTAACATGAGACAGCGAACTGAAGGAACAGAGGGCTTAAATACACTGTGGATGATAATCAACGGAACAGGGAACAGATGAGGACTAATCAGAAACCATAGTAACAAACGAGAACTCAGGCAGTGACAATGACATTAGCTGGGTTTCCATCCAAACGTGAAAAAACATTCGCAAAAAAACTGACAAATGCGAATTAGGTGCTTTTTTACAGCAGAAAAAAACGTTTACAGCCTGGTACACATTGTGGTTTTGGTCTATGCAGCTAATTTTGCCCTTCATGACAACTCATTCGTTTAAATTATATAATACTTAAAGTTCTGCATAATTAAGGGTGTGGCCACTTTGAGTGACAGGTGGATTTCTGTTTGTCTGCTAGTCATCACGTCACCTCAGCTCCAGCCACATCTCACCTCTTTGCCCATTTTCTGTCATCCGGTAGTGACGCACTGCCAAGAGAGCAACGGCCGACTTTAGGCTTCAAAAACGCTCTTAAGAAACCTATGGGTGACGTCACGGACACGTCCATAATTTTTTTACAGTCTATGATAAAAACAGGGTGATAGAACAGCTAATGAAAACCATGACAAAGAAACTAAACATGACCATGATAACTCCCCCAAAAGTGGCCAGGATATTTTTCAAAAAAGCATATTTTGAAGTAAGAAAAGAAAAACATATTTGACACGAGTGTGAGTAAATAATGGCAGAATTTTTATTTTTGGGTGAACAGTGAATTTTCTAAAATAGTGATAAATAATAAAAGGGTGAAAGATGATGATGAAAATGTGACAGACCTGTGTCACAAAAAGGGAAACAATGAGGCACTTTGAGGTTAGACGTTACCCTGCATTACATCACAAGCAGAAGTTGTTTTGAACAGCAATACTTTACTCATTTTTATTCTCTGCTCTTTCCTTTTCCTCTGGAGATTACGCCTTGTAAACAATCGATTCTGTAGGGTTAGAATAAAGGGTGACTCATAATCAAAAGATAAAGCAATAGGTATCTGTCGATACGGTCAGCCGTGAGACAGTCTCCGGCACAGAGCTGCAGAGATTAGCGCTGACCTTTGCCGCTTTGACATTCGACCATTTGACTTAATTAATAGCGAGCAGCTCCCCCGCACGCCATTTGTCATGTGTGTACTGTCGTCGGGCAGGTTAGCAGGTTAGTCTGACTGTGCTGTCATCAAGCCGCCTAGCACAGGAACAGGATCCGACAAGATAATCAGCATGAAGCTTAGCCGGCAAACCTGTAGGGAGGTGAGGGGAAGTGTCTCAAGTGGCATTCATTATGTGTAAAGAACTGAAACATCCAGGAATGTTACTGCCGTTCTTGAGATAATCATTGGTGAGAGGTATTATATGATAAAAAAAAAACAGCTTTATTTCAGATTTTATCACTCAGTTTGGGATCCACACTGAGAGATAAGCTACCTCTGCAAAACCAAAGCCTTTTTGAAGAACTAAATTGCAAACTGAACCAAATTATTGTCACATCAAGTTAGAACGCTTCATAGCTACGCAATAGAAAACACAAAAAAGATCTTATGCATTAAAACCCTAGTTTAGCATTATTCACAAAGCCCCTGTATGCTGTTTCTCTTGTGTTTAAAATGTTTTTACTTGCTGAATAATATTTGATTGCAGTGAAAGTAATTACGACTGAAAAATGTGAAAAATTTGCTAGATATTTCAGCGTCCTTATTGATTGATCGTTGATTTGTAAAAATAGGCTGTCAAAAAGCATTAATTTCAGCGTTTAATAGGCTATTTTCTAGTCTTACGTCATCATACTCAATTCTAGTCAGAATATGAGTCTGATACTGCTCCATTGGGCTGTGATTATGGGGTGTGTTTCAACCAAACCAGGAAAGACCTCAAATGGATAGCACACTGGCATATGCACGCACACTGGAAGAAGTAGAAGAAGAGTGTAAACGATCTTTGCCGGTGTTGTAAAAATAATTTAAGGATAACACGGAGTACTTACCAACACGATCATCATTTTTGAGGGAAATAGTAAAGGTGAATGCATATACAAACAAGTTCTCGGTTTAGGATTAACAAACTCAACCCAAGCATTCTTTGGTGACGTGAATGCTTACGTTACTGTCTATTATCTGTCCATCATTGTCACAATTCGTCCTGTGTGAGTGCCCATGTGAACCAGCTGAGGGCACTCCACTCCAGACTGTCACTCCATCTAGGACTACATCACCCATAATCCTTTGCCCGGACTCTTCAACACCCATTGATTACATCCACCTGCACCTCATTTCCTAGTTAGCTCACCCTATATAAGCCTGTTCATTCTGTCAGTCATTGCCAAGTCTTGTTTTGTTATTTACTGCAATTCTGAGCATTTCCCTGGTTTCATGTCTGTCGGTTTTTTTGGATTTCTTGCCTGTCTCCCGGATTACCCTTTTGCCTGTCACTCCTGCCTTGTTTGCCTGTTTGGACTGCTTTCCTGTGTATGACCTTTTGCCTGTACTTTTGACTACGATTGTGGATTACCCTTTTATTAAAAGCTGCATTTGGATTCTCAACCTCTGTCTCGGAGCAGTTCGTAACAGAAGACTTGGCCACTATGAATCCAGCAGCACAGTTAATGCGTCTCCGTCAGGGAGATCGCCCCATCGAGGACTATGTAGAGGACTTCATTGAGCTGGCCCATTTGACTTCAACGACGAGGTGTGCCTCATGATATTTTTCAGAGGAGGACTATCTGAGCCACTCAGTTCTAACATGCCTTTGCACGATCCTAATTGCTCTCTAAAAAACTACATTGATATTGCATTGCAACTGAGCGGTTCTGCTTTTACAGTGGGTATAATGGAGAAGGATAGTGACATACCCACTGCATCTGCTATGCATGTGTCTTCGGACGACATGGCCACCAGTCCAGTCGGGCCTGCAATTCACGTCACTTCTGCCGATCCAGAGACAGAGCTTCACGTCACTTCTGCCGATCCAGAGACAGAGCTTCACGTCACTTCTGCCGATCCAGAGACAGAGCTTCACGTCACTTCTGCCGATCCAGAGACAGAGCTTCACGTCACTTCTGCCGATCCAGAGACAGAGCTTCACGTCACTTCTGCCGATCCAGAGACAGAGCTTCACGTCACTTCTGCCGATCCAGAGACAGAGCTTCACGTCACTTCTGCCGATCCAGAGACAGAGCTTCACGTCACTTCTGCCGATCCAGAGACAGAGCTTCACGTCACTTCTGCCGATCCAGAGACAGAGCTTCACGTCACTTCTGCCGATCCAGAGACAGAGCTTCACGTCACTTCTGCCGATCCAGAGACAGAGCTTCACGTCACTTCTGCCGATCCAGAGACAGAGCTTCACGTCACTTCTGCCGATCCAGAGACAGAGCTTCACGTCACTTCTGCCGATCCAGAGACAGAGCTTCACGTCACTTCTGCCGATCCAGAGACAGAGCTTCACGTCACTTCTGCCGATCCAGAGACAGAGCTTCACGTCACTTCTGCCGATCCAGAGACAGAGCTTCACGTCACTTCTGCCGATCCAGAGACAGAGCTTCACGTCACTTCTGCCGATCCAGAGACAGAGCTTCACGTCACTTCTGCCGATCCAGAGACAGAGCTTCACGTCACTTCTGCCGATCCAGAGACAGAGCTTCACGTCACTTCTGCCGATCCAGAGACAGAGCTTCACGTCACTTCTGCCGATCCAGAGACAGAGCTTCACGTCACTTCTGCCGATCCAGAGACAGAGCTTCACGTCACTTCTGCCGATCCAGAGACAGAGCTTCACGTCACTTCTGCCGATCCAGAGACAGAGCTTCACGTCACGTCTGCCGATCCAGAGACAGAGCTTCACGTCACGTCTGCCGATCCAGAGACCGAGCTTCACGTCACGTCTGCCGATCCAGAGACAGAGCTTCACGTCACGTCTGCCGATCCAGAGACCGAGCTTCACGTCACGTCTGCCGATCCAGAGACAGAGCTTCACGTCACTTCTGCCGATCCAGAGACAGTGCTTCACGTCACGTCTGCCGATCCAGAGACAGAGCTTCACGTCACGTCTGCCGATCCAGAGACTGAGCTTCACGTCACGTCTGCCGATCCAGAGACAGAGCTTCACGTCACGTCTGCCCGTCAAGAGTCTCGTCCCGCCGAGCCTGAATCTGTTCCTCTTCCTCTTCCCGTGTCTGTGTCTTCGGACAAGATGGCCGACTCCACGCCTGTGTCTCTTGACAAGATGGCTTCCGGCGAGCCAGTGTCTCTGTACAAGATGGCCGCCGCCGAGCCAGTGTCTCTGTACAAGATGGCTCCGGCCACTGACCAGCGTCCAGAAACGGCTCCGGCCACTGACCAGCGTCCAGAGACGGCTCCCGCCACTGACCAGCGTCCAGAGACGGCTCCCGCCACTGACCAGCGTCCAGAGACGGCTCCAGCCACTGACCAGCGTCCAGAGACGGCTCCAGCCACTGACCAGCGTCCAGAGACTGCTCCAGCCACTGACCAGCGTCCAGAGACGGCTCCAGCCACTGACCAGCGTCCAGAGACTGCTCCAGCCACTGACCAGCGTCCAGAGACGGCTCCCGCCACAGACCTGCGTCCAGAGACGGCTCCCGCCACAGACCTGCGTCCAGAGACGGCTCCCGCCACAGACCTGCGTCCAGAGACGGCTCCCGCCACAGACCTGCGTCCAGAGACGGCTCCCGCCACAGACCTGCGTCCAGAGACGGCTCCCGCCACAGACCTGCGTCCAGAGACGGCTCCCGCCACAGACCTGCGTCCAGAGACGGCTCCCGCCACTGACCTGCGTCCAGAGACGGCTCCCGCCACTGACCTGCGTCCAGAGACGGCTCCCGCCACTGACCTGCGTCCAGAGACGGCTCCCGCCACTGACCTGCGTCCAGAGACGGCTCCAGCCACTGACCTGCGTCCAGAGACGGCTCCAGCCACTGACCTGCGTCCAGAGACGGCTCCCGCCACTGACCAGCGTCCAGTGAGGGCTCCGGCCCGTGTCCCGAGTCCAGTGAGGGCTCCCGCCCGTGTCCCGAGTCCAGTGAGGGCTCCGGCCCGTGTCCCGAGTCCAGTGAGGGCTCCGGCCCGTGTCCCGAGTCCAGTGAGGGCTCCGGCCCGTGTCCCGAGTCCAGTGAGGGCTCCGGCCCGTGTCCCGAGTCCAGTGAGGGCTCCGGCCCGTGTCCCGAGTCCAGTGAGGGCTCCGGCCCGTGTCCCGAGTCCAGTGAGGGCTCCGGCCCGTGTCCCGAGTCCAGAGAGGGCTCCGGCCCGTGTCCCGAGTCCAGAGAGGGCTCCGGCCCGTGTCCCGAGTCCAGAGAGGGCTCCGGCCCGTGTCCCGAGTCCAGAGAGGGCTCCGGCCCGTGTCCCGAGTCCAGTGAGGGCTCCGGCCCGTGTCCCGAGTCCAGAGAGGGCTCCGGCCCGTGTCCAGAGAGGGCTCCGGCCCGTGTCCCGAGTCCAGAGAGGGCTCCGGCCCGTGTCCCGAGTCCAGAGAGGGCTCCGGCCCGTGTCCCGAGTCCAGAGAGGGCTCCGGCCCGTGTCCCGAGTCCAGAGAGGGCTCCGGCCCGTGTCCCGAGTCCAGAGAGGGCTCCGGCCCGTGTCCCGAGTCCAGAGAGGGCTCCGGCCCGTGTCCCGAGTCCAGAGAGGGCTCCGGCCCGTGTCCCGAGTCCAGAGAGGGCTCCGCCTCCAGTCACGAGTCCAGAGAGGGCTCCGCCTCCAGTCACGAGTCCAGAGAGGGCTCCGCCTCCAGTCACGAGTCCAGAGAGGGCTCCGCCTCCAGTCACGAGTCCAGAGAGGGCTCCGCCTCCAGTCACGAGTCCAGAGAGGGCTCCGCCTCCAGTCACGAGTCCAGAGAGGGCTCTTACCGGGCCGCCTGCACCGTCGTGGGGGTCTCCAAGACCGTCTGCGCAGCTATGGTGGTCGTCTGCTCCGCCGTGGGGGTCTTCAACCTCACCTGCACTGCTGTGGTGGTCGTCTGCTCCGCCGTGGGGGTCTCCAAGACCGTCTGCACTGCTGTGGTGTTCGTCTGCTCCGCCGTGGGGGTCTCCAAGACCGCTTGTGCTGCTGTGGTGGTCGTCTGCTCCGCCGTGGGGGTCTTCAACCTTGTCTGCACTGCTGTGGTGGTCGTCTGCCAAGCCGTGGGGGTCTTCAACCTCGTCTGCGCTGTGGTGGTCGTCTGCTCCACCCTGGCTGCCTGCGCCACCCTGGTCATCTGTCTGGCCTGCACCACCCTGGTCATCTGTTCAGCCTGCTCCTTCCTGGTCTTCTGCTCGGTCTCCAGGCCCTCTTCCGCTCCATGGGCCTGGCCCTCCATCCCACCCCCTGGTCCGCCTCCGCTCCACCTCCCTCCGGTATTATTATTATAGGAGTGTCTGGAAGCCACTCCTTAGGAGGGGGGCTATGTCACAATTCGTCCTGTGTGAGTGCCCATGTGAACCAGCTGAGGGCACTCCACTCCAGACTGTCACTCCATCTAGGACTACATCACCCATAATCCTTTGCCCGGACTCTTCAACACCCATTGATTACATCCACCTGCACCTCATTTCCTAGTTAGCTCACCCTATATAAGCCTGTTCATTCTGTCAGTCATTGCCAAGTCTTGTTTTGTTATTTACTGCAATTCTGAGCATTTCCCTGGTTTCATGTCTGTCGGTTTTTTTGGATTTCTTGCCTGTCTCCCGGATTACCCTTTTGCCTGTCACTCCTGCCTTGTTTGCCTGTTTGGACTGCTTTCCTGTGTATGACCTTTTGCCTGTACTTTTGACTACGATTGTGGATTACCCTTTTATTAAAAGCTGCATTTGGATTCTCAACCTCTGTCTCGGAGCAGTTCGTAACAATCATCATATAAAGCCCGCCCTGACAATTTAATTGGCCCGAACAGATCCTGTTCGAACATAGTTACTCCACAACGGATCAAGTCCAGACCGAATTTCCTGAACTCAAATGTTGTGGGCGGGGCTAAATTCGGCTGGTATCCAGGCTAGCTATTTTCTGTTTAACGCATAAAACATATTTAAAGCAATTAACGATTAACAGCATATGTTTTTTTGCCATTCCTGAAGTAGTGTGCTAATGTCTCTCCTCATCCCATTATCCAAGCGTTATGTGTTTCACTAACCAGCCGATCGTGAATGTTTATGCTGTTTCTACTTTAATTTGGAGATTCAATGTGGAAATTAGAATATAAAAATGTACTACATACTACATTTTAGGTGTGATTAATCATTAATGATCTTTTTAATCGATTAACAGCACTATATACTTTTTTGTTTTAATCTACAATAATCCTGCAATTAAATTATCAAAGGTACAATAATGCCAGCTCCTTTGGCTATTATCATGACGAAAACCATATTATAAAAATGTTTAATTATTAAAAGTTATTATAGCTATTAAAATTTAAAATAGAAACTAAATAAAATATTTAAGACCATTTTCCCTAAAAAATTCTAAAACTAAATTTGGATTAACTTTGCTTGGAAACATTGTCAAGGATAAAAATCCACTAGAACATAATGAATATTCCACTCAAAAACTGACAATGTGGTGAAAAAAAAACTATTTATTTTGTGAAATTATTTTGTGGAATATGTACAGTGTTACGGTTAGGTGGTTGAGAAAGGCACAGGACATGTTCACACTAACAATAACTGACAAAGGACTGAACAGAAAAGGGAGTATAAATACACATAGTAAATGAGGACACTAAACAGGAACAGCTGGATGAGGATTAACTAATCAGAAACCATAGTAACTAACACAAACACAGGCCTAGTCCACACGTACATTTTTATAAACAGAGTTTTTCCCTCCTCCGTTTAAAAAAAAATTGCGTCCACATGAAAACACAAAACATGCTATGAAGCGCTGTCAAGAGCATGCCAAACCAACAGGGGGCAATATAACTCTAACTGTAAAGCCATGTTGGCCAATCAGAAGCCAGGATTTGTTTGTTTTTTCCCGGTTCTGACGCAACAAGCCAAAATCTCTGGTTTCACTGTCCACATGACACCACTGCAATCGGAGTTTATAAAAATGTTCACCCTGGCAGGAGTTTTCAAAAAAAGTTTGGTTTCAGTGTCCGGATACTGCGTTTGTGTGTGGACGAACGGCCAAACCACATAGAAAAAGCTGCAGTTTTGAAAATACATGACATGACATGACAGAAACAACTAAACTGGACATAACTGTGACATGAGGTCTGGAAGTCTGAACTCACATTGAAAATCTTTGATTCTAATCTAATTAAATTTGGAAAGCATAAAACAAATAAATGTTATGAAAAGAGTTCTGATTCTGCACTATAGGTCACTAAAAGTTAGATTGATAATTTTGTAAAGATGTCCTTGCCTCCACTGAAGCACAAGATGCTCTTTGGAGAGAGCAAACTTGTGGAGTTCATGCAGCTTGAGTGCTGCTGTTGTAAGACACTTTATGCTGATTATATATATATATATATATATATATATATATATATATATATATATATATATATATATATATATATATATATATACTAAGGAAAATCCCAAATTCAGTATCTCAGAAAATTAGAACATTGTGAAAAGGTTCAATATTGAAGACACCTGGTGCCACACTCTAATCAGCTAATTAACTCAAAACACCTGCAAAGCCCTTTAAATGGTCTCTCAGTCTAGTTCTGTAGGCTACACAATCATGGGGAAGAAAAAAGTGTACAAGCAATAGGGATAACAGCACCCTGGAGAGGATTGTGAAACAAAACCCATTAAAAAATGTGGGGGAGATTCACAAAGAGTGGACTGGAGCTGGAGTCAGTGCTTCTAGAACCACTACGCACAGACGTATGCAAGACATGGGTTTCAGCTGTCACATTCCTTGTGTCAAGCCACTCTTGAACAACAGACAGCGTCAGAAGCATCTCGCCTGTGCTAAAGACAAAAAGGAAAAAAAGTGGTCCAAAATTATGTTCTCTGATGAATGTAAATTTTGCATTTTCTTTGGAAATCAGGGTCCCAGAGTCTGGAGGAAGAGTGGAGAGGCACACAATCCGCGTTGCTTGAGGTCCAGTGTAAATTTTCCACAGTCAGTGATGGTTTGGGATGTCATGTCATCTGCTGGTGTTGGTCCACTGTGTTTTCTGAGGTCCAAGGTCAATGTAGCCGTATACCAGGAAGTTTTAGAGCACTTCATGCTTCCTACTTTATGGAGATGCAGATTTCATTTTCCAATAGGACTTGGCACCTGCACACAGTGCCAAAGCAACCAGTACCTGGTTTAAGGACCATGGTATCCCTGTTCTTAATTGGCCAGCAAACTCGCCTGACCTTAACTCCATAGAAAATGTATGGGCTATTGTGAAGAGAAAGATGCGATATGCCAGACCCAACAATGCAGAAGAGCTGAAGGCCACTATCAGAGCAACCTGGGCTCTCATAACACCTGAGCAGTGCCACAGACTGATCGACTCCATGCCACGCCGCATCGCTGCAGTAAATCAGGAAAAAGGAGCCCCAATTAAGTATTGAGTGCTGTACATGCTCATACTTTTCATGTTCATGCTTTTCAGTTGGCCAAGATATATATATATATATATATATATATATATATATATATATATATATATATATATATATTTATATATATATATATATATATATATATATATATATATATATATATATATATATATATATATATATATATATATATATATATATAATTATTAGAAACACGTAAAAAGACAGGGTCTCATACTTCTGGATGCCACTGTATCTGCTTAGGGTGAAATGATTCCAATCAGAGATACATACAGGATCTTCAGCATCTTCACATTGCCCACAAACTCACTCATAAACTTTTATCACTGGCTCCGAGTGATCAGACCACAGCAGTAATTGCTCTTGCCAGAACCGGCAACAAATCAGCAAGCAACCAGCAGTTGCTTCCAGGTCAATAATTTCTGTTCAGGTCTAAATGAGCTTTTTCTTAACTTATCGGTATTCCTGTCCACCCAATCCCTCCCCACATCCTACTGGGGTCGATTGGCCAGTCAATCTCATGGGAAATCTGCACGTAATTGAGGGTTATGTAACATTTGCAGGACACCATGTCCATAAAGCCTTATTTGATTTAGGTCTTTTGGAGCTTTCTCTAAATGCCAGTGGGTGGCAGGGGCAGACGTATGATGGCAGCGAGCTGGAGACAGGGTCAGAAATGTTTGGGTTCAGCTGCTTCATCACAGTCAAGTGATATACAGCTCTGGCATATTGACAGTACTATTATATGCATCTATGTGGTAAAATATTATATTGTAAACTCAATTTGCATTGCAATTACACTGATAAATAAAGTAATTAGTCACGAGAAGCTGCGCATTACAGTGATTTTACAATGGGTAAAAAGGGTTCTTAAAGCAAGATTGCAGTGACAAGTAAGGCTGACCACACTTTTTAAGACAGATTTTAGATTTTGCAACCCCTGACGATCTGGGGGTGGCCCAATTCGAGGCTTCTCGCAACCGACTTTGTCAAAAAAAAAACGAAATTGTGTGGTGTCATTGATTATTTTACTGCTCCCGATCACGTTGGAGCCCAAATTTTAAATATCAAACAATTTTGATATTTACGACTCTTGATCGGGCTGCCTCTGATGTGATACCCACGATAGCCAATGAGAAGGAGCAAGCTACACCAACCAGATGTTGAGTGCTTATAGCTGAAACTTGCCAGACACAAACATGCCACGAAAGTGCAGTATTGAGAAAGAAGATCACCCATATTCTTTTTTTCTCCTTTGTTTTTCTTCCTGAAAAACAAATCTCACGCCAGGAGAACCAGCAGACGACGTCTATCGTCCTCCATTTTTTTATTCTTCTCATGTTTGATCTCACGAGTCTCTGTGAGCTCTTGTCTCATTGTGAAAATGTTGCATTCGACAGGTATTTGGTCTCGCGGGCCGGACAGATATTCAAGCGTGTGCATTCAGATGATTATAAAGCTAAAAATCGGTTGAAACTGCTCTTATGTCTGTGGTCTTCCACAGTTTTTTTTAAAAAATCAGTTAAGATTTCAAAATCGTCTAGTGTGTCCCAGGCCTAAGGTAGAATATAATTTTGATGTTTTCCAAAGGTTGATGTGAAGAGTTAATTCAGTCTTTTCATATACCTTTGTACATGCCTTAATCAGTAATATAGAATTACCATTACAAATTTAATTGGTAACTTTTTACAATAAGGTTCAGTTTTGAATTATTATATATTAGAATATTAAAGTATCACACATTAATGGTTTCCGCTGAAATTCCCAGTAATAGAATATTACTAGTACTAATTATCACTTTTTAATTATTTAAAATGTCTTATTCACTTGGTTCTGTAAAGCTTTACAAATTAAATCCCAGTCATAAAGTATATATTCCAGTTTATACTACACAGTGCACAGACCTCCACAGGGACATTCCAAATAAAACTTGCACATCAGTGGAATATTTGTTGAGAAAATCCCCAAATGAAGATCACCTATAACAAAAAGTGGCGTTAGAAGTCAATAGCCTATTTGTTTTATTTCCATTTCATTGAAAAAAAGCCTGCGGTTTTGATTGATTTCCTGATTGGCTTAAGTAGACGGTGGGTGGAGTCTACCTATTTGTGGATTTGTGTGAGTGTAGACGCTAGAAATGTTTCAAAATCCACGCGCTGTGCTGCGATTTACAAATGTGCAAGAAGAGATCCACCAATGCAGAGGAAGCGATTCACAAATGCACAGGAAGCGATTCACAAATGAATGCAAGGCAGAGTTGTGTTTGTGACATAAAAATGTATGTGTGGATATTTTTTTTAATCACAAATGTCATTGTATTTATTTGTGAATCTAATTAATTTTTTTGAAACTCCTGCATATATTTGTGGATTTCATTCTATTTATTTGTGAATTTATTTAATTTTTGTTTTTCTATTTCTATTTACATTTATTTGTGGATAACAATCTATTTGTTTGGAATAACGCAACAAATCTACCCCCATAGTTTTAAATCAAGACAACACAGGGATTATTCAGTTTCAGCTCTGAGTTTATTGCATTTCATTAAATAGCGTTATCATTTTGTTTTACAACAATATAGCAATATTTATGTCCTTCATAGTTTTGAATATGTGTTCGAATTGGAATCACTTCTGGGAGCCCCTATCAGCTTCGAGCTATATAGAACCGGCCAATGAACATTGGCGTGCGAGATTTGCATCTCGCACTCCGCCCCGCGCTGCGGGTATAAACAGGAAGCGAGAGCGAATGCACGCTGTCATTCACTTCGGAGCCGAACGGCGTATGAAGACGACTCTCATTGAGTTTGAAAAGCTGCTATCAGCAAAAATAGTTCCTGTAGAAAAGCAGAGAGAACTGGAGAACGAGGATCAACGTGGTGTTGGAGAGACTCACACTTCAGCGGGATTGCGGTGCTCAGCTGCAATATGTCGAACGTGACCGAAGGAGGGAACAGAGACGTACGTCCCATCGCCACAGTTGCTGTACCATCACTGCATGGCCGAGTCACTAAGTTCGGCTCCTCATTGAAAAACAGCGTGAATTCGCTCTCGCTTCCTGTTTATACCCGCAGCGCGGGCGGAGAGCGATATGCAAATCTTGCATGCCAATGTTCATTGGCCGGTTCTATATAGCTCGAAGCTGATAGGGGCTCCCAGAAGTGATCCCAATTCGTCGGTGACGTCCAACGTACGTTTCCGTTCCCTCCTTCGTGGAACGAGGGTTACCATACATAACCAAGGCGATTTCTATCACATCTGGTGTAAATAAGATTTATAGCAGGTATTATCAGTGATTAACAACCATTAATAATGAAGGACGGGGTTGAGTGTGGATGCAATAAACCATTAAAGCTCATTTGATTAGAGAGAATAATCCCCCCGCCCTCCTTTTGTCAATCAATGAGTCACACCCCCCACCACATAACACACTACAGCACACCGATTATTTAGGACTCTACACGGCCCCCTCTGCACACCCACAGCCGAGCAGGGCTGCACATGAAACCGGGTCCCAGCTCGTGCTGGTCAGCAGGTAATCTGACAGCTTTTGCTTCTCCACGGCACAACAAGGACAAAAACTTTCCTACTGAGAAATGCATCAGTAATATCGCGAGGAGAATGGGTAGGCCTACAATCATCCACAGAGCCTTCACTCACATAATACAGTATGTTGTATAGTGAAGAGACTGTTTCCTTTCAAAAGCTTCTCTCGATGCTGCATACTCATACGCATTGGGAAAACATCTTTGTGAAGCATGTGTGCAAACACGCCAAGAACATGGCTTAAATTACCTCTGATGATGACCCCATTGGAATGCATGCTCATGAAAGGCTATAAATAGACGTGGAACAGGTGCACCTTCAGGTTTCTTTGTCTTCAGAGACTGCATTGTGTGTGTGTGCTTCCTCTCTATTCACTTAATTTGGAGTCCCAGTTGTCAGTGTGCAGAATTTTCAGAGAATGAAAAGAGAAAAAGTTAAAGAGAACACCATGCTGCAAACAATCTGGAGATGCGTGCCTCCGTGTACGCATGAGTTCTGCATTGAGTGCTTGGGGGAAGAACATGCTGCCCTTGCATTTAAGGTGCGAGCACTGTGAGTCTTACTCTATTAAAGTGCTTTGTGCTCCTTGTTTCTGGCGAAATCGATTTCGAGAGCCCGCCTCCCTCTTGTCCGTAAAGCACAAGAGGAATTACTTGAGGTGGTGACTCGTGCAGTGGCCAGGTTACAACTGGACTGGCCACAGGAGCAAGACACCCGCAAGACAAGCGCTCAAAGGATAGATTTCTGTCCGGTGGCCAAGGGGACGGGCCTGAGCGATGGTCTCTCCTCTTCTTCGAAGACCTTGATAGTGTTACAGGCGACCAGGAGGACCTGCTAAAAGAGTACATGCATCACCATTGATGAAGAAAGGCCTTCTCAGAACTCTTTTGTCGGCTTTGGTCTCCATGGAAAGGCATCTATGGCCTATCCCATCACTTTCAAAGAATTCTAGTTCTCATGGAAGCTGCATCCACGGTGATACCTTTGGGCCTTCTGCACATGAGACATTTCAGTAGTGACTCAGAGCCAGGTGATTTCATTCAAGGGACAATCCCAAAAGGCAAATAAGGGTTACACGTCGCAGGCTTCGTACCTTTTCTATGTGGCTCAGACCCCGGTTCCTCACTTAAAGGTCCCAATCTAAGTGTGTGTTGTCGTCGCAAGATGCTAACAACAGGCACTTAATGTACTGGCTGGGTGAGGTCTTAGATGGTCATCCAGTCCAAGGCATCTGGGGCCTATACCATGAAGCCAGTTTAGCTGGCTAGCCAGATATGTTTAAGCTTAGTTTGTGCTAATCCTGGGTTTTGGGTACCATTAAAATGGTTTGGTTTTTAGCAGTGTTCATCTCCATAGTAACTTACGCTCCACGGCTAACCTGCTCCAGGGCAGGTTATGTTCTGGATAAGACATCAAACTGAAATTGGAGCAATCAGCTGTGAGCAAAGTGAAGTCACTCCCCCTGTTTCTACTCCAAATTAAAGGTCACTACATAGCCAATGGCTATTAAAGACTAAAGTGTCTGCCTTTTAACAATGCTTATTTATAATAATAATAATTTTGAATTATTTAGATATAATTTATATAATTATTATACCCGTAATCAATTACACATGTATCATTTTAGTTAATCAATCATTTAGTTGAAATTAATATAAATAGCTTATACAAAGGTAATACAAATAAGCTTTAAAATCAATAAATAAAGCTATAAAAATAAATACATGTGAGCTTAAATGTTCAATTCTCTATATATCAACAAAACGGCTCGGGTTACATCTGTAACCCTTGTTCCCTGAGAAGGGAACGAGCACTGCGTCGGAACGACACTTTGGGGATACTCCCTAAGCAATAGCGAATCTGAAGTCCGTATAGAAACTAAACCAATCTGATTGGCGTGCGTGATGACGTCACTGTGACGGCATAGATACTTCTATCTCCGTAGGGAGATACTTCTCCACCCTTTCCTTTTCCGTGCCCCAACCGGTGAGGGAGGCGTCTGTTGAAACGGTTTCCCGGCAACAGGACGCTCCCAACACCGGCCCCTGGGACAGAAACCAAGGTTTCTTCCATATAACTAGGGAACGAAGGCATCTGCGCGTTACCCTGATCATACGGAAAGGATTCCCTCTGGGGGAAAACCCCTTGGTTTCCAACTACCACTGTAGAGGTCTCATGTGCAGCAGGCCAAAAAGTATCACGTTGGACGCTGCTGCCATGTGCCCCAGCACTCTCTGAAAGTGCTTCCCAGTGAAGGTTCATTCTTCCGCCGTCACGTGAGGCGAAGGATGAAAAACCTGCAGAACCAAAGACCTGACCACCCCTGATGACACTTCGGGCACCTAGCCCTGCCTAGGGTGAAGGATAGCCTTAACTCCCACCGGGGAAACTCCAGGCAAGTCGGCGTTACCGCCGAGGCCTAAAGGTCCCCCACTCTTTTTCTTTTAGCGATGTAATCGCTAGGAGAAAAGCCACCTTAGGGTCAAGTTCTTTGGTTCATCCGACTCCAATGGCTCAAAAGGGGGCCTCAGCCAGCCTTCGAGAACCACTGCCAGATCCCAGGTTGGGAGTCTGGAACGAACCACAGGTCTCATCCTCCGAACCCCACGGAGGAACTGTACAACCAGCTGGTGCCTACCCAAGACCATCACCAAAGGAGTGTGGAAAGCCCCATGGCAGCCACGAACACCCTGAGTGTGGAGGGGGTTAGACCCGCAGAGAAGCGATCTTGGAGGAACTCCAGCACTGAAGCCACCGGCCAGTTAACTGGGTCCACCTCACGCTCCCTGCACCAAGTGGCTCACCACTTGGGGCTGTACAGCCTCCTTGAAGACGGAGCCCTGGAACTGAGTAAAGTCTCTATCACCTCTGCCGAGAGGCCAGCCTCTAGGTACCTGACCCCCTCAAGGGCCAGACCCAAAGGTTCCAACCCTCAGGCCGGGAGTGAAATATTGTGCCCCCTGCCTGAGATATGAGATCCCTCCTCAGAGGAATCTGCCATGGAGGACCTGCCAGCAGAGCTATGATATCCGAGAACCAAACTCGTGTCGGCCAACGGGGTGCTACCAGAAGTAGGCTGACCCCCTGTTGGCGGACCCTCTCCAGGACTCCCGGGAGCAGAGCAATCGGGGGAAATGCGTACAGATGCAGCCTCGGCCACGTCTGAACCATGGCATCCAACCCCAGCTGGGCTGGATGCGTGAGGGAACACCACAGTGGGCAATGGGACGTCTCTCGAGACGCCACCAAGTCCACTTCCACTGGGCCGAACCTCTCGCACATGGCCTCCACCCCCCTGGGTGGAGTCGCTACTCCCCGGGCCTCAGCCCCTGCCTCGACAGGATGTCTGCTCACTGATTTTGGACCCCCGGGACATACATTGGACAACAGTTTCCCTAGGGTCCACAGGAGAATTTGATGCGCCAGTCTGCATAGAGGGCGCGACCTCAAACTCCCCTGCTCCGAGCCCCAACCAGTGAGGGAGGCGCCTGTTGAAACGGATTCCCGGCAACAGGACGCTCCCAACATTGGCACCTGGGACAGAAACCAAGGTTTCTTCCATATGACTAGGGAACAAAGGCATCTGCGCGTTACCCTGATCGTACGGAAAGGATTCCCTCTGGGGGAAAACCCCTTGGTTTTCAGCCACCACTTTAGGGGTCTCATGTGCAGCAGGCCAAAAGGTATCACGTTGGATGCTGCTGCCATGTGCCCCAGCACTCTCTGAAAGTGCTTCACAGTGATGCTGTGGCCTAGCCTTATTCCTGAGACCATCGCCAGTATGGTCTCGACTCGCGCGGGAGACAATTGTGCCCGCATCGTCGTCGAGTCCCATACGATCCCTAGAACCGTAGTCCTCCGGGACAGCGTCAACACACTCTTTGTTGTGTTGAGTCTCAGCCCCAAGCACCTTATATGGGCCAGAACGACATCTCAATGCCGAACTGCCATCTCGTACGACTGGGCCAATATGAGCCAGTCGTCGAGATAATTCAGCACACGGATGCCCTGGAGTCTCAATGGAGCTAGAGCTGCATCCATGCACCTCGTGAACGTGCGTGGGGAAAGAGCTAGACCGAAGGGATGCACTCGATATTGGTACGCCTCGCCCCCGAAAGCGAACCTCAAGAACTTCCTGTGACATAGAAGGATGGAGATATGGAAGTATGCGTCCTTAGATCTATCGTGACGAACCAGTCCTCGAACTGGTTCTGACTCACGATGATGGGAACCGTGAGCATTTTGAATCTGAACCTCCTCAGAGACCGATTCAAATACCTCAGGTCTATAATCGGGAAATCGATGTGGCCCGAAGCGTCATAGACGGCGGGATTACCTCGATTTCCCTCTGCGGGGGGGACCGCTCTTGGAAGTCCAGCCGAAGCTAGGACTTCTTCCCAGCAGCCTTCCGCCCTGGAGTACGTTCCTCAGATTGCCTCCAGGAGCGGAAGACCGCAGGTGGAACTGCTGGTGAGAACGGTGCCTCTGTTGCCAAGCTCCTGGAGGAGGGGCTCTAGAGGCGACGCTCTCCTTCTGCACCTGCCGGTGCGAGGAGCTGGCAGGCGGCTGAGGCTGCCCCTTAGGGGCCGCCTTCCCAGGCTCTGAGTTGCGAGGGAGGTACTGGCGGAAGGCCGCTGACTGCTTCTTTGCCTCCTGGTATTTGGCGACAACGGTCTCAACCGTGTCACCAAATAGACCAGAAGGCGAAATCGGGGAGTCTAGGAGGAAGAGCCGCCCGAGCATGCTCAACACCCAGACACTGCACACAAAGCAGGTGTGTATCTGAGCCCGAAATGAAGCGGGGACACGGATGCACACCCTGCTTAAACTCTCTCATATTCTTTTCCATCATTCACACACACTTTTGCAACTGTGACAAACAACAGTAAATAGACAGACAATTTCAACAGAGAGCGCTATGCTGAAGAGCAATAACTGCCGTTTCAATGCGCTGGCTCCCCTTTTATACTTCCGGGTATGCCGTCACAGTGACGTCATCACGCACGCCAATCAGATTGGTTTAGTTTCTATACGGACTTCAGATTCGCTAGTGCTTAGGGAGTATCCCCAAAGTGTCGTTCCGACGCAGTGAGAGTTTCATAACTTCATAACTTTTACTTGCATTGACGTACTGAATATTTTCTTTAAGTTGTCCACTTTCATAGACAGCTCTTTTCTTCTTGCTGTGTAAATTTGTTTAAATTCTTGATATTTTTCAATCATGTAATATTCTGCAGAAGAGGGAAATTAATCTCAGTTTCACTGATCCACAGCGTGTGATTGGCTGTTCACTACTGATGTCACAGCTAAACTCCTAAACTCAGGATCAAAGCCTGAGTTGACAGAGAAAGCTTATGATCAGCATCATGGGACCAACAAAGCCTGAATAGATTGGTTTGGTTTTGTCAACTCTAAAATTATCCTGTAACCCTGAGTTTGTTAAACTACCATCATGGTACAGGCCCCAGGAAAGGTCATCATCTCGATTGGCACATCAATAGCCTCAAACTGATGGTTGTACTGTCTGAACAGGCTAGCGCATTAGGTTCTGCTTTGTGCTCAGGACAAGTTCCTGTCCCTCAGGGCGATTTACATCCCTGGGCATGTGAAGGTGGGAGCAGACTTACTATCTGTGGGGGGGGGGGGGGGGGGGGGGGGGATATTTTACAAAAAGGAGGTGGACCTCTTCGCCTCCAAGGAGACACCAATCGAAGATTGGAATTTGGTTCTCGTAGATAATACCCCTCCTGGACGGTTCACCCTGGGCGATTCCTAGCAGGAGGGACCTTCTTTCTTAGGCGCAGGGGACAATATTTATAGACATTTATGCGTTTGGTTGATTTTGTATTTGTGTTCTAAGATGCGTTGGTAATTAGAAACACCTGTTGGAGTTTTCAGCAGCTCAGCTGTTTGCAGGTGAAAGTGCCGACAGATCAATGTGTAAGTTGGTTAGTCAATGCTCTTTCAATTGTTTATCGCAGATGTTCGTCACTCATCCACTTGATATGAGAGGAAAAGTAAGTTAAACTTTAACCTGACCTACGTTTACCTCCGCAGTATTTCTATATTGCATTCCAAATGTAATATAGAAATACTGCGGAGGTAAACGTATGTTTTACTCTTGTTTGGCATTTATTTGTTTGACTGATAAGGGCAGTTGAGATCTGGTGTTGCCGTACATGTATTAAAGTTGTTTAAAATACCTTTTTGCGTGGCATATGTACCTTGTTTGTTAGTCTCTGTTGAATTTGCATGAGATTATAGCAAGGTTAAATTGATGTTTGTCTTCTCATATTGGTGACTTCTCCCTTTGTGCAACAGGTACAATGATATTACACAGCGCCTGAAAATAGTCCCAAGCACGCTCCCTATGCAAGTAGGTTGTCATGTTGGTTATGTTGACCGAAGTTAGCCTATTTTCAGGTGCTGCGTAATATCATTGCGCCGCTGCACCCATGGTATGACAGCAAAGATCCTTAATTATTACACAGGAATGAGAGTATAGTTCCTAGCCATATCGGACTAGAAAATCGCAACTTTTCATTTTCATTTTGGTCTTAGTACACGATGTAACTACAGAAAAGTCAAGTTTTAAATATTGAAAGTATTTGCTCATTTTTGAGTGAGATGCTAACAGTCTAATCAGATGCAATGATCTATGCTAAACTATGCTAAAAGTTCTACCCCCAGATCCAGAGATCGGCTGAATTGATTCGAAAACGGATTTTTTTTAAAGTGGAGTGTTCCTTTAAGTGTTACTGGAGCTCAAGGAGAAAAGAATGTTCCTGTTCGTACACCTCCATCTCTGTCGTTTGAAGAGCAGAAGGAATTGTTGCTCTTGGAAGTGGAGAAAAGTAGAATAAGTCAAGAAGTTGAGTTGGATAAGTTGGATATTGGAGAGAAGGTAAGTTGGGATACCATTCTGAGAGTTTACAGGCCCCCCAATAGTTAGTCCAGCTCCAAAAGCTTTTGATGTTTCTCGTTCTCTTAACCTCATGCCAAAATTTGATGAGGACTATTTAGATACTTTCTTTACTTTGTTTGAGCGGTCGGCAGATCTTATGGTGTGGGAAGATTGTGAGCAAACGCTACTTTTACAGTGTGTGTTTTGTGGTAAAGCTCAAAAAGCCTACTCCACTCTTAGTGTCTGGGACAGTCAAGTTTACAGTAAGGTAAAAGACGTGGTGCTGAAGGCATACGAGTTAGTTCCTGAAGCTTACAGGCAATGGTTTTGGACTTAACGAAAAGGTATGCAGTAGTCTTTTAATGAGTTCGCAAGAGAGCTAAGGATTCAGTTTGATTGTTGGTGCTCTGTTTCTCAAGCAGAAGATTTTGATTCTCTCTATGAATTGTTACTATTGGAACAATTTAAAAACACCTTACCTGAAAATGTTTTCATAATGGAGTGTAATTTTCAAAATGCAGATGCCGCTGCTGTCCTTGCTGATGAATCATTGGCATCATTTAAATAGCTCTGTGGAAAGTGCTCCTATGGAGACTCGTTCTTTTTTGCCTGGTAATGTGAAACTTGAGAGGAAGCCAAGAAGTTTGTTTGATAAAAGTGATCAGTGTGCTTATTGTTTGAATAAAGGACACTGGAAAAAAGATTGTCCAGCTCTTAAAGCAAAAATTAACCATTCTAGATCTGAACCAAAATCTTCTCTTGGTGCGTTTTCAGTTATTGACATGGCTGGTGTGTCTGGTGTTGATAAGCTGTGTTCAGGAAAGGGCAGTGTTAGGTAAGGAAGAAAAGTTGAGCTATGCTCCTTTCATTACCGACGGCTGGTCAGAAGAGATGAAAAAGTTATTGACTTCCCAGTTAAAATTCTCAGAGATATTGGAGATTCAAAGTCCTTTATTTTAGAGTCTGTTTGATCCTTTTCTGAGAGTTCCAGTACTGGAAATGAGGTGTTAATAAAAGGCATTGCTTTCCTGTAGATCACACAAGCTTTACTGTAGCTCAAACAGTAGAGCGCGGTGCTAGCAACACAAGGTCATGGGTTTGATTCCCAGGGAAAGCAAGAACTGACAAAAATGTAAAATGTGTACCTTGAATCCAATGCAAGTCGCTGTGGATAAAAGCGTCTGCCAAATGCATAAATGGAAATGGAATTGGATTACAAGTTCTGCCTGTTACATTACACAATATCTTACTTGAATCAGAGTAGGTCACTGGTCAGGTTGTTGTTGGTGTGAGACCTTCTCTGCCAGTGGAGGGCATCTCTTTTATTCTGGTTAATAATTTGGCTGGAGGGTGTGTTTTATTGAGAATGAGATCCTGCTAAGAAAATGGCTATCTGGCAGTGAAGTACCCTTTGGTGAGGCCTTTATTCAGGTGGTTGTGTCAATGTCTCTTCGAGATACTGTTTTACATACCTGGAGGCATTCATTTTGGGGTCAACAAAACATAATAATCTGTTGCGTTATTTTTATTGGCCTCGTATAAAAAAAGATGTGAGGAAGTATATTAACACCTGTACAACCTGTCAGCTTACAGGAAAGCTGAACCAGGGTCTAAAACCAGCTGATCGTAGACTGTGTGGGCCCGTTACCCCCTCCTAAATCAGGAAATGCTTATCTTCTTACAGTAATGTGCCAGAGTACTAGATACCCTGCTGCCTATCCTCTTCGCTCGATCACTACTTGTTCTATTGTTAAAGCTTTGACATAATTTATTCCTGTGTTTGGGATTCCTAGGGTTGTTCAAAGCGACCAGGGATCAAATTTTATGTTTCAGGAAGTCTTGCGGCAGCTTGGTGTGAAGCAAAACCATTCTAGTGCCTACCATACACAAAGCCAGGGGGCTTTGGAATGCTTCCACCAGACATTGAAGTCTTTGCTGCAGGCTTATTGTGTGGTATTAAAGTGTGACTGGGAGGAGGGTTTGCCTGGTTATTGTTGGCGGCTTGTGAGGTGGTTCAGGACAGTCTAGGTTTTAGTCTAAATTAGTTGGTCTTTGGTCATAAAGTGCGTGGACCACTGGCTGTTCTCCATGATGGACTAAAAGGGGGTCCGATCCACCTCAGAGTTTTTTACAATATGTTGATGGTTTTAGACTTTGTTTATTCTTAGCTGGTCAAATGGCTAAGGACAATTTGTTGAAAAAACAAAATAAAATGAAGCGTTTGTGTGATGAGTCTCGTGTGTTTTCTCCAGGTGATCAGGTGTTGGCCCTGTTGCCTCTTCCTGCTTCTCCTTTCTGTGCAAAGTTTTCAGATCCATATATGGTGGTACGCCAAGATTCCAACCAAAATCACTTGATCTCGACACCTGAATGGAAAAGACGCATCACAGTTGTGCAATGTTAACTTGTTAAAACCCTTGTATTCCCGTTCTTTGATATCAAAGAAGGCTCCTGTAGCAGTTGCTGTTCCATCTGTGATGGAAGTTGCTGAGTATGTTAAAGTACCTGAGGATTGCATGTTGCAGCCCCAACTTAACAACTCTGAAACACTTAATAACTTGAAGGATTTTGTACAACATTTGCCTATTCACCAGAGAGCTGAATTGTTACCTTTGATTTCAGATTTCCCTATGTTGTTTTCAGATTCACCTTCACACACTTATTTGATAGAGAATGATATAGATGATGGTGACACAAAACCAATACGCCAGCGTTTTTATTGTGTTTCTTTGGATAAACAACGTCATCTTCAATCTGAAATTAATTACATGGTCAAAAATAACATTGCTAAACCTTAATTTTCAAGCTGGGCATCACCTTGTTTACTGGTGGGAAAGCCAGGTGGATCGTATCGTTTCTGTACTGACTATCGAAAGGTGAATAACGTAACAAAACAGATTATTTTCCATTGCCCTGAATGGAAGATTGTGTAGATTCTGTTGGCACTGCAATGTATGTCAGTAATTTAGATTTATTAAAAGGATATTGGCAAGCGCTTTTAACCGCTCATGCACAGGAGATTGGCCTCATTCATTACCCCTTCTGGGCTATATTTTTATTCTGTAATGAGCTTTGGCCTTAGAAATGTGCCTGAAATTATCATTTTCATCCACCTAACCCGAAATGAGAGCTTATGCGGTTTCTGGGTATGGTGGGCTATTACAGGCTATTACATCTCCTGTTGCTTAGCACTGCCCCTGTGCTGGTTGCCCCACGCATTGGACAGCCTTTTCAGATCCAGGTTGCCGCAATCAAGTTGGGGCTGGAGCTGTACTGTTGCAAACTGATGAACATGGTATATTTCCTATTTTTCTAGAAAGTTTAAGTCTCACCAGTTGCATTACTCCACTATTGAAAAGGAGGCATCGGCGTTGATTTGGGCTTTGCAGTTTTTTGAATTTTGTTTAATAAGTGGTACTTTTCCAATTGTGGTATTTTCAGACCACGATCCACTTACTTTCTTGCACTCTTTGCAGAGCCCAAACCAGCATCTTATTCGATGGTCTCTCTTTTTTACAACCCTATCCTTTGGATATTCGACATAGGGGGCGTAGAAAATGTACTGGCTGATGATTCAGGCCACATCCACACGAAGCCAGAGCTTTCCCTATCCAATCCTTTTTCCTCATGTCTCAAGAAATATCTGCATACACACAAAACCACTGAAACCGACTCAAAACTGTGTAGTACACATGCCAGACCAGTATGTGGCACTGTAATTCTGCCACAGAAATACACTAAATACAGAGAAGAAGAGTTAAAAAAGGCTAAAAGGGGTACAGCAATGGTTGGAAGTAAGGCAAAATCTCACAATAAAATAACAATAAATACATTTGCTACTTACCAGATTTTGTTTTATTAACGCCTACACCTACCTAGCAGCCATATCACCCTGTAACCCAAGACTGGTTTCCCACTGAAGCTAAGCTTGGCTGAGCCTGGTCAGTACCTGTATGGGAGACCTCTTGGGAAAAACCAGGTTGCTGCTGGAAGAGGTGTTAGTGATGCCAGCAGGGGGTGCTCACCCTGTGGTCTGTGTGGGTCCTAACACCCCAGTATAGTAATGGGGACACTATACTGTCAAAGAGCACCGTCTTCAGATGAGATGTTAAACCAGGGTCTTGACTCTCTGTGGTCATTAAAAATCCCAGGATGTCCTTCGGAAAAATAGTCCCCGGCATCCTGGCCGTGTGTATATATACACATATACACACATCCTGTATATATATATATATATATATATATACATATATACACGATTGGCTTCATCACACTGTCTCCTCTCCACCAATCAGATGGTGTGTGGTGGGCGTTCTGGCGCAATATGGCTGCCATCGCATCATCCAGGTGGATGCTGTACATTGGTGGTGGTTGAGAAGATTCCCCCCTTCTATATGTAAAGCTCTTTGAGTAACCAGAAAAGCGCTATATAAATGTAACAAATTATTATTATTACCCCAACCCTAAACCTACCCTTACAATAATGCAAATACAATAATTAAATTACGCAATATTGATGTGCGCATGTCCAGTGGCCGTAGCTATATCCCTTCTAGTCTTTACTGTGGGATGTGTTGTAATGACATCACCATTTCACAAAATATACGGATTGGCTGTACACACAAAAACGCACGGTTGTCTGTTTCAGATTTATCCACTTTGGGACCCGGTTTCCAAAAATACTGGTTTCAGGCTCCTAGAATGCCGCATCCGTCTGGACGAAACGATGATACGATACAACATTTTTACGTATACAACTAAACGTGTCTCCGTGTGGACGGGCCTCAGTTGATGTTTTTTCTTCTTCTGTTTTCTCTCATTGTGACTGTGGCTTTAGGCACCAGGAGTTGCTGTATTCAAGTTGCAGAAGGGGGTCATATTAAAGAGACACCATAGTGGGTTTTTATTTATTTTTATTTTATTGAATTAAGAATTCATAATTTTCTAATTTTTGTTTTAGAGGTCCTTTGCAAGAATCCTCTCTCCTAAGAGGGGAGGTGTTATGGGTGTAGCTGGTTTTGTTTGTTACTTGGTTGTTTTGTAGGTGGAAGTGACGATAAGGAGCACCTGATTCAAATTAGGAGGTGGAGATATACGTATTGCGGTTCCAGTGCTTAGTGGGTGGTACGGAGAGGTGACATCATCTCCGGCTTGCCTCTCGTTTTCCTCGTTCAAACGGGATCTAACATCTGTCGGCATATCGCTGCATTTTTGGCATAACATTTCTTATTGCATTTTGTGAAACCCCAAGAATTGTGTAATAAACCTTCTTCATTTTATCAATCTTTTGTTTTGAATTCCCTTTATTGTTGCGGCCACGAGCCAGCCGTAACAGTCACACAGTAGTACAGCCATGGAGGAAGAATCTCAAAAAGAGCTTTTGTAATGGTATGGATCCACTGGAGGCAAGCTTTAAGAACCCAAAAGTGCAGATTATTTACTAAACAAAAACAAGGACTTGGCTCGAACGGACACGACTCGAGCGGACACAGAACTCGCCAACAGCGGTACAGGGAATAAATACAATACTAGACAAGGGAACAAGGCAAACATGAGGGCTTAAATACACAAGGACTAATGTCTAAACAAAACACACCTGTGAACAATCAAGACAATGAACCAATGACAACATGACACAAGAGACTAGGGAAGCACATGACATGATCACATGAGGGCACAATGGAATCACATGACAAATCAGGAAACATGACATTGAACATAACAAAATAAGAACATGAACCAAAACCAAAATACACTGTGACAGCTTTATTGGAGAAATCCACAAGAGGGATCTAAAACAGGAACATAAGGCAATATAACAGAAAAGCAAATGAGCACTTAGCTTGAACTAAAGTCTTGTCTCTTCCAGGGACTCGGAACTCGGATGATGATGATGATGATGATGACGACGACGACGACGACGAAGACGACGACGACGGCGACGATGACGATGATGATGATGATGATGATGATGATGAAGGTCAGTCAAAGAAGGATACGGGGGTTAAGGAATGACTGGTAAGTAGGTAAGTCCATACACTTGTGAGATACTGGCAAGACCGGACAACACTGGAAGAGTAGTGATTAAATAGTGTCCTTGATTACATGGTGACAGGTGATGGGAATTAGAACTCTGGTGACTGATTGGAGAAATGAGGAGCTGAGGGATCTGGTGCGTTCGTGACACTTTTATACACAATTTCTCCAATTTAATGGAGTCAACATTACTGTTGACATACGTATGTGGCTATAAATACCAAGCATCTGGTATCAAGCTTTTTATGAGAACACATGCACACCCTGGAGTTATAGGGAGATTGTTTTTATTATAGACTAATAGATTTTTAAAAACAATCCAGGTCACATTAAAATGGTTTTCTAATGGTTTACCACATCTTCATAATTTATTTTGGCCCTTTAAAAAGCCATTTATGTTTAGTTTGTTTTACCCTTGGCCTTGTGCCAAACAAACTTTGAAATGTAAACTATGAAATTCCATGCTAAAATATGAATTATTGCATGTTTACAATTATGATGAGCTAAACAATGAGGAAAATAAACACACTGGTTTTTTTCTCCAAAAAAAAAAACTTCTGAGCTCCGTCATAACTTCCGCTAAGTGAGGTCAAATATGAGCGTGGTCATAGATATATCGATCGTAGATGCCTCATTCTACTGATCCGTGCAGGCGCTAATGAGGCGTCTACGTGTACATCTATGACCACGCTTGTATTTGACCTCACTTAGCGGAAGTTATGGCGGAGCTCAGAGATGATCACGTTCGTCTGATAAGAGGTAAAATAATAGCATAAATACTGCTCGGTTTCTCGCAGAAAATGATCGTTTCGCTGGATAAGACCCTTATTCATCGTCTGGTATCGTTTAAAGCCCTTTGAAGCTGTACTGAAACTGTCATTTTGACCTTGAACCGTTTGGAGCCCATTGAAGTCCATTATATGGAGAAATATCCTGGAATATTTTCATCAAAATTTCTTATCTTAATTTCTTTTTGACTGCAGAAAGAAAGACATTGACATCTTGGATGACATGGGGGTGAGTAAATTATCAGCAAAAGTTTATTTAAAAGTGAACTAATCCTTTAAGACGTTATTACGTGCTTGTTGCGTATCTTCATGTGCTTCGTAATTATCCTAAATACTAGTTTCCTAGTTAATGAGCTCGTAATCACGACTTCAGAAGTGGGAAGTAGGACATTTCCCATAGTACGTGAAGGCAGCACAAATTTCCTACTTCCCACTTCTGAAGTTAAAATTTTGACTTGAGAGGGCATTCACGTCCATTTTTTAAACTAGAGAGCTAGTATTTATGATACGATTTAGATCACTTTTGTAGACAAAAAATACAGCAAGATTTTTTTTATCTCCACTGCAAAATAAAGAACAAACAATGTGCACCAGGTGTATTTTTGCTTTTTAATGTTTTTTTTATTCAATTTATAAAGGTGCTGTAAACGGAAAGTTGTATTCTTTCATAATTGTACGATATTATACATATTCTGTACATTTATTTTGTACATTTCATAACAGAGTTTCATTTCAACATTGCTTCCATTGCGTCCACCCTGACCCAACTTCCCAATTAAAAGGTTTCCCATTTGTAATTCCGACATTTTGGTGGCTTTCATGTGCATTCAACTCGTAAATACGATCTTTCTAACATGATTTGACTACACAATACATACATAACAAGCTGTTCTTTGGTCCAATGAGATGTTATAAGCAGTTCTACCTAATGTAAGGCCACGCAAATATGAACTACACGTCAGACAAAATACGTTTGTGGTTGGTGAGGATAAGGATAAAGCGATAAAAATATGACTAACATAGAATAGAATAGATTCCTTCCATCAGTGGTTGTTTTATCGTTACAAAATCGCTGTAACGACTCGAGTGGCAAACGTCTGCAGTAGTATTATTACTAATCACATTACCCTTTTGCTACTGTCCGTTATATAAATGTAAACAATACACTAGACTGGTTTAAACGATAATCATTTTCCAGAAAAGGTGTTTTGTATTTTTTAATGGCATTGTTATAATCAAACACTCCATGAGTTTTTGATAATAGAATCTAGTTTCTGAATATGTGTGAGGTAGAGGAACCGCAGCCAGCCACTTGGGGCCAAAACAACATGATCCCATTGTAATGAGAATGTGTCAACAACCCGTCAGCCACGGTCCAACACACACATAGACACGCTTGCACATATACACACGTAAAAAATACACGCTCCATCGTGTGTGTATCTCACGCTGGAGTGGACGTCCAATCAAGAGCTCATATGTTTTGCATGATTTCATGCACAGTCCCCCTGTCAGGCAGGGATTCAACTGGAGTTGGCCTTCTCTGCTGCAAATCAAATGGCCTGTAAGGCTGTTGACTGCTGAATGATGTGGAGATGTACTGTTGTGCTGTCATGCATGCTGAATGCCACTGTCTGACGCTGGCGGCGGCCTACCAGACACAATATCGAGATGAGAGATTTGCAAGATTATGCCGTCCTATTTGGTGAAAAGCCACTCAGTTCAGTATTACTGGATCATATATAATTCAAAGGTTTAGAATATGAGATCCGAATGTGTGAACTTCCATTTAATGGTGCATTTTTCATGCAAAAATGCAAATCACGGCTACCTTCCTGTTACAAAAATGTCCTGATGAGTATTTTTATACAATACAACTACATTCAGTTAACTATATCAACCCAGAACAACTTGCGCACATGCTCGAAGCAGACCGGTCTTAGCAGATGCCACTCGGAGCACTTATAACTTTCAAATAATTTGCATGGCAGAGTAGCTAATTAGCATATTTGTGAGGCGGAGGGATGGAGTGAAAGAGAGCCGCTTCCCTCTGATTGCTTCTAATCTGACAGGATGGGCCAATCCCATGATCCGCTGGTGCGTGGGTGTATGTTTGCATCTCGGGCCACTGGCAGGTTCAGCCGTCTTGGGGAACCTTTATACTGTACTGCATATTATTAAACTGCTGATACCATTTACATTTTATCAGTTGTCTACTTTTAGTCCAGGATGCGCAAAAATGCATTATTGGAGGAGAGTGCTGTAACTGTGAATAGGTACGATTTCCAGGCAATCCATTTCTCTTGCAGCATAATAAACGCTGAAGTTGGAAAAGTCATTTTTAAAAATAGATACTGGTACAATGTATATTCTCGGTTGAAGATACCAGGCCAAATCAAACCTCTGAAAGGAGCCAGGCGTAAACATTCAGTATGTGTCGCACTATTGATTCAAAAGATTTACGTTTCCTTAAACGAGAGCGAGTGAATAACAGGATAAATGCAGAAACGCTCGCCATGACCAGAACCACTCAGGAGAGGCCTGTTTGCAAAACAGCTGACTTACAACACATTCAGCTGAGATTTATGGCTGGGTGCGTAATGTTGTAAGACCGTAAAGGTTGTGAGTAAGCATCTTTATGCTTCCTTGACAGATCAGATACGTATCCTTTAATTCAACTTGCCACAATTAGCCTACTTGAAAAAGAGTGATTATTGATAGTAGAGGTGTATTTGATGTACTACTAACTGAGATCTTGACCCTCTGCAGTAAAGAACAGGGACAATACAGAAGTGCGAAACATAGCAGCATTATGTTATAATGCACATTTGCTGAAGAACTGTAAATCTGAGGTGCTGATGTGTTGTCTGAATGCAACTTTTGCATTTAGAGCTTTTATTTCAGATTCATTTCATGTTTTTTTAGGGATTTTCGCAGTTGACATGATCATTTATGATCGTTGATTGCACCATTTTCTCAAGAATTAAAATACAATGAATAGAAATATAAGGTCCCATTTTATGTTAGGTGGCCTTAATTACTATGTACTTACATAAAAAAACACGTTTGCTGATACTGAGGTTGAAATACGGGTAAAGTTAGGGACAGGTGTGGTTGTATGGGTAAGTTTAAGGATAGGGTTAGGTGTAAGGGAAGTGTCAACAGTAATTATAAATGTAATTTCAGAAATGTATTACAGATGTAATTTCAGAAATGTATTACAGATGTAATTTCAGGAATGTATTACAGATGTAATTTCATACAGGTATTTTTTTTTTTAAATGTAAGTACAATGTAAAAACATGTATGTACTCAATAAGTGCATTGTATCAAATTATTAATTTAAATGTTAGTACATAGTAGTTAAGGCCACCTAATATAAGTGGGTCCAAATATGTTCAATAAATAATATACAAATAAATAAATAAAATATTAAATAAATCATAAATATATGTATTCTTTATTAGTATTGACAATATTTTCCCATTATATTATACTGTCAAAAATGTCAGTATATTGTTATATTCCGTCTGGCATAATAGCACTAAATCAACAGATTTCGATATGGTTTGCCTGTCAAGTAACCAAAGAAACCATATTCTGAGCAAAATGGTAACTATGGCTAATAAGATCAGCCTAAAGGAGTGGCTCTGTAATATGTGAACGGCAGCTGGACAAACCAACAGAGGGCAGTATGTAGTTGCAAAATGGGGTCAATCACTTCGTTGCCTTTGTCTAAGCTAAAAGCAGGATGTGCTTCATTATTTATCAAACAATTAGTTATATCTGAAATGTGTTTTTTCAATGAAATGACATCTGGATTCTATTTGGATTCTGCTAACTTTGTTCTCTGGTGTTATGATTTAATGTACAATGTCATGGACAAATATTACAGTGGAAATATTTCCATTTTTTGAATGTGGCTTATTTGAAGTCAGACTAAGAAACACACAAATATTGCACAAGATTGAATAACATTTAAGTATGTGTGGTGGTGGTGGTGTGGCCTTAAAATGATTTTGGTCACTATGCTTATTCTGCAAGAATTGAACATTGTACATCTTTGGATTAAATAAGCAAATTACATGTCTCATCTTATGTTATATTATTTAGCTGATAAATCAGTCATGACTAAATTACAATGTATGGAAAATTATTTAGATATTCGATTATAGAACATCTGTGTTTTAGTTTCTAATATGTAGTAAGTTTCATTAAAAATATCAGATAAAAAATTGAAAGCAGCGGGATTTATGTACACAAAAACCTAAATATGTTTAATATGACATCTTTCTCATTTTTGCTTCACGTCTCTCTCAACAGTGAATGACTCTCAGTGAACTGAAGGGTTTGTGAGAAGCGGTGAAGTCATGCATACAGATGGCAGTGCCGTGTTGGTGGAAATTATGCTTCCTGAACTGTTGTAACGGCAGTCCCGGAGGACTGAGACACAGTCCAATAAGATGTCATGAAGACTAGAGCGAGAGGAGTGTGCATCAGATCTCCCTCAATTAATCCACCATTAGATGCCTGAGATTCATGGCTCACTGCCTTTGCTTACTGCGATGGAGCTCGGATCTAATTAGACCCCCTCTCTCTTTCTCTCTCGGTTTCTCTTTCTCCATGTCCATCCCTCCTTAGATCGAAAGATAGACGGATCTTTCCTCACTGACCGCTGTGGTTGGGTATTTTAGGTGTTCCTCCCTCTCTCTCTCTCTCTCTCTCTCTCTCTCTCTCTCTCAGTATCTTATCCTTGCAGCCACATACTCACTCTCAGCTTGTCCCTCTCTCTCCCACTCTTGCTTTCCCTCCCACTCTCTCTGTAACTCCTTCGCTCCTCTCATCCTCCTGTGACTTAGTTTGCTGTGCGCAACAACTGGCAGACCTCTCTCCTCTTCTCCGTGAGGTGGCAAGCATATCCTCAGGCAGGGAGGGATTCGACTCCCTCAGGGGACCCTGCACATTTGGGCACATGGTCTTACGGTGACGACGGATCCCCGGCACAACAACCTGAAGGAACGGAGGCACGGCAGCCTCAGCCTCAGCCTCAGCCTTCCCCGTCACTGCCGGCTCAAGGCATCGGACGAATGGGCGGCTTTGTGCTCAGCGGGTGCCACTCTGTAGAGATCTCTAGGGTAAGCCTGATTCAGTGGAGTAAGGATTTGTGCCTGTTTTTTTTTTTTTTTCTGCCACTACTTTGCCTTTTGTTCCTTTTGTGACTCGTCACAATATCATGGGGGAAAGAAAGATTTGTTGCCATGGGTATTGTGTGAGCTGATTGTCACTGTGCTGCAGATTTGTGTAATCGCGCTACTATCGGGGCGGTGGATATTTTTCTGCTGGATTTGTCAACTGTGTTTGCCGTATTAACATATTCATGGGATTCCTGCTCCTTCAATTAAATGGCAATCACTGGCAGGCAGCAGGAGCCCTGTGTCAGTGAGCCTCTGTAATGATGTGTGAGTGGAATGAAGAGGAGCTTCACGAGAGAAAAAAAGAAAAGCTTTTTTGTCCCCCTCTGTCCACGTTTTGTCTTATTTTTTCTTTCGTTTGTCCTCTCTTTGTCCACCTCACGTCATGTTTTGTTGTTCTCAAAAGCCCCAAAATGGAGGGAAAAGTCACAAAAGGATTGGGACAGTCACTCTGACTTCTCGTTCGTGCACCTGCTGCAGGAAAACGCTTCTGGAGATGAGACCGAAGACTATGTCTTTTTGCTATTTAATTGCGCCTGGCCAGAGGAAGATGTTGTACCATGGGAACCTGGCTGTATGCATGCTTCGGGGGCACGGGAGGGTGGTCTTTTAGCTTTGACAGGGCTGTCCAAACAAGATAAGTAGAGAGTTTGTTTTTTGACAAGCTCGTTGTGCTGAACCAGCTGCTGTCACAATGTCTCCAATGTGTTGTTTCTCTACTACGTGTCTTGTTTGGTGTGAATTCTGAGCAAAATGTTGTAAGCATCAGTGGATGGGTGTGTCTAAGTGTTTCGAGCATGTTAAGATAGCCACGGTCCATGTTTACGCCATGTTTTTGAATGTATTATGTCGTGTTGGCTTTACACTCCAAGTGTCATGGTGAATCACCATTGTTTAGTGTTCATTTTCGTAATATTTGGCATTTAAATGCTTTTTTACAGATGACCCGTGAGGTATGTTTGATGAAAGCTGTTGTAAACACACACTTCTCACATTTACATCCTCAATGATACCCAGCCCAGAGAATCTTCGGATTTTCTCTTTGTTCGTGTTAATTTGTTAGTCGGAAGTGTGTATGAATGAATTCCACAGAGCTCGGAAAAATACATGTTCTGATGTCCATCTTTTCCCACTTCCATTTGGGAGCTGCTGCACCCCTCAGAAAATGAAAGCCATAATAACAGTCATTGTTCCCCGTTTCTGACAGCCATCATTGCATTCCCTTTTTTCCCCCCAAACGATCTGTAATTTGCTTCCCGCTGCTAATGGATTTTCTGTACGACTCCTCTTTCTCTCTCTCTCTCTCTCTCTCTCTCTCTCTCTCTCTCTCTCTCTCTCTCTCTCTCTCTTGCTCCCTCCCTGAATGTGTGTGATGAGCATGTGAGACTTTGAAGGTTTGACTGTTAATGTGGTGTGCAATAGCGACGTTAAACCTATAGTGGAGAATATATCAACTTTTGTTTAATCCCTACCTTTTTAACATCATTCCCAGATTTGGCCTGGATGTTTGAGAGTGCTACCGCCCCCAGAGGCCGGGCTGGACCGAGGACAAGACGTGAGGTCCGTGAGCACCCTCTCCCAGGTAAGATGATCCCCCTCACCATCTGTCTCTCCACATAACTTGTTAAACCCAGGAAGGGAAGCATTTTTTACATGCAATACCCTCCCTCTCCTGCTACAAATGCAAAGTGTGTTCATTTCTGTCTGCAGATGCAACCTTTGACGGGGGCCTTGGCTTGTGGTAAAGGGCATCTTCAATCAATTCCCCTAGAGAGAAAACTCTGCTTTGGCCTATGCCACTGTGGATGGCTGAAAGTCAGGCGAAGCCCCCTTTTTCTAAGGCTCTCTTCGGTGACGGGTATTCTTGGGTGGATAATACGGCTCTCGTTGTTATTGCTTAAGAATACGCGTAGTTGAGGAGAGTCATTGTCGACTGTCTTCGGGGAGATAACCTCCACTGGTCCCAAAAACCTTCTGGCTTTGCACTGTGGCCGTTCATGTAGCAACTAGACAGCTAATCATTTTCACTGTGATTTGTTTGATTTCTGCAACAGGAGACAGACAGCTTTTGCTCTCAGTGTAGTGTCTCCACCTACATTGGCAAACCGCCGTTTTGTGTGTTATCCAACGAGCGGCATTTTGCATTTCACACAATTTGTTTGTTTTTTTTCCTCTGAGTGTGCGTGCGAGGGGAGGTTCATGGGGAACGGCGTTTATTTTTGCTCTCTTCGGGGAGTGTTTAAGTGTACACATGCCTACTTGCCTGGCTGATAGAAATGCATTTACTGCTCTTTATTGTTAGTCCTGAGCACCAGCGGGAGCCCCGGACTGCATGGGGTGTTCACACAGATTGATTTTGAGATGGCATTAGTCGTACAGTTTTCGCCATTCAGCTGACAGCGATGGGAGGCAAAATGTCCATGGAATCTAAACAGGCTTTGCTATGAAAGGGGAGGGGCTTCAAGTCTAATGACAAAACACAACTAAGTAGAAACAGCATAACAGATTACATCGTGTCTGCTGGGCTCATAGCATCAGCTGGTTCATTCTGATTGTAGCACAGTTTCTTAAGACAAAAACAGATTGAATATCTTTTTTTCTCCTAGATAGACACACATACACATAATGTTCTTTTCCAAACCACTAATTACTTTTTAATGATGCGCTCAAATGTCTGAGTTAGCTTGTGCTGGTGAAAGCCAATGAGGCCTGTGCCGTATAAAGATGGTCAGTGTTTGTTAAAGCAGTCATATCTATATCTCAGATCTTATCATAGGAATATGTCGTTTGTATAATATTTAACCAAACAACTTTAATATAATGAATGCATTTAAGATGAACGTGAAATCTGTTTTTAATGGCTTGTTTTTAAAAACTACAGCAATTTTAGAATGTTTTATCTATGAATAATATTGTGTGGGTTCATATTTAATTGATATACAGAACCGTTAAGAAACATTTGATTTTAAATGTATTGCTTGCTTCCTTCATTCTCTGCTGTACGAAGGCCTGGAAGACAGAGGCAAAATGCAAATTGGCTGCTACTCTGTTTTAGTCATATTAGGCACAGTTTGTGAAAATAACTAGAGGCTTATTAGAAATGCTCATGAAAAGTCCCCAGCCCTAGAAACAAAACATATTACTTATGTAAACTAGTGCTGTATTACTAATATTATGCATATCACGGGGTTGAAATGTGAATGAACCACTTCCATACTCGGGGTATATTATATTATATTCTTTATTGTCATGATTGTAATGTCATTCTTTGTTAGTGATGCACATTCAACGTTTTTTTTTCTCAGTGTAATTGTGTTTCACACAAAATTAACATTCATTTAGTGATTTTACTCAACATTGAATGTGCCTTTATTATTAAGCCATGGCAAATGTTGTATCCAATGACAATATGAAGCCCTAAATAAACTCTCTATAAACAGTTCGGAACATTGTTATGTATTTGTCATGGCTTGAGTGAGTTTACTCTGCCTTCCCCCTGTTTCCTCTCTCTGTGCTAATAGCTTTCATACACCTGTATCCGTGCAGGTGTTTTCCTCTTTATGATTACCTCTCCCACCCACAGAGCTAATTTCAGCCTTGAAAAAAAAGAAAGAGCACTAAAAAACCCATGGAAATTTCACTAGTTTTCCTAAATAACTACTTTTTCTGGTGCTCTCTCTTTCTCTTGTGTAGACTGCCACATTAGTGGAGCTGTTCAAGTATTGTGTTGCAGGAAAGCATTTCAAATCCATTTGAACTTGAGACATTTATCATGATGCATTCCCCTCTTATGCTGCTATCAACAACTGCCAGGTACCCTCTGTCTCACTATAATGACACTTTAAAAAACTAATCTATTTTGGGGTGTTTGTGACACGCACCCTTAGTGAGAAAACTGGATCAAGCGCTCCATTTTACCAGTGTTTTGGAGAGAAAAGAATGTGCTATGGGGGACAAAAAAACCTGTTAAAATGCAACTCTTTGAGCAGAATGCATCTTACAACCTATCTATATTTTTACGAGATGTATTGCCCACTTGTGCTGGCGAATGCAATTGTTAGAAATAAGCTGACAGAGATTTGAATGCCACATGCTATGCAGAATTCTGTGTAGGCAAACGTGATCTAGACTAAACAGACATTAGCCCACACTCCAAAGACTCTGCATACTTGGCTGAGCTTGAAGCTGCACTATCAGCTCACCCATATGATACGAGAATGCTGTTCATGTGTGCATGTCCCTGATTAAAAACCCAGCATAAACCATTATGAATTCCTTGTTGGTCCAGGCAGGTTTTTGAGTAGGAGCTGGTATAGTGGTTGTCTCAAGCAAATCTGAGCTGGTATAACTGGTCCACCAGCACTCCCGCTTCCCATGCTGGGAACCAGCAACCAGCATCCCATGCTATAGACCCAACATGCAGGAGCGGTAAGCAAGCGCTGTGTTTTAATCCTTTTTAAAAGCAGAGATACTGGATACCTTGGGTGGTGCCTTCCCCAAACTTCTCTTTGGGAGTTCCTTGGCTTTTAGCCACGTGAAAAAGGGGTTGACAGAACAGCCGTAGTTCTAGTTAAAGGGTCAAAAAAGGCGAAACCATCTGAAGTTGAAGGGAGGTCTTATGATTGTTTGCTCAAGGCTATTAGTGCAACAAATGTGTTGTGGCGACTGAAAGCTCTCAATGAGGCCATTGCAGGCCTCATAGTCAAGTGGCTGCACTTAAAACATTTGAATACTCTGAAAGGGCTTCGAAATTGTGTTTCGCCCATCTCTATCTCTCTGTCTTCGCTTCGCTTGCTCTCCCTTCCCCCTCCCTCTTCGCTCTCGTATAAGCTCTGACCTTTTGATACATAATCATCTCCTGGGGGCTGCACGCAGAGCCTTTGTTTACTCCATCATCAGGACCACCTTCAGACAAGACCCCCCTTCCTCCCGCAGCCCTTCTCTTCCCTCTCCATGCAGGTCATATCTTTAATTATTCTGTGATAATTAGTCCAGCAGGGCATTTTCATCTGCATTGATATATGTGCGGTTCAGGGTAGGGCGCTCGCTTTGTGAGTTTAAGAGCGCACGGTGGTGATCGGTATGCACACCATCTGCCCTCCAATTGCCTTCGACAATTTCGCTGAGGAATAAATGGAGGCCTATCGGCACAAAACAAAATAAGCAAATCAATTATCTGCACCGCCGCAGCTCTTTTACCGAGCACTACGCATGTAGCGTGGGCTCTCCGTGAGAAACAATCTGTCGGGTCCTCGCTTAACTGATGCGAGATCGACTTGAATGTTTTTTTTTTTTTTAACACAGCACAACATTCGCTTTTTGGAAGTTCACACACTTATTTGCTAATTAATTAGCCAAGTCGTCACAGCTGGTTTAACCATGTAATGTCAGGGCAAATTGCAATTGAGATGTTGGACAGAATCAACTGCTTTTTCTGAGGTAGATTTTGAGCACTCTGTGCCTGATAAGTCAAAGTGTGAAATAAAACCGACTCGGAGAGGCAGTTCAGTCAGCCAGCTTTGTTTCATCCTCGGAAAAGATTGACACCGACGGGAATTCCAGATCAACAGTTGCCAGTTTTGTGTGCTTAGAGCTGACACATTGACACACATAGCAGTGCATCTCTCTGTTAAACAAATGGCTCGATGAGCCGCGGCTGACTCTGAGATCAAATAAAAGCTTGCCTAAATCCTCTCAAGGAGGACAAACTCTGTTTCTGTCAGCAAGACGAGCGACTGTTGTATTCGCTGCTAATCAACTTTCACACTTCAAGCTCACTTCAAGAGCTAAGCGTGCAGCATGCGCCCGAGCCGATCCATCGCCCTGAAAACCTCAAGAGCACGTGTGTTGCTATCACAACATTTTCAGGCTGGGGTCTGGCCAGCTGTTGTGGGTCCAGATGTGCACGCCTTGCTCTTTTCTCACTTGTGCTTTATCACTCTGACTGCCAGTGAAGAAAGTTTCACAGATTGGTGTCGAACAGAACGCTTCGGCTTGGCCTGTGCGTAGATCAGTTTTCATGATACATCTAACTCTCGCAGGATTGGCCAGAACCCTGCAGAGAGAGTCTGTGCTGCTACAGCCATCTGGCATGCGTTGGGTCAGCAATGCCTCCCTGCCCTCTGTTTTGGCCTCTATCTCAATCCTGCCCAGAGTTGTTTAACAGATATTTACTGTCTGCTTGCCAATTGCTCATCTTCATCATTTTTCCCCCTGTGCTAAATAACAGGTTTGGACTGCTGGTTGTGCTTGGAAGACTCTGCATGATTTGAGATTTAGCTAATTTGTCATTTAGCTGACGGTTCTTTCCACAAGGATGTACAGAGCACTTAATACAGTCCCATTGGAGCAACCAGGGGTTAAGTGTTTCGCTCAAAGGTGCAAATTTTTTTTTTTTTTATGGAGTCTATGCAGGATTTGGACAGTAGCATTTGGATTAAAAGCTTCTGCTTAAAGGAGAACTCCGGTGAATTTTGAAGTTAATCTTGATCGTTATACCTTTGTGAGTACTGGACAAAATGCAATTAAAATGTCTGTCCAACATGAACAGGGCCCTTACATGACAACGAGATGCGTTTAGCAACTTAGCCATTGTTTAAACTCACCGAAATAGTGTTTTAGACGGCAAGCTGTAGTCTCGCTGAAGTCCCGTGGGAACTCAGTTGTAGCCGGTAAAAATGTAAATAGTCCAGGGGGGAGGAGCATTACGAACCATTTCTTCTTCACTTGTGCGCCGATCATCACTCTTCACACACACGACGCTCCTCCCCCCTGGACTATTTACATTTTACCCGCTACAACTGAGTTCTCACGGGACTTCAGCGAGACTACAGCTTGCCGTCTAAAACACTATTTCGGTGAGTTTAAATAATGGCTAAGTTGCTAAACGCATCTCGTTGTCATGTAAGGGCCCTGTTCATGTTGGACAGACATTTTAATTGCATTTTGTGTCTGTTAAGAGGCACAAAGACACTCTTTATGTTTATGCCCCCATAGCTGCCATGTTAGCTGAGTGGGAGCTCTGGGCATTAACTGTAACAGCTCCGTGTTGCAAGCACCAATCCGTTTTTTCTTTTTTTTTCTATAGACAGTACTCACAAAGGTATAATGATCAAGATTAACTTAAGAATTCACCGGAGTTCTCCTTTAATGAACAGATGTATTGTAACAGTGCATATCGTAAAGCCTTTAGTTTAATTTTCCCAGTAGTGAGGTAGTAGCATGGCTAGTTTTTAAATCATGTAGTTTGTCCGGCAAAATCATGTATTTCCTGTCAGATTCATCAGTGGTTAAAAGTGGTACGAATGTCCTTGTTTGAGTACAGATATCCTCCTAAATTATTTGTCAAGTAAAAGTACTCTTTTTACTTAAGTACATTGATAAATAAGCACTTTTTGTATTACTAAAGTAATATACTTGAAAACACTTTAGTGTAACACTTTAGAATAGAATAATGCATTATTAATGCAATATTAACACTCTAGTTACTACTGTTAACTAACAAGAAACTCTGATTAATGAATTAATAAGTAATAGTGCTTAGTCGAATGTGGTAGTTCACTATTAGCTAATCAATAAGTACTATTTTTTTTTTTTCAAACCTCTCTGAGAACTACTATACAGGTTCATAATTAATGTGAATAATGCATAATGTATAATTAATTCTAAAGTGAAGGTTATGGTAACCCACTAGTAATGACTCAATTATTACTAAATCCTTCAGAAGGAACTACTAATTATTTGGAACAGTATTCCAAAGTGAATATCATGATAACTCCGTAAGATTGACTGAAGTCTTTGTAAGCTTTTGAGGTTTTTGTAAGGTTTGGCATAGTAAGTGCTTCTGATGGATTTGGTAACATTTCTAGTGGGTTACCGTGGCTTTCACTTTAGAATACTGATCTAAATAAGTAGTAGCTCCTTTAGAAGGATGTAGTAACACTTGAGTCATTACTATCCGAAACCTTACAAAAACCTCAAAAGTTTACAATGACTTCAGACAATCTTACGGAGTTATCATGATGTTAACTTTAGAATAGTTTCAAATAATTAGTAGTTCCCTGTGAAGGATTTGAGTCATTACTTGTGGGTTACCGTGATCTTAACTTTGTAATGAATTATACATTATGAATTATTCACATTAATTATAAACCTGCATATAGTAGTTCTTAGTAGTCTTCAGGGGCGGGGCCAGGTGCCCCAAACTCCATCAGAGTCGGAATGTAATATGTTTTTGGACTTGCCAGTATTAATTCTTTACTAGTAATACTAGCGGTTTTCTTAACCAAACCTAATATTTTACAGTGCTTTGATTTATTTATTTTTATTTTTATGCATGCAAGTGGCCACTGCACTTGTCCCCGTTTGTTGTGGTTGTGGAGTGCCTCCGCACTGAGGAGGAACCACTCTACTGTGACGTTGTTATCGGAGTATATAGTGGGCGCAAATGGACGGCGAAGTGCGGTGGTTGGTTTGTTTCTCTGCACTAAAGCTTATAAAATAATTTGCGCACAACAATAAACTAAGCCTATTTAAACATTCAAGAGCCAGAAGACGCGAATGAGAACCCGCATCTCAGATAGTTCTCTTTAAGTCTTGCGCTTAAACGGACAAATTCACGCAAAAATTGTCAACATGACCGTCTTGAGTATCCTAGCAAACATAATATTCCTGCTGTCTGTGTTTTTAATATTAATCAAACAACCATGGGCGTCAGAACCATTGTATGTGGGTGGGACAAGACCCACCCACTTTTTACGATCAATGATATTGGACCCACTCACTTTTATCGTCTCTAACATTCAGCACATGTCTGTTTACCTACCCCTAATCGATAAACACTTATTATTAAACACATGTTAGATGCTTTATTTCCACTTTTCTAATATTTTCTTACTTTTTATTGAAAATAAATACCTTTCCGATCTGATATGTGATGGGAAAAGGGAGAGGATTGAGTTTGGCGAAAGGCGGACTCGAACCGCGGGTCGATTTGTGTCAAAACTAGGTGCCGTGCATCTTACCCCTACACTACTGACACTTTCAACAATATGGCGATTTCCGTAACTTTGTCTTTCCGAACTATATGTTTAGCAAGCAAAGCGGTATATTTGTACTTAATGTAATTCTGAGGACCCACCCACATTTGTTTTGCTTCCGACACCCATGAAAACAACACAAGACAAGGAAATCACTCTAGATTGATTGGCTGTTGTAACTTTAATAAGGAACAATCTTTCATTTATACAGTCAAATATGCAATGTTATTTCACATTTGATTACTGATATTCAATTTCTGTTCCTGAAAAGTAATGTTAGACCTACCAGAAAATTATTATTTGTGCTGTTGTGTAGTTAGATTATTTGTTCTTATTTTCTTTATTTTTATTTGACAGTAGTTATTTTTTCCCTGAATATAGCACATACAAACTGAACCATGAGTAATTTGAACAGTTACACCCCTTGTAAATATGTACATAATAAATATGTATTATAGGCCCCCACTAATTATTCTAGAAATAAGTTAATTCAATAAAGGTAACCTCTTTTGCTACATATTTTTGATGGTTCGGATGCATACTCTACATGTTTTACCATTTACGAACTATCATGTATGTGCCCTATACCATCACCATTCATATCAATGCAACCAATAAATAAATTACTACCAGAGTACAAAATTGTTTACAAAGAAATAAATAATAATAATTATTCTTCATGGAGCTAGTCACTTAATTTTGCTCTCAAAATGCACCATATTTATGCATTTAAAAATTAAAATTAACAAAATTTTCTTCCGGGGAGCACCCCCTATGTCTACCCACAAAATCCTGTGATATATTTATAATGTAATACAAATATGAATTGACACTTCTACAGCTTCTTGCTGAGCTCAAAAGCCACTTTCTACTGTTGTCAATTAAGTTGCTCTTGTTGCCTGGGCTGATGTTTTGCTAATCGTCTTCGAGATCTACAAAATGATCTTGTTTACTCATTTTGAATTCCTTTTAACACAGAATAATACGTTTGGTTATTAATAATATACAGTATGATTACCTCCAGTGTAGGGCTATTTATACTGGTTCACTGTTTACATGTATTTAAATGTGCCACCCCTCTCTGAGTCCCCCGCCCCTGGTAGTCTTAAGGAGGTATGTAAATAATAGTAGTTACTGATTAGCTACTACATTCAGCTGAGCGCTTGCTAATTTGTAAATGAGAGTTTCTTGTTAGTTAATAGTAGTTACTTGAATGCTAATAATGCATTACTCATTTGTTCTCTGTGTAGTTATTCATTAATGACGGAACAGTAATCTAAAGTGTTACCAAAAAAACCTAGCAATGTTTGTAAGTGACACATTCTTTTGAGTCGATTTCTTTCAAATTCCGTTCACTAACGCACTGAATCAGCAGCTTCTAAATTAGGAAAGTAGCTTGCCCAACACTGAGATTTGAGCATACTTTTATTACTTTTTCAAATCTTTTAACCAATAAGCAACACCATATGTTACACGTCACATCAGTTCATTAATATTTCCATCGCAGCAGATATTTCACATCACTTCTAGACCTTATAGTGCAACATATAATGCTGCTCCTTGTCACATATACTTATGCTGTTGCTGATGGAAACCTGCAAGACCTCCAGTGAGTACGGGGATGAAGTGGAGAGGACTGCAAGGGCTGACGCTTTTCTTGTTAAAGTAACCCAAAGGTCAGCCACAACCCGATCCTTCCAATCCAGTTAGAGCTGCCGGCAAAGCTGTCCAACACCTTGCTTTTTCTCAGTGCCCTCAAATCCTTGACTGGCAGTCAAAACAGCCCTGTGCAGAATCAGAGGTGTAGTTGACCGCCTCTCGTCTGCGCTTTGCAAACCATCCCTTCAAGTCGCCTCTAATCCTCTGCTAGCCCGGCTGGCCGCGGCACCTTTAATCCCGATGCTTTCTGACAGAACTGAGCCCAGGCCTGAAGTTGAGGCTCTGCTTGCTTGAGAGAAAAAAGGTGATGGTGAGAAGCATTTCAGAGCTCAGCCAAAGTCTGGGCGCATCTGATGACAAACAGACAAGGCCCGGATCTGCCTTATGGCTGACGCTTAGTGAGCCTTAACCTGCTCTGTTATCACTCAACACACTTTTCTCTGCAGTCTTCCATCAGTGTCAGATGGAGGAAAGCAGAGATGACAACAAATAGTAGCTTCTAACCTCTGATGTTTAAAGAGATACGACTGGTTAAAAATAGTACATTTGAACACAGGCTCTTAAGTTAAGAAAAAACGTTGTTATTTGCTTTCAGCAGGTCTCCTTTTTAGGTGGCAATTTCATACACCGCATTGAATTTAGCTGTATTTTTGTCTAGTTTTCCAATTAAATTATCCAAACATTATTAAAAAAAAAGGTCCTTTTCCTGGAGACTGTGAGATAAGAGAGAAAATATATCTTAATACAGTGTTTCCCAACCGGGGTCCACCAAGTCCTTCAAATATATATATATATGTATTTCATAAAAATAACCGTCATCACCCGGGTGTAGATGCGAATGAGAAGTCGCGCGCGCTGTGAAAAAATGTGTCTCTGTGCACTCATCCGAAAGCGCACGCAATATTGAGTTCTCTTTCAAATCTTGCTCTTGAACGGACAAACTCACACAAAAAGTATGTCAACATGTCCATCTTGTTGAGTATTCTAGGAGACATAGTATGTACACTCACCTAAAGGATTATTAGGAACACCTGTTCAATTTCTCATTAATGCAATTATCTAATCAACCAATCACATGGCAGTTGCTTCAATGCATTTAGGGGTGTGGTCCTGGTCAAGACAATCTCCTGAACTCCAAACTGAATGTCAGAATGGGAAAGAAAGGGTGATTTAAGCCATTTTGAGCGTGGCATGGTTGTTGGTGCCAGACGGGCCGGTCTGAGTATTTCACAATCTGCTCAGTTACTGGGATTTTCACGCACAACCATTTCTAGAGTTCACAAAGAATGGTGTGAAAAGGGAAAAACATCCAGTATGCGGCAGTCCTGTGGGCGAAAATGCCTTGTTGATGCTAGAGGTCAGAGGAGAATGGGCCGACTGATTCAAGCTGATAGAAGAGCAACTTTGACTGAAATAACCACTCGTTACAACCGAGGTATGCAGCAAAGCATTTGTGAAGCCACAACACGCACAACCTTGAGGCGGATGGGCTACAACAGCAGAAGACCCCACCGGGTACCACTCATCTCCACTACAAATAGGAAAAAGAGGCTACAATTTGCACAAGCTCACCAAAATTGGACAGTTGAAGACCTGATGAAGGTCTGATGAGTCTCGATTTCTGTTGAGACATTCAGATGGTAGAGTCAGAATGGCGTAAACAGAACGAGAACATGGATCCATCATGCCTTGTTAACACTGTGCAAGCTGGTGGTGGTGGTGTAATGGTGTGAGGGATGTTCACCTTAGTGCCAATTGGGCATCGTTTAAATGCCACGGCCTACCTGAGCTTTGTTTCTGACCATGTCCATCCCTTTATGACCACCATGTACCCATCCTCTGATGGCTACTTCCAGCAGGATAATGCACCATGTCACAAAGCTCGAATCATTACAAATTGGTTTCTTGAACATGACAATGAGTTCACTGTACTAAAATGGCCCCCACAGTCACCAGATCTCAACCCAATAGAGCATCTTTGGGATGTGGTGGAACGGGAGCTTCGTGCCCTGGATGTGCATCCCACAAATCTCCATCAACTGCAAGATGCTATCCTATCAATATGGGCCAACATTTCTAAAGAATGCTTTCAGCACCTTGTTGAATCAATGCCACGTAGAATTAAGGCAGTTCTGAAGGCAAAAGGGGGTCAAACACAGTATTAGTATGGTGTTCCTAATAATCCTTTAGGTGAGTGTATATGCCTTAAGTAAACTTTATACAGTCGAGAAAGACGACGCATATCCGTGCATTAGGTCTTAAAGGGGCAGTAGCCTTTACTGCTGTCTGTTAAATGTCAAACAACAAAAGACAAGGACATAACTCACTGCTCTTGATTGAATAGCTTTTGTAAGTTTAATAGGATCAATCTTTAATTTATACACTCAAATATTCAATGTTTTTACATTTGATCAATTTCTGTACCTGAAAACTAATGTTAGACGTACCTGAAAAGCAAAATTGATTTTATTAGTAGGCCTATCTTTGCTCAATAGTATTTATTTGTGCTGCTGCTTGTATTTAATTAAATTATTTGTTCTTATTATTTTCTTTTTTTTTATTTGACAGTAGTCCCTTTTTCCCTGAACATAGCAAATACTGAACCGTACCGAAATGGTGAAACTAAAACCGTGATACAACCCGAACCGTGAGCAATCTGTATCGTCACACCCCTAGCATAACGTATGCGAGGGGGTGCCACAAAATGGAGAACATTTTCAAAGGGTGCCATAACCGAAAAAAGGTTGGGAAACCCTGCCTTAATTTATTATAGTTCTTTAAAAAAAAGCTAAATATTGTCAATAGGGAATGAAAAATAATCTTAATTCAAGATATATTATCTGAAAACTTTAATTTGTTTTAAGGATATTTATATTCCTTACCGTTCAAAAGTGTCTCTTTTATTAATATTTTTGTTCAGCAAAGCAAGGATTTATAGTGTTCCACAAGATTCTATTTTGAATAAATGCCGTTCTTTTGAACTTTTTATTCATCAAAGAATCTTGAAAAAAAAACGTATCATGGTTTCTACAAAAATATTATGCAGCTACAACTGGTTTCAACACCGAGTGTGTTGAGTGTTGAGCAGCAAATCCGCAAGATTTCTGAAGAATCATGTAACACTGAGACTGGAGAAGTGATGCTGAAAATACAGCTTAGATATCACAGGAAAAATTTATATATTAGATCAATTAGAACAGTTATTTTTAAATTATTTTCAGTCATGACAGCCCTATGAGTGGATAATTGCAACCAGCATTCACTAGGGTACAAGATATATGTGGATTAGGAATTACTTTTGGTTGGCTGATGCCAGAGCGTTGGAAGAACCAATCAGTGCTCAGTTAGAGTTTCAGTCTGAACTATGTATATATCATATTTCACAATATTGCAGTTTTTACTGTATTTTTGATCAAATAAATGCAGCCTTGGTGGGCATGAAAAACCATTTTGCTGTATTTTACACAATGGTATTGTGGTTTTAATTAAGTTTAAGTTTTTTTTTTTTTTTGCTCTGTGATTTTTGCAAAATCCACACATTTCAGATTAGATGTTGACCGGTTGTATACAATCTTGGTTGTCCGTGAATTGTGAGGAGACTGAACCGACTGTCTGTGTTTTCAAATGATGTTCTTTTTCATGTTTCCACCAAAGAAGTGCTGCTGGATTCAGACCTCTGTGGAACACTGAAAGGAAAATGAAAGCCTGTAAATGTTTAATGCTCCACCAAAAACAGAGAATAGGAAGTTAATATAAAATGTCATGCATTTCGAACCTCGACGTTTCATTTGATCTGAATTTTCACAGACCTGTCATTTATATGAATTACTGTATCAATTAATTGAAATGACTGGGAAGCTGTGTGGTTCCTCCTGGAACAATATTGCAGTATATTTCTCTGTTGTTTCATCATATCAGAAATAGTTATGGTTTCCAATATTCTTTTTGTTCTGGATGTCGGCCAAGTTCTACATAGGCAGTGTTGCCAGACGGCAGGCATTTTCAATCCAGAATGCTAAGACCTACTGTGGTTGGCAGAGAAACTTGACATTTGTTAATGCTTTGTCCTAATCCACGGAAGACATAAATGTAGAACAAAGAAATCCAACAAAAGTGAATAGGAATTCTCTAATTTCTCCGTAAAGAATGCAGGAACTGTTGAGTGTGCAGGTGGAGCGAAGGAAGGAAGAAAAATCTCCTAAAATCATGGCAACAAAAGTCCAGGCTGAAAACTGATGAAAGAGCTGTAATTTTCCATGCAAGCTGCAAATAGGACATTTCCTCATATTACTCTTTTCAGAAACATCAAATGTTCTTTCTTTTTTTGTGACTAACATTATTTACAGAGGTTTTCTGCAGAGCCCAACAAGAAAAAATGAAAGGAAAAGTGTGAAAAAAAGAGAAAGTGAACCAAGGCCTTTTTTTTCTTCTTCTCTTCCCTGTCACTGCCACTGTCACAGGAGGTAGCCTGTTAAACGCAGGAAACCGTTTGGTGTGTTTCTCTCTCTCTGACTGCCACACAACGCTGTTTGTCGTTCCCTTTTGAACCGTTGCCTACCGGATCAAAGCATGCATGAAAGTGTGCAGGTTAGTTAAAACCAGAGATGTGTTGAACCACATTCCATATGCACACACACACACACACAGCTCAGTCACTAAGGATAGCTCCATTCTGATGATGAAGCAATGTGCTTGCAAATGAAAGGCACCTATTGATGCTGAAGAAATCACAGGTATTTTTGAACCCCTGGGGGAAAAAAATGGCTTAAATGTTATGATAATTGATAGACCTTATTATTGATAGACAGATTAATCGGCTTCTATTTGGCCATTTTGAGATTATCTGTCAAATGAATTGGTTGTTAACACTTCCAAAATCCACGGACAGTCTTGCCATTGGATGAATAGACATCAAGATAAATAGTGTTTAAATGATTTTTGGGTACATTTTGAATAAATATTTTGTATTTTAATTATTTTGCTATCAATGTATTTTATATACACTACAGTTCAAAACTTTAGGGTGGGTAAGATTTCTTTTAATGGTTTTGAAAGAAGTCTCTTGCATTTATTTAATGAAAAATACAGTAAAAACTCTTTGTTTAATATTATGTGGTATTATTGCCATTTAAAATGCGGTTTTCTATTTTAATATTTTGAAATCTCATTTATTTCTGTGATGGCAAAGCTGAATTTTCAGTGTCAAATAATCCTTCAGAAATCATTCTAAGAATCATCGATTTTGGTAACACTTTACATTAAGGTTCCCTTTGTTTTCAAGGTTTTTAAAATGACTAATAACTCATTTACAAATGGATTATAAATTGTTGATAAGCAGTTATAACTGCTAAAAATGACTAAAAAGGTGACTTTAACGCAATACCTGCCAAATAGTGAGCCATTTTAACTTGCATGTTATAAATGCTTAATAAATGAATTTATTCACACTTATTTAACTCAAAACCAGATTCCTGATTTATTTCATGACGAAGCAAAAATAGACTATCATAGTGAGACTGAAGGGTGATGTACTTGTGATTTTCTCATTAATATCTCAATGACTGACACTTTTCTTAAAATGTTCCTTACCAAATGTTACTTGCATGATATTCCACAAAAAGCTCATTATGCCTATCAACTTCTTGTTTATCAAGATTAAATGATCAAACGTAATTTTGGAGAGAAGAGAAAAAACGAGCACAATAACTTGATGAGATATTACTAATGAATATTTGAATTCCAATATTAGTTACTTATGAACCTTAGTGTAAACATGTGAACCATTTATTAATGAGTTACAAACATTAATAACATGTGAAAATGAACCTTAATGTAATGTGAACACCTGTGAATCATGCAACTCTCACTTTCACAGGTTATTAATGTTTGTAACTCATTAATAAACGGTTCACATGTGTTCACGTTACATTAAGGTTCACTTTCACAGGTTATTAATGTTTGTAACTCATTAATAAATGGTTCACATGTGTTCACGTTACATTAAGGTTCACTTTCACAGGTTATTAATGTTTGTAACTCATTAATAAATGGTTCACATGTGTTCACGTTACATTAAGGTTCACTTTCACAGGTTATTAATGTTTGTAACTCATTAATAAATGGTTCACATGTGTTCACGTTACATTAAGGTTCACTTTCACAGGTTATTAATGTTTGTAACTCATTAATAAATGGTTCACATGTGTTCACTTTACATTAAGGTTCACTTTCACAGGTTATTAATGTTTGTAACTCATTAATAAATGGTTCACATGTGTTCACGTTACATTAAGGTTCACTTTCACAGGTTATTAATGTTTGTAACTCATTAATAAATGGTTCACATGTGTTCACTTTACATTAAGGTTCACTTTCACAGGTTATTAATGTTTGTAACTCATTAATAAATGGTTCACATGTGTTCACGTTACATTAAGGTTCACTTTCACAGGTTATTAATGTTTGTAACTCATTAATAAATGGTTCACATGTGTTCACGTTACATTAAGGTTCACTTTCACAGGTTATTAATGTTTGTAACTCATTAATAAATGGTTCACATGTGTTCACTTTACATTAAGGTTCACTTTCACAGGTTATTAATGTTTGTAACTCATTAATAAATGGTTCACATGTGTTCACGTTACATTAAGGTTCACTTTCACAGGTTATTAATGTTTGTAACTCATTAATAAATGGTTCACATGTGTTCACTTTACATTAAGGTTCACTTTCACAGGTTATTAATGTTTGTAACTCATTAATAAATGGTTCACATGTGTTCACGTTACATTAAGGTTCACTTTCACAGGTTATTAATGTTTGTAACTCATTAATAAATGGTTCACATGTGTTCACTTTACATTAAGGTTCACTTTCACAGGTTATTAATGTTTGTAACTCATTAATAAATGGAGTTTAATAACGGCGAATAAATACATTTATTAAGCATTTATAACATGTGAGTTAAAAATGGCTCACTATTTGGCAGGTATTGCGTTAAAGTCACCCTTTTATTCATGCAGTTATAACTGCTTATCAACAATTTATAATGCAGTTATTAGTCATTGAAAAACACCTTTATGAACCCTTTACATTTACATTTACCCTTTAATTTAAAGTGTTACCAACATTTCTTATTATTATCAATGTTGAAAACAGTTGTGCTGATTAATATTTTTGTGGAAAGTTCAAAAGGACAGAATGTATCTGAAGTAGAAATATTTTTGTAATACTATAAATGTTCTTGCTGAATAAGTATTATAAATCTTACTGACCCCAAACTTTTGAAGAATATATCAATAAAACATGCACACAAATAAACATAAGGCAATGCAATTTAATCTTACAATAAGTATAAATATATATTATATATTTCACAATTTACTGCATATTTTAAACAAAATGTGTAGTTTAATGTTTAGTGTATAGGTCACCCTAAACATTAGTATCTGTATATTGCAGCCATCAAACAACTCGACCACTAATTCATCTATAGTTTGATGTAACAGCAGAAGTCCTTTTTGTTCACTATATAGAATGGATGATAACTCTTCAAAAATATACAGCCGGCTGTTCTGTTTTACAGCAGGGCAGTGAAACATCCCATACTGACAGCAGCCCCGTTCACAAACGACTAATCAAGCCGTCTTCCTTCGCTTTGAAAATGAAAGGACACTTATCTGATGTCAGGTTTGTTACTGCCCAAGGACTGAGATCATTTCTCTTTCAGCACACAAATACTGGGTGACGAGAATCAATCAAACGCTGATTCACCGAATTGGCCAACACGGAGGAGAGGAAAAATTCACGGGAGCCAAGTGTGTCATCTGTTGCCAGAGTCTGTCTGTGCGTGCGATGACAATGCTGTGCTGGATTCTGGTCCGTGAGTAGCCCATGCTAGAACACTGGGTCTGCTGTGCTACTACAGCTGCTTGATTATAATGATATTCTGACCCCTGCTGATTCTAGAGGATCCACAATCCCTCTGATCACTAAGTTGCCTCAGGCTTATCAGCTCTCAGCATGAGGAGGCTGCTGTCCCGAACATAAATATTAGATTTGAAAAATATAGGGCGAATATGAACCTGAGCCAGAGCAAATACTCGGTTTTGTTTTTACAATTATTTCTTTGTATTGTAACATTGAAATGAAAGATTTGTGCTGAAAATTGCATTCAAAGTGCACTAAACGCTGTCCTGGTACTGTGATTATAATGAGTGGCAAAATAATTGTCTTGAGAGAATGACTAACACTGTGTTGAATTAATATAATGAGTGACAAAAATAAATGTCTTGCCATAAAGCACAACATTTCGTTGAAGGCTACAAAAAACACTTGAGGTGCAAACACGCAGCACACATGCACACACATACACAGACCCGGAGGCGCACACACACACTCAGCTCAGCTCAGCTCCAGAGTTGCAGATTTGAAAAATAAAGCTCCTCAGCAGTCGGCAGGTGTTTGAACATCAAGCCCTGCTCACGTTTGGCCTGCTGTGTTGGGTTGGAGAGAAACCCGCTCTGACTGCAAAGACGAGAGATGCAAGCAGGCAGGAGGAATAAACACTAGTGAATGGAAGGTGAAGTGACCTATTTCCACATGTGATGGCAGAGGTGTCTACACGAAAACAGGAAAACAAAGCTTCTTGTCTTGAGGCTGAAGGGAATTACAAGTCATTCTGTATGTTCATTCTCTCGCATATAAATATCAGAATGATGTTACGATGAAAAATACATCTGTTGAAAATATGTACGTTTTATAATAAAGCAGAAATCTGTAAATGGCTTTCTGTGATGATTTACTGCACTCACTTAAAAATGTTGGGTTAAAAATAACCCAACAAGTAACCCAACTGTGGGTTGGTATAGCACCTTCCCAACTGTGGGTTATTTTAACCCAATGCATTGGGTTAAAAAAAAGTTGGGTTAAAAGTAACCCAACAGTTGAGTTAACTTTTTATTTTTATTCATGTCATTATTTTAATAAATAAAATACACATTTTCAAATACAGATTGTTTATTTGTAAGAAACAATACATACATTTTAAAATATACATTTTAAATGTCAAACTAAATATTGTGGAGTCTAGCATTTAATGTAAATATACATAGATGTGTACATATTAAATTCAAAATACACAGCACAAATACATTCAAAACCTATTAAAAAAAATGTACAAACAGTACACATTCAAATCAAAACATATATTAGAAACCTACACACAAATGTACATAGAGTAAACATACATAACATGTGTACATACAACACAAAAATTAATACTACATTTAAAACTACACAAAAGTGTACAGAAATATTACATTCAAAACCTATACAACAGAATACACAAATTCATAATATTAAATCCTTCCAGAAATAAACTACTTTATTAAAAACAATGCACTGTACACTGCATTGATGTGTTGTAAACATACCTTAAGTAGCAAAACAAATACAAATGATGATGATCAAAGTTCTTAATGAGGCAGCGATGTGTTGAAGGAACTCCTCTGGATATATTCAAGTTTGCATGCTGCAAAAACTCCCAAATGGGGGCAGAGGTCTTTGGATAGTTTGTCATAGATGTATAAAGAAATCTGAAACATACATCCAGTGCTTGAAATAAGGTCTTCTGTTCAACTTCCTCCACACTGAAAATGAAAAAACCTGCGAGTCCTCTTTGTCCCCAAGAATTGTCATGTGGATCCTGGCTTGTCTCACTGTTCAGCTAATGCACCACGTTAGTTCCAACCTTAAAAGAATAAATAAATGTATTATTTATGTAACATTTTTGTAAAATAACCCAACATATTGACCCAATATGTGTAACCCAACGGTTGGGTTAAAAAAATAACCCAACGTTTTTTACTGTGTGTGCTCTGAAGATGTATGAACATGAGGTGGATCATAGATAAATCCCAACTATTTTCATTTTAATTAATTGTTGATTACCAGCATTTCCATAGGCCTATTTGATTTTCAATGGCTGTTAAAACAATGCTAAAAAAAATCTGTTTAAAAATGCCTTAGCTATAACAAAATGAGAGTAGCCTATACTTGAATATTGCATAATACAGCTCAGAGACACGGTCACTTGGAGCCATCAGACTTTGAACCTCATGGTTTACTGAGGAAGGAGGGGGGGGGGGGGGGGGCAGTGACATAGATTGGATAAGTCACTCCCCTTACTGTGATACTGATTCAAAACATTTAACCCCTCATTGCACTATGAAACAGGCTGAATTAAACTTTCAAACGCAAGTTATTCATCTTTGACTTTATAAGGAATGTTCAGATATATTTTATGACCCAAGCCACATGAAAAAGTAAAATTATAGGAACCTGCAAATTATGACAATTTCAGATTCTTTCTGAAAAATGGCAATATCACAAATGTGTATCATGTAGAATTTTACAACATTATGTCAGTATACTGGTCTGATGACTATATGACAAAGTGACACGTGACGGCCAAGTATGGTGACCCATACTTGGAATTTGACCTCTGCATTTAACCCATCCAGTTAATGCACACACATTAGGAGCAGAGTAGTGAGTAGTTAACACACAGCAAACGTGCATACAAACACCCAGAGCCCGGGTAGTGATTAGGTGGCAAGGGCACCTCAGTCATTTCCCACCGGTTCTGGAATCGAACCAGCAACCTTTGGGTTACCAGTTTAACTCCCTAACCACTAGGCCATGACTGCCCCATATATATATATATATATATATATATATATATATATATATATATATATATATATATATATATATATATATATATATATATATATATATATATATATATATATATATATATATATATATATATAATTTAAATATGTGTGTAAACTTTATACATTTTCATTAAATGAATAGTCCTTAACAGTTAACATAAAATAATAATAAAAAAATAACATGAACTCATACAAAATTACAAATGTATGCATGAAAATATAAAAGCTATGCATAATTGATCCATTATTTTACATATACAAGATAGATAGATAGATAGATAGATAGATAGATAGATAGATAGATAGATAGATAGATAGATAGATAGATAGATAGATAGATAGATAGATAGATAGATAGATAGATAGATGATAGATAGATAGATAGATAGATAGATAGATAGATAGATAGATAGATAGATAGATAGATAGATAGATAGATAGATTAGCCTACCTTCAATGTAAACTTTGACCCTTTAAACTTCGTCTGTTGACGGAATGAACCATTTCACACAGAACTACTAACATTTCGCCTGTTCGTGTCAATTAAAAAAAAAAATGGGTTGAAAAGAGACAATAGACGGTTTAACAATAGCACTTTATCATGTCTGTGTCAAGACAAAAGGTTCACAGCTGCTGCTGATGTGAAGTGTGTGTGTGTGTGTGTGTGCGATGACATAATGGACTAGTCGCGTGTTTTAGGCGCGTTCACTAAAGTTCTGAGCGCGTGCTTAGATCTACTAGTGTCAAACGCTCTCGCGTCGCTTAACAGGGGAGAGATCGGATCATATGCTGCAGATCGGACATAATGGCTACAATGTTGAGCAAAGAATTACCGGATATCGAGGTAAAGCGACACACAGAGTGTTACTGAGCTTTGTATATGTCGGTAAGACGTTTTTACACACTTTGTTGCACGTGTCCATGTTTTAAAGTCAGGTAAGGTGATTTGTGTGGGAGACTGCGAGACAAAACTTTGAAAGTTGCACTGTTTGTGCAAAATACAGGCACATCGAGGAATAATAAAAAAAAGGATAAAAAAAAAAAAAAAAAGAAGAAGAAAAAATAAAAACATTGGTCACTTGATTTTAATAAAATAAAAATATGTATGCACTTATAATAGCCTACTTGTTGCATGTCTAATTTCAACCTAAAAATAAGGTAATTGCACAGCAGTATATTGATGGTGATTATGGTATTATTATTATTATTATTATTAATACAATATTATTTTAAAAATATTGTTTATCGGTTTAATTTTTTTGCACATCATTTTCAGTTATGAGTTACATGGAAAAAACTACATATGAGGATTTTCGTCGCTAATCTTTAATACCCCCCCCCCCCCCCCCCCCCCCTGAATGTTTATTAAAAGGTGGAGATAAATAAAAGCTCACCTGAAGAGGTTTTTTTTATATACATGGCCTTGTGTGCTGCTAGGAAGAGATTTCAGGACCTTGGACAGGGACCCACTCAGTAGTTGACATCACAGTAGCTGTTCAACACTGATGAAGCCGTAATTAGTAGCTTAATGAAAATGTACAGTTCCAATTTAAGGATAATTTCCTTCAAATAAACAAGTGTACAGCCACATATGTCACATTTTCTTCTGATGTGCAATGCACTTTAGAGACAACAAGCCTGTTGATTTGTGAGCAGTACATGATGGCCTACATCGTATATAACTAGGATTTTTTTTTTTTTTTTCAAAGCTATTTTACAGACATTGACATGTCGGGAGCTTTTAATTCCTTTCTTTTTATATATAGAAACAACTATTAAATCATGTGTTGTTTCTATCAAGTGCACTTAAGCAAGCAGGTTGCTAATTTAGTGGTTAAATTAGTCTAGAAAAACAGAGGCATTAAATGTTTTGTTTTTTTAAAGACGTCATGTCCCAGAATTAAAATCAATTAACTTAATCGAAACATAAGTGAATGTTTTAATTTGTGCCTTTGAAATGGTGAAGTATTTTAATTTAGGCCCATCAGACCTTCCTCAACTTCAGTGTCTCAGGGTGCGTCTCAATCAGCTCCCTAGTTTCGAGCTTGTGAATCCGTATATCGTGTACACAAATCCGGGCACTGGCTCACTACACATTGGGACACTGATGAATACTCAGTTTCTGGCTGACTACGTACATCGTCAACATACAATGTCGTAAACAACAACAGGCAGGACCAATATTTTTGATATTATTTTTTATGCAGTTTAAAGGTGCAGTATGTAGTATTTATGAGGATCTATTGACATAAATGCAATATAATATACATAACTATGTTTTCAGTGGTGTATAAAGACCTTACATAATGAGCCATTTCTATCTACACACACCGCGGGTCCCCTTACAGTGAAATTGCCATTTTGCTCTCTCCGACGACGACATTTGTGTCCTGTGACGGATACCGTAGCTTCGAAAGGAAGGATTGAGTGGTGGGTGATTGCAATTCACAATCACAACCTCACCGCTAGATGACGCTAAAATTTACACACTGCACCTTTAAACCATAGACTGTAAAAAAATATGGACGTAGTGTCTGTGACGTCACCCATAGGTTTCTGAAGAGCTGTTTTGAAGAGTAAAGTAGGGTCGAGCTGGCCGTTGCCATCTTGGCAACGTGTCTTCACGCGTCACTCCCGGATAATAGAAAATGGACAAAGAGGCGGGACGTGGGTGGAGCTGAGGTGACGCGATGACTAACAGACAGCAGATAAATGGCTATCCACCTGTCCCTCAAAGTGGCACCCTTAATTATGCAGAACTTAAAGGCTTTATATAATGTAAACGAATGAGTTATAAAAAAAATTCACCCCCCTCACAGTTGTCATGAAGGGCAAAATTAGCCATATAGACCAAAACCACAATTTGTACCAGGCTGTAAACATGTTTCTTTCTGCTGTAAAGTTGGGCATTTTAACATGGGGCTCAATGAGATTCTGCTCCTTTCCAGTCGATTGAATCACTTCCGTTTTGGCTTCAAAAGAAACTGCAGGAGGTTGCCGCTTGCTTTAAACACATTGTTCGGTTACATACTCTAATAACATTTCAGCCGAATATTAATTATAAGTGTAAACTAGATGTGTTTACTACCTGTCTAGCAATTTGTGTTTATGCTGACATATAATTTTTTTAAAAAGGGTTGTCTTTTCTATCGTTTGTCATTTATATTTATTAAGTTGGCTCATGTGTTTTATGTTTTGTGCTTCAGAAATGTGATGTCATTTCCAGTAAGGGAGCATAGTGAGCAACGCTGCTCCCTGGTTTTTGTGGTGCATTGTGGGTTTTTTCAGGGAGCGAACGTTCCAGTGCACTGGATTGAGACAGCCCTTAAAATGGCCGACTCCCTGATCAGTGCCCTGACTGCTGAACTAGGAAGCTGTTTGAGATGCACCCTCTGCATTTCCAATATTAGTTCCAGTCGTCCGTAGCATTTGCCATGTTTGATGTAGCATTAGCACATCTGATTTACATGAATCCTATCTGTTAGTGGTGAGCCAAAGAGAACGTCTTGGTATGCACATCACACGCCAGATGACATCTCTGCTCAGGTGAGATAAAGCTTTCTCTTTTAAGTTGAGCAGATATGGGCATTGACTTTCATAGAGAAAATAGAACTGTTACTGACGACTCTCATTAGCATTTCTATTCATGAGTGTTATGACTATGGCAACGTGACCTTGGCGTGCAGAGTGCACTTAAAACGTGCTCTAAACGACTCCTGTCTGCCACTGAAAATACCTCACTAAATGTCATAATAATGGCTGTCCATGGGGCAATTAAATTGGCCATTCATTTTGGCAGTGCTGTCAGACGTCTCATTTTAATATCCTGCTTTTCCGAGAGCGCTAAACGTGTGCCTTTGTGTGTGCTCACGGATTCATTAAAAAATCCTCCGGGATGGCCATCAGTGTTCGTTAAAAACCAGATTAATGTGGCCGCTTACACAAAGGGCTACGGCTTTATATGGAAGGCACCGAACCACGACAATGACCACTTCCTGATAACGAGTCAAGTACCGTGATAGAAAATTGTCGACTTAAAAGCCAAAATTGCAATATGAACGTAATGAAAGCCCCATTAGCTGACAGACATCCATATCATGGATGTCAAAGTCAGATGCTGTACCTGCTGGAGCTTTTATCCGTGCCTAAAAAAAGAAGTCCTTCTCAAGTTCAGGAGGAGACTTGGGAATATTTAAAATCCAGTAATGGTCTGCGATTACATGCGGGGCTTACCAAGACGCTGACCTCATGACATATGCTACTGGTGTAAGTGCTTATATAAATGGTTACATAGTAGAGGGTTAAACGGATCGTAGCCCCATGGTTCAGCACACATGTGATTCAAGGATTAATTGCAAAGTTTAACTGTCATAGATTGAAAGTTTATCATTTGCACGTGTTTTGTCCATAGACTGTAGAAAAATATGGACGCAGTGTCTGTGACGTCACCCATAAGGTCATGAAGAGCAGTTTTGAAGCCTCAAAGTCGGCCGTTGCCATCTTGTCAGCGCGTCATTGCGCATCACTCCCGGATAGCAGAAAAGGGGCAAAGGGGCGGGATCCATCTGTCACTCCAAGTGGCCACGCCCTTATTTATGCAGAATTTTAAGGCTTTAAATAATGTAAACGAATGAGTTAAAAAAAAAAATCACCCCCCTCACAGTTGTCATGTAGGGCAAAAATAGCTGTGAAGACCAAAACCACAATTTGTACCAGGCTGTAAACATATTTTTTTCTGCTGTAAAGTTGTGCATTTGAACATGGGGCTCAATGAGATTCTGCTCCCTTTTAGAGCCTGTCCCTAGCGGCCAGTCGATGAATTGCAGTTTAAGTCACTTACGTATTGGCTTCAAGAGAAACTGGGGGAAGTTGCTGCTTCGTTTTGTCTTGCCAATTTACACATTCAAATTATTTTAAACCATTGCATCACAAGAAGAGGCAATTCGCTACTCGTGCACTGTTAACTGTGATCACAGCCGCACACAAATGAAGCAGAGGCACAGACACAGAATCAATTGACCTATTGGTAAGCCCCGCCCCCCCCCCCCCCCTTAGTTACTGTTGCTAACTCGGACAAACAAACAGAGTTGCTAACTGTCTTACAACTGAGTGCTAACTGAGTGTAGCGGACCCTGTGATGGCCAAACTTAACTGATGGTTTATGAAGTTTATTACATCGTTTTTCACTCCAAGAAATATCACTGTAATTGATGAACAAACAAAGCAGAAGTGCGCATTAACGTCTCATTCCCAAACTCTCTCTCGCCGTTGCATTATCATTAACATACATAGCAAATTATACAAAAACACTATACAACTACTAACACTAAACAAACATATACAGACCGTGTGCCTTTTCGGGGGTGCTAATAAACGGTAAACTTTGTTTCTGAAAACAACTCCGATAAACTGCTAGCTCTCCCTTTCACTACCAGTACACTATAATACCCATCAAAATAGAAGTCCTCCTTAGTAAGACAGATAATGTAGACCTCAAAAATATCTAAACATGTAAATATAAAAAATATATACAAAAACAAATCGTTTTTTGTTAATGTTACATGACGTGAGAACAGTTAGTTATTTTGGTTTGTATGTTAGCAGGGACTCAGTAGCTTTAATCGTAACTTATGACCACCAGAAAATCCTCTCAGAACACCTGGAATCAGTGTTACAGTACCCCAGACACATCATTTTACCATTTTTGTAGCATAAACACTATCAAACCGATGAGAGCTTCGGATTTTCCAATGTATCTCAATGGCGCTGAAACCTAAAGATGGCCGAGTCCCAGTCCCAGCGCAACTGATACTCAACTGCCATTGGCTCATCTGCATTCGAGGGGCGGGGCTTACCGATAGGTCAATTCCTCTTTCACATCCTCTTGCGCTTGAAGGGACACATACACCAAGGCTGTGTAACCATGTCTTAGACATTGGGAGGGACCAAAGTTTTGTTTTTTAGGGGGTGTTATTGGTTTATTTAAAGGAATTAAATTATTAACAGTTAAGCCCTGCCTTTTTTGATTTGATTGGCCATCTCACTCATTCTGATAGTGACGAGCACTGTTAGGCCGCTGAGGCAGACCAACCTAAAAAAATGTACATTTTACTTTTGTCATCCTAGCAACAAACAGAGCGGTGTGTAATGGAGTACAGCAGAGCAGCATCAAGAATATCAAATATTGGGGGTGACAATTTGGCCATTTATAATTATTCGTGTGGACTTGTCCCCCCTCAATATGGTGGTTACGACCCTGACATACACACAAAATTGTCAAAATATCAGTCTCGGCAAGTATTCTCGTAAGCGCAGTCGGTTATGTCTTAAGTGAACGTCAATAGTTGAGAACAAAATCGGATGTGTATCATTATATTGGATCAGTGCATTCAGCCTTAACATGACAGCAGCCTTTAAATACCTGCTGCTGTCTATGTCATAAATGTTAATCAAACAACAAAGCACAGCTTTAACGGTAACACTTTAGTATGGGGAACACATATTGACTATTTAGTACGACTTTTGCCTCAATAAACTCCTAATTTACTGCTTATTAATAGTTAGTAAGGTAGTTTTTGTAGCGTTTTAATTTAGGTATTGGTAGGATTAAGGATGTAGAATAAGGTCATGCAGAATAAAGCATTAATATGTGCTTTATAAGTACTAATAAACAGCCAATACCCTACTAATATGCATACTAATAAACAACTAGTTAATAGCGAGAATTGAACCCTAAAATAAAGTGTTACCACTTTAACAAAGATAAATCTATATTTAATTTATACAGTGAATACTATAGTGTTCCATTTAGGCCTGATTACTACATTTCTGTACCTGAATACGACAGTTAGACCTTACTTTATTTGTAACTTTGTTATATTGTATTTATCTAGTGTATTTGTTCTTTTTTTTACTGACTGATCACTTGTCTTTAACAATGAATGAACTTTATTAGTTAGGCTAGTAGTTTTTGCTGTGACATCGAAGTACTTATAGTATGCTTTAAGTAATAAATAGAAAGCAAAGTTATATTTGCCAACCCTACAAACACCTTTTTTTTCTTGCTGGTCTGAAAAATTATCCAATCCGTGACTCAGAAACCGTAATATGATCCGAACCGTGATTGCACAAGAGATATACACCACTATACCTCAGTGAGCAAAACAAACCATTTTAATCATTTTATGATGTCAAATAATTATATATATATGGATTTCTCGGATGATTTTTCATGGTTTTCCATCCTTTTTAAGATCTTGTTACCAGAAATCAACAAAATAAAAACGTTTAGTCTTTAAATATATATATTTTTATGCTGTAGCAAAAAAAAAAAAAAGTGTTTGAAAGGACATTGATGAGCCAGCAACCCTTCAGCTTGGGTTATCATACTGTCATCCACTCAGCAGGTTCATGACCCTTAGTCAATGATTATCCCATGCACTACTGAGCGGTATTAAGAAATCTGTTCACACACACCCTGTTCAGACCCTTTGGACGGCATGGCAGGCCTCTCCTCTGGAACGCAGGATTTTGAACTTGTCCCACCCTGTTGCCTTTCCGTAGTTTGAAATAATAAACGTTAATACATAGATTTTCTTAGTCTGATCCTAATCCAACACTGTCTCTTAAGAACTAGTCTAAGTAGCACTTAGCCAAGTCTTACTTTTCAGACCAATATAACTGACTGTTGTTATAATGATTAACTTGTAAGGCTAGTATAATCAGTTTATGCAACCGGCCACAGGACTGAGGCTTTAAAGAGACTGTTCACACAAAAATAAAAACTCTGCCCTTGTTTACTCATGTCGTTCAAACCTGTATGACTTTTTTCTACAAAAGAAGGTATTTTGAGAAATGTCCCAGTGTTTTTTTTTTGTCCGTATAATGATAGTCAATTATATGGACAAAACCATTCTTCAGTATGTCTTTAATGAATAATTTTAGGAATGTTTAATACATTTTTAATCAAAATCATGTGACGCATATGTGAACACGGTTGGTCTAAAGAACATTAGCAGGTCTCTCATAGATGCCTAGCCAATGATCAGCCGTGTTTTTCCGCTTGAATCAACTTCCTTTCACTCATTACAGTGACTGAATTTTGAATAGAAGCTTCTGGAGACCTTTAGCTGAGCAAGATGATGTTGATGCCAAATGATCTATATTGCTCTCTATAATTATGTTACAGGACTAAATTATATTCTGGGCTTGTGCTGAACATTGCTAGGCTGCTGGAGCGCTGTGGCTTCATTGCAGCTATGGAGGATCAATTCCTGTATTGATTTCAGGCAAAAAGACTAGGCAAGAATCTCTGTAGATTGTGTTTAACTATTCCGCCTTAGGGAGGGAGGGGGCTGTGTTATGAAAGATGAAGTGTGCTTTGGAAAGGGGTCAAGTTGCCTACATTGAGATCATTCCATAAATGCTTTTAGTTATGAATTTGCCCTTTTTCAGCATCTGGATGATGTTTCATTAGTATTAATTATAGTAGAGAACACACCTGAACTCATTCAGACAGAGACAAAGCTTGCTTTTAGTGGACTCTATGTTCTGGGTAGCTGTCATTTATAAATGTAAAAGTGTAATTTAAAGGTGCAGTGTGTAGTATTTACGAGGATATATTGACAGAAATGCAATATAATATACATAACTATGTTTTCAGTGGTGTAGAAAGACCTTAAATATTGTACTGTTATGTTTTTATTTCCTTACAATGAGCCATTTCTATCTACACACACCGCAGGTCCCCTTCCAGTGAAATCGCCATTTTGCGCCGTCATGTTTCTACAATCTATATTTAAGATTTCAATATGTAGAAAATTTGTAACATCATCAGGTGAATCTCTGAACAGATGGTCAAATATCAGATGGTCAGATATCTGATATATATTACAAGTGGACTTTAATGGCGCTATATATATAGTGGGTTTAAAGGCTTGCCGATTCCTTATGACTGACATCAGACAACATCATTCCCTATCATTTGATCATATTCACTGTTCTTTTTCTGTATAGGGAGCAGATTTTGCTTACTTTGGCAGGAAAAAGCCAGTATTGATTTGTTGCCTCAGTGGATCACTATGACCAGCAGAGAGTGATAAAGCCAGTCTCCAGAGCTCTCCCTGTGGAAATGAAACACAGCACACATCACATGCAGCTTAAAATGCATTCTCTTTCTAGCCAAAGCCTGGCATGGTTTTAATGAAATGTATACACTTGCTCTTCAATATGCGATTCTGCTGCGATTTCATTCTGTTGAATTCCACAGCTTTTTTTTTTTCAACTCAATGCTGTGGTATTTTGAGAGGAGAAACCTACCTCACAGATGAAACTCGAACCTTGCTGACATTTTAAAACAGGTTTTATTTCAAGCGACAAAGCGATGTAGCCTCTTGTGAACAGAGTTTAATCTCATGATTACTGTATATAGCTGGTAAAAGAAACCCATGATATTTCGCCAATTACCTTACGACCTTTAGAAGTGAATACACAAAAAGCAATAACTACGCACAGTAACCCTCTGTTTGGTCATAAAATTGGGCCCACACTTTCATTTCCAATCTTTGTTCCACTAAAAGCCTATTTGACATGAAATAGACTGGTTTCCATCTAGAGCTTGTTCAACTGTCACAGAGGGACTTCAGTAGAGATATTGATCTCTTCTTATATAGATCTTTTCTTCTTATAGATGTGTTTCCCCTTACACAATATTGATCTAATTGGCAAAGGTGCACAATGTTTTTCATTGCTTACAAGAAACAGCCTTCACTCTAAACATACTGGTTATGTTTCTGTACTGGCCTTTATTAAGTGTTCTTTTTTAAAATAATTAATACTTGTTTGTTTATCCTTTCCGGCTCTGTATGGACTGTGTGCCACTTTGAGGTTGCCATTCATTTTCAGATCTGTTGATCTGCGACTGGTCAAACATGGCTTTACTCACTCATTATTACTTCTGCTTCTCAGACTGAGCCTATTATAGCAAATAAACAGTAGCTTGACTGGCTCAGTCCCAGCAAGAGAACAATACTGTGCAATCCTGATGTTTTTTGTCATGTCTCTGAAATTAATGAAAACAAAGAAAAATGTATTTAAATAATACTGTTTAAGATTATAAATTCCATCTAGTTCCAACTAAAAATAGTCAACTAATTCCTACCGAAGTCCCTTTCAAGAAAAGTCTGTTCACTTTGTGGCCATATTTGCTATTTTGGCCATCCAAGACCAAGTCCTATCTATTTGATTAGGGGAATCCTGGAATCTCAAAAAAAAAAAAATGATTTGGACTAGCAATTAAATAACATATTTCAAATCAGCAACAAAATCTGACATGAACAGTCCCATAAATGTCGCTTCTTATTCTCAATTAGTGTTTAAAAAGCTTATTTTTCAGGCTAGACCCGCCAATGCGCATGTCCTAAGTGCGAGTCTCAGGTTTCTATGGGAACTGCCACTTCTTGAGGCAGCTGCGATGGGATGTATTCCGCCATATTGTGCATTACAGTTTCTCCCATTCATAAGTAATAGGAATGCTCCGTCTGTATATCTCTATTCCTAGGATCTTTGGCTGACATTCTGGCAAGGATCTCTCAAATTCATAAACAAACATCCGTCCAGTAACAGTAATAGAATGTCCAATCAAAGTTATCTGATCTTTAATAATGTTCTCAAAACGTTAGCACAAAAAGATTCAAATCTGGACGTCTTGAACATTCAGAGAAAATTCAGAAATAACATTTATGTTAGCTGGGTACAGTCTATACCAAAGACTTTATATATAGGAAGACAGTGCACTCGATTACTTATGAATGGGAGAAAGTGCAATGTCCAGTATGGCGAATAAGCCCCGCCTTCTAAATGGAAGAGCCAATCGTTGATTAGTAAATTCATCACGTCACTGCACCTGCGCTCCGGTTGCTATAGAAACAGGCAGTGTTCTGAGGATTGCGCATGTGCATTAGCTTTGTCCAGGCTGAAAAAATCATTTTTTTTGTCATGATTCAAGCGTTTTAAAACAAAATTTATGAGACAGTTGTTGTCAGATTTCATTGGTGATTTCAAATATCAAATTGTAAGCTTGGCGAACGGTTTTGGAGAATTTGATGTTTCCCCATTCAAAGAGATAGGAGCTGCACTTGCATGCCCATGATGGCGTTTCAAAAATGGCCGCCGAGTGAAATGACTTGTCTTAAAGGGACTTTGACTATCCTCTCCAAGCAAGTTTTGTGTTTTTCTGTTGAAAGTGAAACTGATCAATCGCATTATTCAACGGTTTGAAATTTCCTAGTATTCGCCGCAGTGCAAAAACAGGACTTCATTATTAATACTATTGTAATATTGTTACAGTTTTTGTCTTGTTGCCAGGCCAGTCGCTTCGTACATTGTTACAGATGCGGTCACATTTACCTTTGCTTGGCAAATTTGGCAAAAAGCAGCATAATCCTGCATTATCAGAGGCCGTAGAATCAGGACAGCATTTCTAGGACCCTATTTTTTTTGTATGTATTAGCAGTTTGTTCTATTTTATAACACTTACTATTCAATTCTGTATCATTAATTTTCAGTAATTATTTATTGTTTTATTTCAATTTAATTGATATATTTGCTTAACCAAACGTAACCATTGGTTGGCTAACCTTGACATTTTTTATCTAATTTAATTCAATAAATGAGACGCTATATTCTGGCTTTAAATTCTTGGAAAGAAAGAAGTAACTAATTCAGTGTATTCAGTGTCATTAACCACTTCTCTTCTGGTGTGCGACTGGCTTAACAAAGTGCAGTAAATGCAAAACTATTTGCGCTACAAAGTGTGTTCTTGATGACAATAATAAATGAAAATAACATGATAACAAATACCGGTTTGCAACATCAAGTAGCATTAAGTGAAACTACTGAAAGGAACTAAAATAACGAAGCAAATTATAATTTGTGATGCTGTCTACACTGGATACAGACTTTTATTACACAATGATTCACAATGATTCAGATTATAATTTAATGATAATAATTAAAAAAATATATACAAAACTTTTTTTGTGTTTCCCTGGATCTCCCTGTTTGCCTGTGTCTTGAACCCTGTTGCTATGTGGATTGTTTGCCCTGTGATTTTGATTTTGTTATTTGGGTTATGATTTTGGATTTCCCTAATAAAGCTCAATATGTGACAACTTGGGCACCTTTGCTCATCCCTACTAGCAGAATAAAATTATAATAAAAAAAAAAAGAAGAACGTTCTTCATGCAAGACCTACCTTTCCAGCTCAGTGCGCCATACCCCCAACAAAACCAAGAATGATTTACACATGCTACATATTAATAGTGATATTAATAATTTATCTCTTCATGTTTCTAAGAGTAAATGGAAACAGCCTGGAAGGACTTTTTTCTTCCCTCTCACTATATTTGTTGTCAAACATAAGTCATTTGGAAAGTTTTGTAGCATAAAATGGCAAAAACAACATTGAAATTTGTTTAGGGAATGGTGCATGACTGATTGTAAACTGAATTAATTGGATAAATATTCACACAGATAACGCACACCACAGCGTTCAAGTGTCATGTCAGGAATTTTTTTGTCAATGTCCTCTTTTTGGGTGAAGGTTTTTCTGACACCTGGCTTACGGGCCAGAATGCCAAAGTAGCTTATTTCAATTTGCTCCTGGCCTCCTGTTCTGGCCTTTGTCAGATAGTGTTTCAGCACAGTGAAATGACTGTGGACATGGTATTCTTTTACACTATGAAGAGCATGAAATTGGTATTAGTGTGATGGTAATGGTTGCTTCTCCCTCACTTGTTCTCCTCTCTCTCAGTAAACTGCCTGTTAATTGTGTTTGCCATTAAAAGATCCCACACTGGTGCCTGCCTTCAGCTCCTCGAGTGTGGTGGGGTGATTTGACTGGCAGGCGTGAAGGTGTCGTGCGGTGCGTATTTGAAATGAAGGTTGCTCCTGAATCAAATGATGATGGTCCCCATCATGGCTCTCATTTCACACTTTACCGTTTCAGTCGGACCCCTCTTTATTGGCCCCGCTGCACTGCCGTTATAATCAGTGTTGTCACAGACGGCTTTGAAGGACCTTGGATTGAGCGTGCTTTGTAGTTCATATCAATGTTTTAAAATTCTTTCATGTTTGTGGAACACAACTGCATGATTATCTTTGCTTTTTCTTCATTTATGCTGCAAAACTAGTCATATTATTCAGTGTTGGGGAATGTTTCTTCTATGTGTAATTTGTTGCAATATTGAAAAGTTCCTTCTAACTATCAGTTGACTCTCATTCAACTGACAGTTAGAAGGAATGCCAAAGTAACTTAAAGGAAAAGTCCATTTTTTTTGAAAATAGAAATTAACTCCCCTAGAGTTAAACAGTTGAGTTTTACCATTTTTAAATCCATTCAGCCGATCTCTGGGTCTGGCGGTAGAACTTTTAGCATAGCTTTTTAGAGCGATTAGAGCGTTAGCATCTAGCTCAAAAATGACCAAAGACTTTTGATATTTTTATAATCAAGATGCTGCATAATATCATTGCGCCTGCTGCACCCCTTGTACAGCAGCAAAGTTCCTTGATTATTACCATAGAGTGTAAAAAAATATGGACGTAGTGTCCGTGACGTCACCCATAGGATTCGGAAGAGCAGTTTTGAAAAGTGAAGTAGGGACGAGCTGGCCGTTGCCATTTTGGCAGCAGCAAAGTGTCACATTGCGTGTCACTCCCGGATAATAGAAAAAAGGCAAAGAGGCGGGACGTGGGTGGAGCTGAGGTGATCCAAACGGCAAACGGCAATTCACCTGTCACTCAAAGTGGCCACGCCCTTAATGATGCAGAACTTTAAGGTTTTAAATAATGTAAACGAATGAGTTATAAAAAAATTCACCCCCCTCACAGTTGTCATGAAGGGCAAAATTAGCCATATATACCAAAACCACAATTTGTACCAGGCTGTAAACATGTTTTTTTTCTGCTGTAAAGTTGGGCATTTTAATACGGGGCTCAATGAGATTCTAAAGTTTCAAGTTTTAAATAGGAAAAATATTGAAATTCTTTAGCCATTTTTGAGCGAGATGCTAACGGTCTAATCAGATTCAATGATCTATGCTAGGTTATTCTAAAAGTTCAACCGCCAGACCCAGAGATCGGCTGGGATTCGAAAACGGATTCGAAAACAGTAAAACTCAACTGTTTAACTCTAGGGGAGTTGCAAAATGAGCCTATTTTCAAAAAAAGGGGAGTGTTCCTTTAAGTTACTTTTGCATTCCTTCTAACTGTCAGTTGAATGAGAGTGCTTTGAGTGCTTTGAAGATCTTCAGCTTTCAGGCATTTTTCTTTATATTGGAAGTGCTTTTTTCCCGTAGTGTTTATCCCCAAAAATTATTTGCATGGCAAGGTATACCACCAGGGCTTGACATTAACTTTTTTGCTCACAAGCCACTGGCTAGTGGTTTAATTACAAGCCACACAGCATTTTCACTGGCCACATACCATGGGGGAAAAACTGCTATTTAGCTATTTTTAATATATCTCATAATTTGGCAGCAGGTATATTTGGCTGCTGTCACTTTAAGACCTGATGCACAGATCCGTTATACTGTTACACATGTGTTTTCTTTTTCAACTGTTTACGTTCTTTTAAAACATAACTGACCGTGTTTACGCAAATACTCGCCAAGAATGTTTAAGTGAAAAAGAACTCAATTTAGAACTGAGAACTTTATCTTCGTGCACTTTGGGTGTGCGCACAAAAATCTGCAGGAACGAGTAAAATTCTGTTAACTTTGCGCAACCCCACGCCGAAATTCAAGCCCTGTAACCTTGTAGAGGAGGCGGGTTTATGAGAAAGCTCCAGCTAGTATCGTCTATTTTATGGGGAAAATTTTATTTCAGTATCTGTATGTTGAGAAAAATCTATATTTTTGACAACACTACATGCACTTAGTTTATTATTTCAGATTCCTTTTTAAAAGACTACAATGTATACAAATGTATATATTATATATAAAATTCAACCCGCCAAAGTGGCTAGTATGCAGTGTTGGAAAGAATACTTTAAAAATGTATTTTGTTACAGAATACAGAATACATGCCCAAAAATGTCATTTGTAACGTATTCCGTTACATTACTCAATTTGAGTAAAGTATTCTGAATACTTGGATTACTTCCACATTGAATTGCATTTTATAAGTGTAGGAATGCGGCCATCAAATCCTGCTTACAAAATAATCTGGTTTGTTTTTTCTGTTCCAACTGGCTGAATGTTAGGCCCAAGTCTCCCTGAAAGTGCAATATATTATAATTTGCTGTAGAGAAACAAAGACTAAAAGGGCATGTTTATGCAAATAATGTTTTGCTTGGTTAAAAAAGAGAACAATTGACCAATATTCCCCTTTCAGTTTCTTTATTTACTCAGCTGTTAAAAGTGTGAAAATGGACAAATAAAATATTCTGTTTCTGTACAGAATTTGCCATTACATCTAAAGGATGATATGAAACATTCCATAAAAAATGTCAAGATTGTTACAGCTGACTAGGGCTGCTCCTGTACATTGAAACTCCTGTACATTGAAGAAAAACATATGGATTATCATATACATTTATTTAGAGAGAAAAAATATGTTTCTTATTTTTTACCCAAAAGTTTCATTCATACTGGAAGCCAGAGGGCGCCCTCGAGGAGAAACTCCACATCTGCCTCAGAGAAGTAATAGTTTTCAGGAAATCCCTAATGTGAAGCAAGCGCTGTAGGCTGAATAAATTGAAGATAGAAACACGTTGACTGGTAAACACGAAGACAATAAGCACGACTGCATCAAGATATGGTGTATTTGAGTATATTTTCACAATAATAAAGTATGGAGTGCTGATTGACATAGACTTTATCACTGTATAGAATACTATAAAATAATGCATTGTCTGTCTGTCTCATTCTGTGATAAGAAGCCATATCAGCTCAAACACTCGACTGACTATATGACGTGAGTTCAAACGTGTTATTAAACGTTGTATTTTGTTGGACAACAGGTTTATAAATGCTTCGCATTACTAGTTTGTGAAGATTTTTGATGCGTGTTGCTTTTTCAAACGCACGTTAAGCGACTCAAACTCGCAGTGCTTTCAGACAGAGCCACTCTTCACTGACGCGCTGGGCTGCGAAGTTATATTTTGTTTCATATATTTGTCCTTCTTCAACTCACAAGAAACAATGTATAATGTTGCTACCTAAGGACAGCTTTTATTCCAACATAGGACAGGGGGTAAAAAAATGATGTGCAAAAAAAAAAATTATTTGTCAAAAATAACTTGGCTATTGATGTAAATTTAGCAAATAATGAGTTACTTTACTAGCAATAATCTGATCAATAATCTAATGAAAATAATAATTTGATTATGTAACATGCAACACATAATAACATAATAATAGTGCAATTTGAATTGAGTGTGTTGAACCATTACAGCAGTCATGTTTACTTTAGCCTATAGTTTATTTGTTCTACATTCATCGAACAAATATTACACATCATACCATAATGATTTTGCATTAATTGGTCCTTTTGAACTTTTGAACAATTTTCATTATGTTTAACTGTACTTCAGAGTATCCTCGCTTTGAACCCACGGGTGAAGACTTATGCAAATCTCCATTCCACTGCCTCTAAGAAGAATGAGAAGAAGCACTGGAAGAGAAACCCAGAGAGGAGCTGTGATGTGAGTATTGTTTAAAAAAAAAAATCTCTTCTCACGGGCTGGCTGAAATAACTCACTTTTCCAAAACTCTCACATATACTGCTGCCTTTGAGCTTTGCATTAAATATTGAAGAAACAGCCAATGGGAAGGAAAACCTTTGTCATGGCATTCCGAACTTCACGTCTTTCCTTGTTTGTGAAATGTTCATATGCTGCCGATTGTCACAATGCGTTATGGTTACAATGTACTTCTCAGAATGATGAAAATTTGAGGTTAAAGAAGAATAACTATAAGGCATCGAGATGTTAGGGCTGGTTCTCTGAATCTCCTGGAAGCTGTAGCCCTCATATCCTCTTCTGTGAGCAAACTTCGTCCCAGTTTACCGATGATAATGAGTACTCTGTGATGTAGTTTATGGTGTGGTGATTCAATGATTATGTCGGTGATGGCTGTGATCATATTACTCTGATGAGCAGTAATAGGGCCGAAGATTATAATTCCATAATTAGTTCCAGCCGCCTAGTTTGTCCAATTATTGTAGAGATTCAAATTTTGACTCTTTCTGCCCTTTTGCTTACAATTTGTCAGTGAGTAATTCTCTAGCACTCATCAGAAAACTGCAGCAAAAGCCTAAAGGAGACATTATGAAAATGCATCATAAGCAGATGCCTCCCTCCCCCCAAATCCCCCAAGTGGATTAAATATTCCAAATTTCCTCTCAATTATTATCATATCCTGTGAGTCCTGTGAGTCAAGGCTCATAAGCATATTCAAATGTTCCTTTTAAATGCTTTTCCACCATGTGGCGACTGTGTTGATGAAATACCAAATCTTGTTTCCAGAGTTTGCATATTAATTAGCTGTTAAATTATACTACCAATTCCCAGCACTAAGCATTTTGTCTAATTAATAATAATAAAGCCCCCAAGATGTTGGATTAGACTAATCCTTTGCAGGGGAAAATGCTACACATAATTTCAAGAGAAAATGTCAATGGTTATCCCAGTCCCAACAATGCCTCAGTGTAATTGGAAATGTAATTATGTTTCATTTTACCACACAGATGAGTTTTAATACCACACAGAAGCTTTGAGATTAGTCTCCTGTGACACAGGGTTGACCAAGGTCAAGTATTTTTGCATTTGAAATGACAACACAACATAACACGGTGCTATAATAAAAGTTGCTGAAAACAGATACATCTCATACTTCATCATAGCATGATGATGTTGTTTGATCTGTTGACTACACCCTCAGAAAAAAAAGGTACAGTGGAGGTACAATTTTGTTCCTTGGGGAACAAAACGTATAACTGTACATTTAAAGGTACACAAGTGGTCCTTAGGGTACCATTATACCATTGTTTTCCTCTACTTAGAGCAGGGGTAGGCAAGTTCGGTCCTAGCGAGTCGCTGTCTTGCAGAGTTTGGCTCCAACCCTGAAAGACATAGAAGCTCTTATTGAGAATAAACAGAGATTTAGATGTTGATGTTTTATTGAAAATGTTTGGTCGTCATTATGGTGATCAGTGTTTCCTTTAGTCGGGCAATTTGACTCTTGGTTTTTTATGTAAGTTTGTGGTTTTTGTTACAGCGTTAACAAAACACATAATCTGTTCAAATCAAAGGAAGCCATAAACAAAAATTGTCATGAAGAAAAATGTTTGACTAAACTCATCACTGACTAAAAATATAATAGCTAAATAATATTCACCAACAACACTTTCTTGCCACAGATCAGACATTCTGAGTTTTGATTTTTAAATACAATTTTGGGGGGAAAAAAGTTTAGATGCACACAGATATCAAGAATCAGCATATGAATCTCAACAATGGTGACATACTTAATGCTGCAATGCATGCTGGGAGCCATGAGTTTTATACTGTGGTGGCTTAGTAGAGTTGGAGCTAAACTCTGCAGGACATCAACTCTCTAGGTCCGAACTTGCCTACCCCTGACTTAGAGGTACAACAATGTACCCTTAAGGGTACCAGCCCAGTGATGGCCACTTGTACCTTAAAATGTACAATTTTATACTCTTTTTTTTTTTTTTGAGAGTGTAGACTACACATCTAAGAGGAGACAGTTACATATATAATTTCTTGACTAAGTTTTATCAAGGTAAATATCATCAATATTGTTCCCTTTCAGTCGGTCACGTTCGACGTACGTCGGAACTGACCGACGAATTGGGATCTGTTCGAATGTATTAGAAACGAGCCAATGAAAATTGGCATGCGGATCACGCATTCCACGCACCGCCCCGCGTCGCGGGTATAAATACGGAAGTGGAAGTGCCGCATAGCATGTTTGGGCGTTCAGCACGCTGAGGCGGCTTTCGTGGATGACTCATGTTCGCACTGCGCGAACATGACCATCGCAGTGTTACGGTCTCGTCTCCAATACCTCAAACGGGGTGGAGTCCCATCGTGCATCCCCCAATCTAGTGGTCCTCCCGCTGCAAAGCAGAGGGCTGCTACTTTGGCTGATGCCTTTGGGGGAGATCTGAGGGTTACTGTGATGGCACTCCCGCCGGGTCACCAGACTCCTCGGGCCCCTCCCCCCTCAGCTGCGCCGGTAGAGTTTCCGGCAGAGCGTGCTGGTCCTTCCCATGGGGGGCCAGCCATTTCTTTTGGAGCTCCAGCTGAAGATATGTTATCGATAGCTGCATCGGGGGACGAGCTAATGGACTCCGGACATGAAGATGTGGCTGCGTTGCCCCCTTCGGGTGTGGTAGCGTTGCCCACATCTGATCCGGAGCTCACGGCTATGCTTTCCCGGGCCGCCAATCGTCCAGCCGCGAGGGTTCGGGACACGGTGGAGGGTTCCACTCGAGCCCGACACTCGGCTGGACACTCGGCTGGACGATTGGTATCTCGGGGCGGATCATGCTGGTTCTCAGCGCCCCGCCCCAGTACCATTCTTTCCGTGCATCAGGAGCTCACAAAGTCGTGGACAGCGCCCTAAAGCGCTCGTACACGATCGACTGACTCCTCCGTCCTCACTACCCTCGATGATGGCGCAGCTAAGGGTTACGTGGAGGTCCCCCCAGTCGAGCGGTCGGTTGCGATGGCGACTCCACCCCCGGAGCGTCCAGCTGATATGGGACCTCTTTGGGGTTGCACAGGTAGACCTGTTTGCTTCCCCGGAGTTGACCCATTGCCAGTGGTACTACTCCCTGACCGGAGGTACCTTAGGCATAGATGCACTGGCGCACAGCTGGCCCCGGGACCTACGCAAATATGCGTTTCCCCCAGTGAGCCTTCTTGCACAGACACTGTGCAAGGTCAGGGAGGACGAGCATCCTCCTGACCGCATTGGCCTCAATCAAGAGGGTAGGGGACCTGCATGCACTTTCGGTCGACGAATCGTGCCTAGAATTCGGGCCGGACAACTCTCACGTTGTCCTGAGACCCCGGCCTAGATATGTGCCCAAGGTTCCTACCACTCCCTTCCGGGACCAGGTAGTGAACCTGCAAGTGCTGCCTTCGGAGGAGACAGACCCAGCCCTGGCTTTGTTATGTCCCGTCCGCGCTCTTTGCGCTTACGTTGACCGGACTCAAAGCTTCAGATCCTCACAGCAGCTCTTCGTCTGTTACGGAGGTCAGCAGAAGGGAAAGGCTGTCTCCAAGCAGAGGTTGGCCCATTGGATTATTATTAGAGGTTGGCCCACTGGCCCACATTATTTATTGTTTATTGTAGTGTATACTGTGCTGTGAGTAATTGTGTGCGCATCAGATGTGTAATCTGTTGTTGCTTAAATGTTGTACGTCATGTCATGACTACTATGTTTGCTCGGACTGCACCTAAGAATTTCACCGACTGTCGCACTTGTGCATGGTAGAGTGACAATAAAGTGATTTGATTTGATTTGATTTGGATAGTGGATGCCATCGTCTTGGCTTACCAGTCCCAAGACGTACCTTGCCCGTTCGGGGTGCGAGCACACTCAACAAGGAGTGTTGCTTCATCCTGGGCGCTGGCTCAAGGTGCCTCGCTGACAGACATTTGTAGAGCTGCGGGCTGGGCGACACCTAATACGTTCGCTAGATTTTATAGCCTCCGTGTGGAGCCGGTATCTTCCCGCATCCTCGCCCCCCGGGGCCAGTAGCGCTAAGTACCCATTCTAGTGTCGGCTTGCAACGCCACTCCCGCCCTCTGGGCCGGATACGTGCGTCCATTTTCTCCAGTTGTGTTCCCCGGAAACGGCTAACCCTGTCGAGTTCCTCCGTCACCCCTGGCGCCAGGCCTGCACCCGTATGCTTGTGGAACGTGTGTGTAGGCTGGGTTCCATATGTTGCGGTCCCCTAACGGCTACCCCATATGTGTATTCTTCCACGGTAACCGCTGCCTACTCGGCTAGCCCCGTGTCTTTCCCTTGACAGAGCCCGCTCTGTCGTCTCTGGGCGTGTTCTTCCCCCCCTGGGACCAGGTTGGGTCCACCCCAGAGACTTCCATAGTTGCACTACCCTGCTAGGTTAGTCCTGATGCGTATTTCCACCTCTCCTTCCATGAAGGATGTGGCTCCGCAGCGTACCATCTCCCGAGACGGGCATGCTTTCCCAGCGTTATCTAATAGTCACGCTGAGTGGGTCTTGCAGGAACAGCAAGTGACTGTCCTTCCCTGCCGGGAGCCCTGACTCCCACTCCCACATAGGAGTGGTCCAGCGAGCTCAGGCAGGGCGCTGGAAGGGCCAGCATCCCTGGCATTTTGGTAGGGATCCCAATTCGTCGGTCAGTTCCGACGTACGTCGAACGTGACCGACTGAAAGGGAACGTCTCGGTTACGTATGTAACCCTCGTTCCCTGAAGGAGGGAACGGAGACGTACGTCCCGTTCGCCAGGTGCTGTGCTTCAGCTGAAGGCCCGAGCCACCTATCTCGGCTCCTCAGTTGAAAACGGTATGCGGCACTTCCACTTCTGTATTTATACCCGCGACGCGGGGCGGTGCGTGGAATGCGTGATCCGCATGCCAATTTTCATTGGCTCGTTTCTAATACACTCGAAGTAGATTGGTCTCTGAGAACAGATCCCAATTCGTCGGCCAGTTCCGACGTACGTCTCCGTTCCCTCCTTCAGGGAACGAGGGTTACATACGTAACCGAGACGTTATCGGTAACAGTACTGATACCTCTATTAAATGGAAAGTTTTTGCAGTTTGTAAAGATCAAGTATCAAAAGTACTTCAAGATTGATCCACCCATCCCTTTTGCTGATATGCAGTTGTATTATGGGCTGTTAACATATGTTATGCTCATGATGGAGCACTGTTGGTTCCATCATGGAGGGAGTGAAAACATGCTCTAACTTTTAACAAAGCCCGCACCTCGCTATAAGCATGCAACTCTTCCTCTCCACACCGCTCACATATTCTGCTATCAAGTCAATATGATATAGTCAGATGGTTGAATGTGCTGAGGTTATCATATATTCTGTTAAATCTTTTGAGTGGTATCAATAATAACAGCAAATCCTTCTCGTGGCATTCAAGGCATCGCATTGAGGCACCGTTTGAAAAATTTAAAATGTGTGTAATGCAAAACAGACTGTATTCTTGATTTGTCTCTTCTGAATCTGTATCTTGGCAGAGGTTTCTGCAACACAAGGTTGCCAGTGGAAGAAAAGAATCCAGTGGAGGTTCATAAAAGAACTATATCAGAATATCAGATGGCTTACTGGACTGGTTTCTTATTCACCACCCATCTGTGTTATAATAAAATGTAGTAACTCTCTCTCATGCCATAAATTAACTCAGTCTGTGAAATCGAGTTAGCCACAATCTCAATCGTGTTGTGATTTTATTTTCTTGGCGCCTCAGCCGTATGTATGTGCGGGGGATTTTCCTGGCTGCTCATCCCTTTGAATTTTATTAAATAGCTTAAGTCAGTTGTCACAATGGCTTCTGTGAAACTGTATTAGCTTATGGAATAAAGAAAACAGCTTAAGCAGCTTGAACTTTGCTTCCTAAAAAGGGAGGGGTGGGGGAATCCTCTTTAATGTTTCTCTGAAAATGTCAGCCATGTCATGTTATAATGTTAAATGGCACCAATTAATCCTTCCGTTTTAAAGTAGAAACTCATAAATCTTTAAAAGCAGGATAATCTCTGAACAGTCTACTCAACGGCATAATCCTACAGTGTGGTATTATTTAAATCGGCAGCATACAGAATATTCCTTATGTTTCTCAAGATTTATAGAGGATGTTTGGTTATCTTTGTGATTTAAGGATTGTTATATTTCTCCCTTTATAACAGCAGTGGTCAATATAATCAACATGTTAATAAAGTAATAATTCAGGGTGCAAATTACAAGGAGATACGAAACAAAAGGGTGATCTTAAACAGCTTTAATTCTTCACATTATATTAGAGACATTTCAGAATGCTTATTTTCAACTGCGCAAAATGGATGAGCTTACCCAAAACATATATATATATATAATATTATGTAACACTTTACAATAAATGAACATTAGTTAACTACATTATTTAACTAGCAATTAATACTTCTTATAGCATTAATCTAGTCGAAAGATTTTAACATTTACTAATGCATTTAAAATCAAAAGTTATATTTGTTTTAACATTAGTTAATGCACTGTGAACTAACCTGAACAAACAATAAACAATTCAATTTTTTTTTTTTACAAAGTAATGCTTAGAAAGATTAATAAATGCTTTAAAAATCATATTACTCATTGTTTGTTAGCTAATGCTAACAAATAAGACCTTATTGTATTGTTGTGTAGTGTTACTGTTATTATTTCATATAAAAAAAGTTAATATTTTTTTAAAGGTTAAAAAGAGCTGCTCTACCAACAAAAGTGGAGGTGTAGCCAAAAATAAAAAATGCATGTAAATTGGAAAAAGGTGCAACACTCACTTTTGAAGAAATCCAACTATTGATAAAAAAAAAAAAATCTAAATCAATATACATTTTAATCAATAAAGTTGGATTTCTGTGTTGTGAGTGTTGCACCTTTTTCCAATTTATTAATCTTTAAAGGGGTACTTCAGCACTGGGAAGATGAATGTGTATTTAAACTGTGTCATTTATGTAGTAGAAATGTGAAATTATTTTTGAATTTGGTGCCTTCTAGACTGAGAAAAGACAGAAAATTTATTTTTGTCTCATGTGGATGAAAGACAACAACTCCCAGAATGCACTTGCTTCGCTGCCCTACGAGGCCACTCCCTACACCGCCCCCAGCGTCCTTTTGATCTTCATAATAATACAATAATTTCGTTTAGTTAGAGAATAAACACTACAATTAAAAACTGAACGTGTCTTTTCAATAAAGTGTGAGTGAGCCGAACGAAAGTCACAGGATAGGAGTCAGATTTCATTCAGCACGAGAGGGAAGTAAGAGCTGAGCAGAGCTGAGGTAGGCGCAGCTGTCATTCTCAGCACATGTCCAGTCTGGTGCGTTTTCTGATCGCATATGTGAGCTAAACTTTCATAGGAATTCATTGAAAAGTTGAAAAACTCACTTTGCTCTGCATCGCACCGTTATGAATGCCCGAAGCCGAGCCGAGCGCATTTACATTCTGTGCGCAAGATCTCTCCCCTGTGGGCGGGTTGAAAACATGCGGAACAGCTCCTTCTACTGGCTGTAGTTTTTAGCCTCTGGCTCAAAAATCCTCAAAATGACGATATTTGCATCATCAGAGGTTTTTTTCCAGAAATAAAATGCATAATTCTCTCGTCTCAGGGGGATATGAGGGGGAAAGTAGTACCATAATTCAAATATACTATGGGGTTTCTACTGATACAAAGCTTAATGCTAAATTACTGAAGTTACCCTTTAACTTTTATGTCTCTGGTTAAGGTATAGTTCTATCGTGACAACTCTTATCATGACAGATTTTTAGCATGGATATGACAATGTGAATGTATTTGGTCTTGGCGGAATAAATCTGCTACGCTGCTGCTGATATTGCTGCTGCCGTGGATTATTGCTGCTTCAGAGCAAGTACAGGAACTTGCCACTGCCAATACAAACACCGATACGCTGCTGTGGCATGCAAGGCATACTGCTTTAGCACAAATAGCATATATAAATTACTCGTAAAAGATTTATACAGGTGGAGCTGGGGAAGGTGGAGGGTTTCAGAGAAACTCTGAAAGTGAGCTGCAAACTGTTATAGTGAATACTAACCAGCTATTTAAATGAGCAACAACCTCATTGGCTGCAGATGCGACATGAACCAATCAGCTTGTGCCATGTAATTAACGATGTAAATATCATCAGCTGCGTTAAGGATCTGTCAGCCTGCGCCCTCTAGAGTTTCTTGACAGAACTTGGTATTTTTCCCAAAAATGAAATAATTTGCTCACCCTTATATCGTTTCAAGATCCAAAACTGTATGACTTTCTCTTTCTTTTTTTTTGTTTGGTTTACAGCATCCTTCAAAATACCTTTTTATTGTATTCCACAGAAGAAAGACAGTCGTACAGATTTTGTAATGATGAAAATTCATAATAAATATATGAATTATATTTATGAGAAAAAAAGAGTAAAACAACCATAAATCATTCGGTATTTATTGTTTGAAAAGTATTTATTCACAGATGTCCCTCTTTCATAAAATGGTAGCAATGAAAATAGCCATAGCATTACAAAAGTGCTCTTGAAAAGAGTTACTTTAATAAATCAACCTCAGTGTAATAAATTCACTGCGTAAATGACACACTGACATAAATGTTTTAGTTAAAAATGCACCCTAAAAATTCAGGAAATGTGCCGCTTTGTCCCAACAATATCTCTCTGTGTTTTTCACTCCCACAGTCTTGTGTGAATTTGGAGAACAACTTCGATGACATCAAGCACACGACTTTGAGCGAGCGTGGGGCACTTCGGGAAGCGCTGAGGTAAGCAGGTCTCCATGGCAACAGTCACAGTCAATGCAAAGAGGAGTTTCGGGTGGGCAGCCGAAGGAACGTGTGTGCATGTGCGTGCCGTTTCGCGAGGTGAGGACGAGTATAGCGCCGTAAGTCATTCTTCATTATTGAGGGAATAGAGGGGTGTACAGGCAGCACTCGGCCCTGCTTTTCTCAGGGATTAATTTGTCAGAGGGAAGCCTCCCTCTGGGCTTTGCCTTGACTCTTCAACCCTGCAGTAGATGCTAAGGCTCAGTGCACAGTGAAAAATGTAAATGTTTAATTTGTTTGTTGAAAATGCTTTTGGGGATCCCAAAACAACATCAGAATACTTGATCATGAGGACCACTGGTGTTCTGGTGTAGCTTCCAGTTTATAGTCTTAAAAACAATGCAAATGACAGGGTCCAATCTAAAGTATATTAAGCGCGATCTTCATATGAATGACACATGTATTTCTGCACCCATGTTAACAGGTTACCGCAAATAGCATGTAGCAGAAGTGTAGTGCAAGTTGAGCTGCAAGTGTTTAGGCACCGAGCCTATTTTTGCACTAGAGACCTGCTTATCAATATAAAGAATAAACTATTCATTCATTGTTTTAACACAGGCATATTTTGGGTTTGTTCTGACTAAATTGCAATGATTAACTTGTATTTAATCTACACTTTGGCCCTTGGGTTTTACCCTGTGTAAATTAATTACCGTGTAATGTGATTAGCCAAAACTCAACTGTTTAACTCTAGGGGAGTTGGAAAATAAGACCTTTTTTTTTTTTTTTTAAAGTGGAATGTTCCTTTAAGTAAAGCCTAAAGGTCATGTTCCATGAAGATATTTTGTAAATTTTCTACCGTAAATATAGTAATGTATTATTAGTAGTAATATGCATTGCTTCATTTGGACAACTTTAAAGGCGATTTTCTCAATATTTCGATTTTTTGGCACCCTCAGATTTCAGATTTTCAAATAGTTGTATCTCGGCCAAATATTGTCCTATCCTAACAAACCATGGTCAACAGAAACCTTAAAAAATTGACCCTTTTGACTGGTTTTGTGGTCCAGGGTCACATTTGTGTCATCAAAAAAGTTTCATCAAAGCATTTAATATGTTTTTAATATATTAACGTTTCCAAAAAATGGATGTAGATAAATATTGCTGTTTGTTGTTATGTTGGTGCGTATACAGTAAATGAAAATTATAAAATATTGTTTCAATTTCATTAATAATTTCATGATTTTTACTGTGGTTTAGTTCTTACTTAAAGGAACACACCGACTTTTTGGGACTTTAGGTTATTCACCGTATCCCCCAGAGTTAGATAAGTCCATTCATACCATTCTCATCTCTGTGCGTTCCATAACTCTGTCTGATGCACCCACCGCTAGCCTAGCTTAGCACAAAGACTGCAGGTAAATGGCTCCAGCGAGCCTACTGCTCAATAAGTGACAAAATAACGGCAATTTTATTACTGCATATTACGCAGCGCCTGAAAATATGCTAACTTCCGTCAACATAACCAACGTGCTTGCACAGAGAGCGCTAGGGACTATTTTCCGGAGCTGCGTAATATCATTGCGCCGCTGCACCCATGGTACGGCACTAAGTTCCTTGATTATTACGCAGGAATGAGAGTATAGTTCCTAGCCATATCGGTCTAGAAAATCGCAACTTTTTATTTTCCATCGGTCTTAGTACACGATGTAACTATATACACATCACAACATGTAAATAGGAACATGTGGGTGTTATTTTGTCACTGAGCAGTAGGCTAGCTGGAGCCATTTACCTCCAGTCTTTGTGCTAAGCTAGGCTAGCGGTGGGTGTGTCAGACAGTTATGGCACGCACAGAGATGAGAATGGTATGTATGGACTTTTTTTTTTTAACTCTGGGGATACGGTGTATAAGCTAAAGTCCCAAAAAGTTGGCATGTTCCTTTAACTTTTTTTGAATTTTGAATTAACTTTAATATTTTTGTGAAAACCGTGATACATTTTCTTTCATTGATTCTTTGATGAATAGAAAGAATAGTATTTAAAGGGATTGTTCACTCAAAAATTTTAATTAGCCCATGATTTACTTATCCTCAAGCCATCTTAGGTGTACATGACATTCTTCTTTCAGACGAATACAATCTGAGTTATATTCAAAAATGTCCTGCCTAATTCAAGCATTATAATGGCAGTGAATGGCAGACGAAAATGTGAAAATATCCATATTTTTCATACACAAACCCATTGATTCGCTTGTGAAGGCCTTTATTAACCCCCTGGAGCCATATGGATTACTTTTATAATGAATGGATGCACTTTTTTGGGCTTCAAATTTTGGGCTGCCATTTACTGCCATTATAATGCTTGGATTAGCCAGGAAATTGTTTAATATAACTCTGATTGTATTCATCTCATGTCTCATGCCATATAAACCTAGGATGCCTTTAGGGTGAGTAAATCATGGGGTAATTTTCATTTTTGGGTGAACTATCCCTTTTAATTGAAATTAATTTATTAAAAAATTTAAAATAATACTATTTTGTAGCTATATTGCCCAGCCCTAATAGAGCCACAGTTCTGTGAGATGTGAAACACGAGTCTGCTGTTGCAGTTATGCTGAAGTGACACTTATGTACTGATTATGTGTGTGGTGTAAAACAGGACTTAGCTCAGAAGCATTTAGTTGTTTTTAGCTAAATTAGAACTAAAAGTGAGCGTATGTTGACTTTAAATGAGCCTTTCTCAGTCAAACAAAGGATACTAGCACTGACGACACAAGACAGCCTGATCGTTTACTCTGTATCAGTTCTGATCACATCTGATCTATTTTTCTGACATCTGTCTTTCCAACATAATGACCTATTCAAAACCACTGAAATAGCACCACATAATGACTACATTTGAATAATATGTCTTAATTCTGCATGCCATCGAATATGCATGAGCACAGCATTGCATCTGCTGATCATGAATAAAAAACAAAACCCAAAACAGCAGTGAAAACCAAGAGTTGGGAGAAGAAAGAGAGCTAGAGTGATATTGGAGACATTAATACATACTTTTGTCCTGCAGAGATTTGATTTTAATCCTACTTTAAACGAGACACCCCTGCAGTGACTGCCGGCAGATTTGATGAAAGATTTAGGTTTTATAACTGCTAATAATGCTGGACATGAAAGTCAGAGCGGCGCACACTGTTCTGGTGCTCTTCACAGGCTTATTTTGCTTGTTTGTTGGGCACGGAGGAAGCCCCAGGTCTGGATCCCTAGTGTCACGAAACAGCCAGGAAGTTGTATCCTCATTAAGGACCACAGATTGGTTCACATACAGTGAGGCAAAAGTTACTGAAATACTACTCTTTCATACCTCAAAACTCTAATCAAAGATGCTGCATTATAGCTCAAATAACTACATTTTGATGACTTATCTTCATGTCAGTGAAATCGTGCACTCCAAGCTCTTGCAGCATGAATTCACTTTGATTTCAGAATAAATCAGATAATGAATAAGGAAAATTGTGATGTTTCATCCAGAGGAATTTCTTGATGATTATGAGGTAAGGCAGTTTAGTCGGCATATCGAATTATTTGTATGGCCTACATTGATATGGCAAGACATTTCTTTTTTTAAGAAATCAAACACATATAGCTTACAACTGTGAGACTTAACCATGACTTCACTTTTGTTCACTCTTGTAGTTAAAGATACACATTATGTGTTGTGTCAGATATGTTTTGATTAAAAATGAATATGAAATACACAGTAAGATTTGGGGTTGGTGGAATTTTAAAAAAAAAAAGATTTTGAAGGAAGTCTCTTCTCACCAAGGCTGTATTAATTTTTTTTGTAAAAACTAATATTCTGAAATATTATTGTAATTTTAAATAACTGTATTCATTTACATTTATGCTAATATATTTTGAACAATAAGGGCTAGAAACTTAAAAAAAAAATTCCTCTGATTGCTTTGCCAAAGTTCAAGACTATTACTACTCCTCCTAGACCAGGGGTCTCAAACTCGCGGGCCACTTGAGGCCCGCAGGATGATATTTTGTGGCCCTCTTCTTGACATCAAAGTTTAGTGTAAGTGAAGTCGTTGCGTGTGCCGCGCTTGCCACGCTTGCTGCCTCCTTTGTGTGTGTGTGTGTGTGTGAGAGAGAGAGAGAGTTGGCTCGCCCCTCCCTCGTGCAGTATAATTGGTTGACACTGCGTGATTGACAGGAACAGACGAACGAAGCTGATCAGACAGTTGAAACAAATGTGGTCTAACAGCGCTCGTCAATGTCAAAATGATTGATATGGCCAATCAAATCAAAGTAGGCGGGGTTTACGTTCTCTTTTGGCTCGTGCACAGTCTTCACACACAGACGAGTGCGTTAATCTATCGCTTCATGCCGTTGCTGAGAGAGACTTTATTCTTTCCGGACAAAATGCAAAGTTTTATTATATAATCATTGATGAGCATCTTTGATTTTAATGAAGAAAAACTATATGAGAGCGGATTAGAACCCGGAACCTTTGACACGGTTGACAAAAATTCTACCACCAGACCACTAGGGAATTCAATAGTCTTTTGCAGATCTATGTATTTATTCACTCACTCATGCAAAGCATATGGGGACTAATAATATATTTGACGAAAATGAATACAAATATTGTTTACAAATAGTCCCAAAAAGATTATTTCCAAACGATAATTAGACCTAGAATTTCGCTCACTGTTCTGTTTGACCTGGTTACGGCCTTGCTGTGAATTAGTCTATTATTTAAAATAAAATAAAAATCATTCATTATTTCATATTACATGATTTAATTTCTATAGGCTATATTTAGTTCCAATTCAGAGGAACAGTTCATGTTCAGAAGAAACATTCATGTTGATGAACTGTTAATAATAAAGATTGAGAAGATTGGATCTGTTGTGCTACTTTTTTTTGGAATACTTGAAACACTTTTTATGTGTAATACTTGATGCGGCCCAGCCTGACCCAGAGTCTACCTCCAGCGTCCCCCTGTCCTAGACGGTTGTCCGATTTTCATGAATTCAACCAGATCATCTTCAGACACTGCTGGCAAAAAGTTATCCAAAGCTTTTTGATATACCAAACCGTTCTCAAATAACGTGCAAAGGAATTTGATGAAGTGTGCGCCAAATTTGACGCAAGGCTATATCTCTGCAGCGCTTTAGCGTATTCAGACTAAACTTGGTACATGTCATCCCAAGCATGACCTGAGGCTACATGCAGCGTTTCGTCACAGTGCCACCTACTGGTCAGAATATATGAAAAATTGCCTTTTTTGCTTATAACTTCAGAATGGTTTGCCCCTCTCTTCTGATTCTGTACATCATGCCGAGTTGCATGATACCGTCTCGGTTAAGTATGTAACCCTCATTCCCTGAAGGAGGGAACGGAGACGTACGTCGGAACTGACCGACGAATTGGGATCTATTTTCAGAGACCAATCTGCTTCGAGTGTATAGAAACGAGCCAATAAACATTGGGTATACGCGGGTATAAAACACGGAAGTGAACAACGCATACCGCTTTTACAACTGAGGAGCCGAGATGTGACTCGGGCCTGCAGCTGAAGCACAGCGCCTGGCGACGGGACGTACGTCTCCGTTCCCTCCTTCAGGGAACGAGGGTTACATACGTAACCGAGACGTTCCCTTTCAGTCGGTCACGTTCGACGTACGTCGGAACTGACCGACGAATTGGGATCCCTAGAAAAACACCAGGGTGCTGGCCCTTCCAGCCCTGCTTAAGCACACTGGGTGCTCCACTTGGAGCAGCAGGCAGGGCTTAAGGCAGGGAGGTCCAACACTGCTGATTCTGCAAGACCCACTCAGCGTGACTATTGGATAACGCTGGGAAAGCGTGCCCGTCTCGGGAGATGGTACGCTGCGGAGCCACGTCCTCCGGAGGAGGAGAGGTGGAGAATACTCATATGGACTAACCTATTTGGGTAGTAACTACATATGGCAGTCTCTGGGGTGGATAAAGCCTGGTTCCAGGGGGGAAAGAACACACCCAGAGACAACAGAGCGGGCTCTGTCAAGGGAAAGACACAGGGCTAGCCGGTAGGGTAGCTGGTACCGTGGAGAATACACATATGGGGTCGCCGTGAGGGAACCGCTACATATGGACCCAGCCTAACACACGCGTTCCACAAGCATACGGGTGCAGGCCTGGCGTCAGACGGCCGCAACGTCTGACACCGCAGGGGTGACGGAGGAGCTCGACAGGGTTCACCATTTCTGGGGAACACAACTGGAGAAGATAAACGCACGTATCCGGCCATAGGCGGGAGTGGCGTAGCAAGCCGACACAGGAACGGGTACTTCGCGTCTACCGGCCGTTGGAGGCAAGTACACGGGAAGAAACCGGTTCCACACGGAGGCTAAAAAATCTAGCAAACGTGTTAGGTGTCGCCCAGCCCGCAGCTCTACAGATGTCTGTCAGCGAGGCGCCTTGAGCCAGTGCCCAGGAGGAAGCAACACTTCTTGTGGAGTGTGCTCGCAACCTGAACGGGCAAGGCACGTCTTGCGATTGGTACGCTAAGACGATAGCATCCACTATCCAGTGGGCTAACCTCTGCTTGGAGACAGTCTTTCCCTTCTGCTGGCCTCCGTAACAGACGAAGAGCTGCTCTGAGGTCCTAAAGCTTTGTGTCCGGTCAACGTAAGCGCGAAGAGCGCGGACGGGACATAAAAAAGTCATGCAGGATGCATGAAAATGCATGCAGGTCCCCCACCCTCTTGATTGAGGCCAATGCAGTCAGGAGAACCGTCTTCATAGACAGGATTTTTAACTCAACGGACTGCAAAGGCTCAAAAGGAGGACCCTGAAGTGCTCTGAGCACCAGGGCTAAGTCCCAAGAGGGTAACGAGATAGAACGAGGATTTAGTCTCCTCGCACCTCTGAGGAACCTGACGATTAAGTCGTGCTTCTCCAAGGACTTACCTTCAACTACATCGTGATACGCCGCTATTGCTGCGACATACACTTTTAGGGTGGAGGGAGACAGCCTTCGCTCCAACCCATCTTGTAGGAAAGAAAGCACGACATTAATCGAACATTTTCGGGGGTCTTCTCGGCGAGAAGAACACCATTCAATGAATAGGTTCCACTTCAAAGCATAGAGGCGCCTCGTAGAGGGGGCTCTAGCTGAAGCGATGGTGTCTGCCACAGCTTGTGGCAGGCCACCTAGAACCTCCGCGTCCCGTCCAGGGACCAGACATGGAGTTTCCAGAGGTCTGGACGCGGGTGCCATAGAGTGCCCCCTCCCTGAGAAAGAAGGTCCTTCCTCAGGGGAATCGGCCAGGGTGGGGCTGTCGCGAGGAGTGTGAGTTCGGCGAACCAGGTCCGGTTGGGCCAGTAGGGCGCAACTAGCAAGACGTGCTCCTCGTCCTCCCTAACCTTGCACAGAGTCTGTGCTAGAAGGCTCACTGGGGGAAACGCATACTTGCGTAGGTCCCGGGGCCAGCTGTGCGCCAGTGCATCTGTGCCGAGGGTACCCCCGTTCAGGGAATAGTACCACTGGCAATGGGACGAGTCCGGAGTGGCAAACAGGTCGACCTGCGCGGCTCCGAAGAGGTCCCATATCAGCTGGACAGACCGGGGGTGGAGTCACCATTCTCCCGGAAGTGGACACTGACGAGAGAGCTTGTCGGCTGTCTGGTTCAGCGCACCAGGGATATGAATGGCACGAAGCGACCTCAGATGCTTCTGACTCCACAGGAGGAGGTGGCGGGCGAGTTGGAGCATGCGACGGGAGCGTAGACCACCCTGATGGTTGATGTACGCAACGGCCGCAGTGCTGTCCGTGCGGACCAGTACGTGCTTGTGCTGAAGCAGCTTCTTGAAGCGACTTAGCGCAAGACGTACCGCCATTAACTCCAGGCAATTGATATGCCAATGCAGCTGGGGCCCCGTCCACAGACCCGAGACTGCATGCCCGTTGTACGTGGCCCCCCAACCCGTGGCTGAGGCATCCGTGAATACCACAACATGCCTGGACACCTGTCTCAATGGCACTCCGGCCCGTAAGAACGAGGGTTCGGACCAAGGGTTGAAGGTTTGGCGACAGTACGGAGTAACTGAGACCCGATACTGGCCGCTCTGCCACGCCCACCTCGGGACTCGGTCGTGTAGCCAGCGTTGAAGCGGTCTCATATGAAGCAATCCGAGCGGCGTCACCGCGGCTGCAGATGCCATATGCCCCAGGAGCCTCTGAAAAAATTTCAGTGGGACCGCCGTCCTGCTCTTGAATGTATTTGTAGTAAAGTATGTTTGTACGGGAAGAAGGAGGCGGGAACCGGCGAACAATCAAAGTATTTAATATAAAAGAAACACAAAATAAAATGGCAAAACGTAGGAACGGTCTGTGTCGAGGAAGGATAGAGACATGAAAGTACGCGTCCTTCAGGTCGATCGCTGCAAACCAATCTTGGGGACGGATGCATTCGAAGATGCGTTTCTGCGTTAACATTTTGAACGGAAGTCTGTGCAGGGCCCAATTCAAAATGCGCAGATCCAAGATTGGCCGTAACCCACCCCCTTTTTTGGGTACAATGAAGTAGGGGCGAGGGGTGCGGACACCATCTCCCTCTGAGCAGCTCCCTCCGTCCCTGGGCTGCCCGTCTCAGGGCCGCTTACCCTTACGCTTCCCTCCAGACTTAGCGGGGCCCTGAGCGGGTTAGGCAGCCCCCTTGCGTCCGGCGCCCTGCTTCCCGGGTGGAGGCTGCTGCTTGGGTTTAGAAGGGGCGGAGGCGGACGCAGGAGGTCGCCCTCGGCGACGAGCAGGAGGAGGCGCTGCAACCGGCAGAGGGGTGAAGGCAGCAGCGGTCCGCCGGGGCAGGATGTTCTTAATCGCCTCCGTCTGCTTCTGTGCCACCGAGAACTGTTGGGCGAAGCTCTCGATGGCGTCGCCGAAGAGGCCGGCCTGACTGACAGGGGCGTCGAAGAACCGCACTTTGTCGGCTTCGCGCATATCAGCCAGGTTCAGCCACAGGTGGCGTTCCTGGACCACCATGGTGGACATCGCCCAACCCAGGGAGCGGGCAGCGACTTTCGTTGCCCGGAGGGCGAGGTCCGTCGCTGTCCGCAGTTCCTGCGTTACCCCTGGGTCGGCACCACCCTCGTGCATCTCCTTTAGCGCTTTGGCCTGGTAGACCTGCAGGAGCGCCATGGCATGCAACGATAATGCGGCTTCCCCACAGGCGGCGTAAGACTTGCCCAGAAGTCCGGACGAGAACTTACATGCCCGGGAGGGGAGACGCGGGGCATTCCGCCAGTCGACCACGGCCCTGGGACACAGTTGCATCACCACGGCGCGCTCGACTGGAGGTATCCCCACGTAGCCCTTAGCCGCACCACCATCGAGGGTAGTGAGGATGGAGGAGTCAGTCGATCGATGGCGGGCACTGTAGGGCGCCGACCATGACTTCGTGAGCTCCTGATGCACCTCCGGGAAGAATGGCACTGGGGCGGGGCGCTGAGAACCAGCACGGGCCGCCCCGAGATACCAGTCATCCAACCGCGAGGGTTCGGGACACGGTGGAGGGTTCCACTCGAGCCCGACACTCGCGGCGGCCCGGGAGAGCATAGCCGTAAGCTCTGGATCCGGCTCGGACAATGCTACCACACCCGAAGGGGGCAACCCAGCCGGGTCGTCATCTCCAGAGCCCATTAGCTCATCCTCCGATGCAGCCAACGAAATCATATCCTCAGCCGGAGCCCCGAAGGAAACGGCTGGCCCCCCATGGGAAGGACCAGCGCGCTCCTCTGAAAACTCCACCGGCGCAGCGGAGGGTGGGAGGGGCCCAAGGGGCTTTTGGCCCGTCGGGGAAGCCCTGACCGTCACCCTCAGATCTCCACCAAAGGCATCAGCCAGAGTATCAGCCCTCTGCTTTGCAGCGGGAGGACCACTAGATCGGGGGATGCTCAATGGGACCCCACCCCTTTCGAGGTATTGGAGCCTAGATCAAAGCACTGCGATGGTCATGTTCCCGCAGTGGGAACATGAGTCATTCATGAACGCTGCCTGCGCGTGCTGAACGCCCAAACACGTGAGGCAACGATCATGACCGTCAACTGGGGACAGAAAACGCCGGCGTCCAGAAACACACGGTTTGAATGACATCTTGAAAAAGACGCAGGGTCAAACCGTGTAGCTCTTTTAGGAGTGGAAAAACTGCTCTTTTAGTGCTGAAGCACTCAGGGAGATGGCCGCGGCTCCCCGCGGTCCGATAGTGCTAGCCCGCGGGTGAGCACTCAAAAGGAAACGCCCAACGAACCAACACTGGAACTCTTTTTGTTTCTGCAGCCACTCGCTGAATCGCGCTGTCACGCCAACACCCGAAGAACAGCCTCTCCGACTCGTCTCACGACACTCACTTGCAGAAAAACAGCTTTGTGTATGAAACAACAAAACCATTGGCTCCGAAGTTGAAAGCGGTATGCGTTGTTCACTTCCGTGTTTTATACCCGCGCTGCGGGGCGGTGCGTGAACCGCATGCCAATGTTTATTGGCTCGTTTCTATACACTCGAAGCAGATTGGTCTCTGAAAATAGATCCCAATTCGTCGGTCAGTTCCGACGTACGTAGAACGTGACCGACTGAAAGGGAACCAATTTTCCCATATTGATGCATTAGCGTATTGTTGCGAAACTTGGTATGCGTCATTGGGACCATGCCCTGAAGGTACTCAAAAAGTTTTGAGACAGTGCTATCTTGTGGTCAAAAGCTATTAGGAAATTTCCAAAAATCCTAATAATGCTTATTGTTGCTGGTTTTCTGAAGCTCCCAGCCATGCTTGAATGTCAAATTGTTCCTTTTTGTGCGTGGCCCCGATAATTACAAACAGCTATATTTATTATTGAAATTATCTCATCATTTGGCAGTCGATTTGCATTTCTTTTCCCTAATATTTCTTTTCCTTTAAATAACTTTTAAGTTTTGTTAGGGAACTGGAACAGAATCACTCAATTCTTAATGATTTCATCCCTTGTCACAAGAGTTTTCACTATAGTTGTACTAATGGTCTGAAAGGTGAATTTGGCTTTATATGATACATTCCTATATGAAAGCGAGGATCTCAAAGCCAACAGCTGCCTTTAGTGTCTATTGTCGAACCAATTTCACAGATGTCAGATGAATGAAGTCAAGTAACATGTTGCGTTGTTAATATGATGAGCTCTAATGAGGAATAACTCCTCTTATTATTCTCTGCTCCACCACACCCCTGACAGAAGCCCTTTTCCTTTGCCTGTACTTTCTTTGACACAGGAGCCACAGTATATAAAGGTGGATTGATCATTAAAACTGTTCTCTCATCCCAGCTGTCCCACCACCTAGTCTGAAAGGAGGCCCCTTTGATTCGGAGCCAGGCTTAATTGGTCGTATCTAAAATGGTTTAAGTAATTAAGATGACAGAGCCGGTCTGTGAGAGGACACTTTCCTCATGTCCTCTTTGAGAGGTCTGGCACCTCTCTAGGGTCCTCATTATGATTCGGTCCCCACAAGTTACATGTCCTCACAAGTGAGGATTTTGACGGGTATCTCTCCAACTTGACCTCCCACACACACATGATAAATTCATCATCTCTACAGAAGAGCGTTTGGGATTAAGTTGGTAGTAGTGGGAGGCAGGAGGTGATTTGACAGTGTTCACTAATGCCCACGTTGGTTTTGAGATGAGCTAATATTGTATCATGTTTTGTTGCACTGAGTAATGCACGAGCTGTGTGTTATTGCACGAGAACAAGTGTGCTAGTGGGATCCTAAAGAGACCACAATGAAAACCAAGGTTCAGTCGTGATAACTCTCAGGATAGTTTGTAAAACATTTTATTACATTTTTTGTTACATGTCTGAAATGAACCATTTTTAAGGGGCGGCTTCTTTAATATCAATTTAAAATCAAAATGGACAATACTGCAGTTCTTATTGTAAATAACTATGTTTCCATCCACCTATTTTTATGCACATTTTGGGATATCGCATCAAAAAATGCTGAATGTAAATGCCAAGATGTGCATAAATTCTAAAAATGTGCATAAAAAACGTATGCGCTCGTTTGAGTAGGATACATTTTCTATCCGATACGAAAACATGCGCATAAACTACGATGGATGATGCGCATTAAAAAATCATGTGACTTTCGTGATGTAACAGCATAACTTTAGTAACCAGCGAAAAATCTTGTTTGCAAAACATCTGAAATGCTGTTTTGGTCATTCAGAAGTCAGAAGTCAAAGATGCTCGGTATATTTCCCTCTTAGAACTTAGTCTTATGACTGCATTCCCAAACAGTAGCATCTGCCTCTGAAAGCATGACAAGTTTATTGAGACGCACAAGTTTCTCTGAGATGCAAATCATTTATTAATGAGTATAAATTATTATGTATGGTGGCTTCTCCTATGTTTCTTAGTGATTTTTAGGGGTAGTTTATCAGGAAGTGACGATTATGTTCTCTTCGACTCACTGGATGGAAACGGTGCTTTATTCGCAAATGTTTTATGTGATATTGCATTTTTGCACATAAATTACATTTGCAACTTTGGATGGAAACATAGCTAATGATTTATACGTGACCATCATTTTTTTAATTTCATGTGTCCTTGAAATCTTTAATCAAAATAGCTTCCCTTTCCTCATGCAACAACATAATTTCCCTTCTCTGATGACGTGTTTACTGGCGCAAGGGTGGGACAACCACAAATGAACGGCAGTGGGCGGAGTCTATGGTGTGATGACGTAAAAACTATTTGTCGATGTCTTACGCTAGAGGCAGTCAAATGAAAATATATTTGCCCATGTGGTGTCACAGATCCAAAAACCATTTTTGGAGCTTACGTTATGCTTTATTTATAATGAGGAGGATGTTTTAAGCTATGAAACTTGCAAGATGTTTTAATGGTACAAAGACCTCTTATATGTCAAAAGATGAAGGAAAGTGTCATGACCCCTTTAAACAAACTTGTGGAGTCATTCAGGCAAAAAGGGGGCAACAATTCCAATATAGCTTTTAACAAATTGTAATTTGTAATGAAAAAAATATAATAAATTAGAAAAATGTAAAATAGAAGTATTTTCATCAGTGGTCTCATGAGTTATATTTCATCTGTACAATTTTATAGGATCAGCTGTGTTTGCAACTGTACCACAAGCACTCACTTGTTGTTGTTGTTGCTGCTGTTGTTGTTATAAAATTTGTGGTGTTCTGTTGATTCACAATTTATTCCACAATTGAAATGAGCGAGAAATGGGTGTGTGTGCTGAATCTATAATGGATGTGTGAGCTGTTGGCACTGTAACTAATCAGTTGTCAGTGTATTTTGCTGGAAAGTCCCCAAGCCACATTATTTTCCCTATCCTTTAAAATAAAATGTTTTACAATTACCATGCTTGTTTGTTTTCTTCTTCTATGAATTTTATATATGCATATTTTCCCCAGTTGGTCAGGTTTTTAGCATCCCCCAGGCAAATCCTGCAGGCATCCCTGTGAAGGATGACTGTACAAGTAAAAGATAATGTAAACTGAAGTGTTACTGGAAGACCTCTGTTTCTGTAGTAAGATGGAAGAGTAGTGTAGGTCAGACTTATGTGAGGCTTATGGGGTTGAAAGAAAGCCTTTGTTTGTATGCAGCTACACACAAAGGCAATGACCAGATTTCTGAAATGAAAACTGGAGACATTTGTACTTCAGCTATAATTAAATAATTTAAAATTACAGTATCTATGAATTATAAAGGAGGACAGTTGTGTGTATTTTGACCTTGATAAATGTAATAGTGATGAACTGTGGTCATACTATTCATACAGTGCATCCGGAAAGTATTCATAGTACTTAACTTTTTTCCACATTTTGTTATGTTACAGCCATTTTATGTTACAATTATTTTCCTCAAAATTTTACAAACAATGCCCCATAATGACAACGTGAAAGAAGTTTGTTTGAAAATGTTTGCAAATGTATTAAAAATAAAAAGTATTCACAGCCTTTGCCATGATACACAAAATTAAGCTCCTGGTCCATCCACTGCTCATCCTTGAGATGATTCTACAACTTGATTGGAGTCCACCTGTGGTAAATTCAGTTGATTGGACATAATTTGGAGAGGCACGCACCTGTCTATATAAAGTCCCACAGTTAACAGTTAACACCAAGCCATGAAGTACAAGGAATTCTGTAGAATTCTGTAGACATCTGAGACAGGATTGTATCAAGGCACAGATTTGGCGAAGGGTACAGAAACATTTCTGTAGCATTAAAGGTCCCAATGAGCACAGTCGCCTCCATCATCTGTAAATGGAAGAAGTTTGGTGCCACCAGGACTCTTCCTACAGCTGGCTCCCCGGCCAAACTAAGCAATCGGGAGAAGGGCCTTAGTCAGGGAGGTGACCAAGAACCTGATGATAACTCTGACAGAGGTCCAGCGTTTCTCTGTGGAGAGAGGAGAACCTTCCAGAAGAACAACCATCTCTGCAGCACTCTACCAATCAGGCCTGTATGGTAGAGTGGCCAAACGGAAGCCACTCCTCAGCAAAAAGTCGTCTGGAGTTTGCCAAAAGGCACCTGAATCAGACCACGAGAAACAAAATTCTCTGGTCTGACGAAACAAAGATTGAACTCTTTGGCCTGAATGGCAAGCGTCATGTCTGGAGGAAGCCAGGCACCGCTCATCACCTGGGCAATACCATCCCTACAGTGAAGCAATGTGGTGGCAGCATCATGCTGTGGGGATGTTTTTCAGCGGCAGGAACTGGGAGACTAGTCAGGACAGAGACATCCTTGATAAAAACCTGCTCCAGAGCGCCCTGGACCTCAGACTGGGACGAAGGTTCATCTTCCAACAGGACAACAACCTTAAGCACACAGCCAAGATAACAAAGGAGTAGTTACGGGACAACTCTGTGAATGTCCTTGAGTGACATTCAGAGGCCAGACTTGACCCTGATTGAACATCTCTGGAGAGATCTGAAAATGGCTGTGCACCGACGCTCCCCATCCGACCGGATGGAGCTTGAGAGGTCCTGCAAAGAAGAATGGGAGAAACTGCCCAAAGATAGGTGTGACAAGCTTGTAGCATCATACTCAAAAAGACATGAGGCTGTAATTGGTGCCAAATGTGCTTTAACATAGTACTGAGCAAAGGCTGTGAATACTTATGTACATGTGATTTTTTTTTCTTTTCTTTTTTTTTTATAAATTGGCAAAGATTTCAAACAAACTTATTTCACATTGTCATTATGGGGTATTGTTTGTAGAATGTTGAGGTAAATAATGAATTTTTTGGAATACGGCTGTAACATAATAAAATGTGGCAAAAGTGAAGCGCTGTGAATAATTTCCGGATGCACTGTATTAATCATCAACACAAACTTGAACATGAAAGACTGTTCAGAACAAACTAATGCTCATCGACTGCCCACAACATAAGTAACTACACCGAATTGGTATATAATGCAACTAAATTAAATCAATAATAATGTTCATCATCTAAATAAGTGGGTTAGTCCCATGGCATAAATAGAAACTGTGAACCGACTATATATAGTGTGCACAGTTTAATTGCCTTCTGTTCAGTGAGTTTATTATTTTTAACCTTAAAAAAGATTAAACTGGAATTATACACTCTTTATGTGAATACTGTATTTATTTTTACACAAGCAAAATAACTAGCCCTCAATTATGGTTTTATTTCAGGAGTTATTTAGGATGTTTTGAATCTAAAATCTATACAATCTCGGTCAGAGATATCTAAATTAAATACAGTCCCTTGTCATTTTATGTATTTTGTATATTCCTTCCAGCTGTGCTAAGAGCAGACAACTCTACTTAATCAGGTTCATTAGGATTATTGATGGGATTCTCGGTTGAGGATAATTAACGGCAAGAGATTCCCAAGCGCACTTCACTCCACATGAGCGGATGCCTAGAACATATATTTCCTCAACATCAGTCAGATTTGACCTCTGTCAAATGAAACGAGTGTACAACACGTTGACACTGTAGCAACATGAGGTATTAAAACTGACACCGTGCTGGAGCAGAGTGCGTATTCAAGAGGTCATGTTTAGTCTGACCTCCCATTGTGGCTCATTTACCAGCAGGTGCCAAGACCAGGCAACACACGCAAATAAATAATGAAACAAGGTGCTGAATTTAAGAGTGCAGGGGTCAGAGCTTAGCGCTTCTACTGCGTTCACACAACAGAAAAGTGCCCAATTTCCAATTCAAAATGTGAAAGTGCCTCCAGCGCAGCACTGTGCGTGCTGTGCTAAAGAGGTACGTACTGTAAAAAAAGTGAAGCAAACTGAATTGTTGCATTATTAGACACAAGCAAATATTTTAAGGCATAAATGTTATGAGATAATGTCATAACTGATATCACTGAGAATCCCAGCGGCCTCCGTTCTTAAATAATGGAAAACTCCCAGTAGCAACAACGCGCAGCATCTATCAGAGATCTCAGTCGCAGCCCACAGGGAGAGTTGACTCCGTTAATGACCATACTGGAATTATTCTACCCTTGAAAGCTAACTTCAAATGCATATTTATTTGACTGAATTACATTTTAAGGCCTACGCTTTTCATTTCAGCATTGAATCTATGTTTGCCCTTGAAGTCCCATGCTACAGAATATGATCAAATTTATTGCTTTAAGTTTCTTCTATGCTTTCGTTATGTCAGTTAAGTATAATTTTGTAAGACATGAAACTCTGGAAATGTGCTTTTCTATCTTGTAAATATAGTTGGCAGCCAAGAAATACAAACAAACGGAATGACGTTTGGTTGCAGCGCAGCAACACCACTGAATAGTGTGAAACAGATGGAGGCAGTGTAGTCCGATTACATTAGAATGACTCTTACAGTTCTTTTTAGAGAGTCAAAAATATAGTGCAACCAGTGTTATTCCTGAAAAAAAAGACTCTTTCTTTCCTACGAATCTACTGAGTCAATCTTTTTGAGTAAATCCAACACATGAGTAGTTCAGCCATGAAACGTCTCGGTTACGGATGTAACCCTCGTTCCCTGAGGAGGGAACGGAGACGTAACGTTAGTGACTAACGAATGGGGGTTTCGCTTAGAAGCCTATCATCTTCGAGATCTTAGAAAACGCCTAATGGCGTGCCAATGCCATGGGCATGCGGAATTTGCATACGTAACTCCGCCTCACCGCGTGAGTATATAAGGAAGTACGTGGCAATATCGCATTACGTTACCTGCTGAGGAGCCAAGACTGAACTCCATGTTCCAGCAGCACAGCGGTTGTGGCAAAGGGACGTTACGTCTCCGTTCCCTCCTCAAGGAATGAGGGTTACATTCCTTAACCGAGACGTTCCCTTTCATTCAGTCACTACGACATAACATTAGTGACTAACGAATGGGGGTCCCAATATAATCACGCCACTCAGCTGTCTTCCAGTGCCCTGCGTAAGTGCGAGTACCCTGTCGTAAGACTAGTACGGACGAAGGACTCACACTTATCGCAGGAATACCAAGGTACACTGGGAAGCATATTCCAGTGGAGATATTCAAAGATGCCTACCTGTAGGGAGGACTTAGAGAGTACACATATGACCCGCTAAGGGCTGCATATGGGAAAACTCTAGGGTACCAGCCGAAGGTGGATTTTTAACCACAGGGGTGGCAGGGACTTGCCAAGGGAAAGACTCCTGCTCACTGAGGAGGCTTACGGTGGAAATACACGCGTGGGGGTCGCCGGAGGGGAACCATGCACACGGGCCACCTGGCCGGACACGAGGGTGTTGGCATCAACAGTGCTGGAGGGACTCAGGGCTTTCGGAAAGCTCAGCTGAGGAAAAATATTGCACGTATCCAGTCCGTGGAGTGGAATGGCGAGCCTGGTCGATTACCGGCCACTAGTAGAGGCGAGTACATAGTCGGACACTGGCTCGACTCAGAGATTGTAGAATCTGGCGAATGTGTTAGGTGTTGCCCAGCCTGCAGGTCTGCAGATGTCTGTTAGCGAGGCGCCATGCGCTAGAGCCCAAGAGGAGGCCACACTCCGGGTGGAGTGGGCCCTAACCCCAAGGGGACATGGTCGACCCTGCTGCTGGTAAGCCAAAACAATGGTGTCCACTATCCAGTGAGACAGCCTTTGCTTTGAAAGAGCTCTTCCCTTCCGCTCTCCACCATAACAGACAAAGAGCTGGTCTGAGGTCCTGAAACATTGCGTCCTGTCTACGTAAGCGCAGAGAGCGCGTATTGGACAGAGTAATGCCAAGGCTGGGTCTGCCCCCTCCATGGGCAGCGCTTGCAGGTTCACCACCTGGTCTCGGAACGGAGTGGTGGGAACCTTGGGCACATATCCAGGCCGGGGTCTCAGGATCATGTGAGAGTTAGCTGGCTCGAATTACAGGCACGCTTCGTCAACCGAAAATGCCTGCAGGTCCCCTACCCTCTTGATGGAGGCCAATGCAGTCAGGATCGCTGTCTTCATTGACAGGAATTTAAGATCGACTGACTGCAAAGGCTCAAAGGGAGGCCTCTGCAGAGCATCTAAAACTACTGAGAGGTCCCAAGAGGGCACGAGGGGAGAGCGAGGAGGATTTAGTCTCCTCGCTCCCCTCAGGAACCTGATGACCAGGTCATGCTGACTTACCTTTTTGTCCCCCAAGAGATCATGGTAGGCAGATATTGCGGCCACATAAACTTTAAGGGTGGAGGGAGACAGCCTTCGCTCCAACCCTTCCTGGAGGAACGAGAGCACAGACCCGATCGGGCATTTCCAGGGGTCTTCTTGGCGAGAAGAACACCAGGTGACGAAGAGGTTCCACTTCAACGCATAGGCATGCCGAGTGGACTCTGCCCTACCGTAGGTGGTAGACTACTCAAACCTGCCGTGTCCCGTCCAGGAGCCACACGTGGAGGTTCCAAAGATCGGGACGCGGGTGCCAGAGGGTGCCTCGTCTCTGAGTGAGGAGGTCCTGTCTTAGAGGAATAGGTCAGGGAGGGGCTGTCGCAAGGAGTAAGAGTTCGGGGAACCAGGTCCGTCCATGCAGTACGGGGCAACCAAAAGGACCTGCTCCTTGTCCTCCCTGATCTTGCACAAGAGCTGTGCGAGAAGGCTCACTGGGAGTAATGCATATTTGCGCAGGCCCCGAGGCCAGCTGTGCACCAGTGCATCTGTGCCGAGCGTGCCCTCGGTCAGGGAATAAAACAGGCTGCAATGGCAAGAGTCGTGGGAGGCAAACAGATTTATCTGCGCGTCGCCGAACTTTTCCCAAATCAGCTGGACCGTCTGGGGATGGAGTCTCCGTTCTCCCGGGAGCGGCTGAAGGCGTGAGAGCTCGTCGGCTGCACGATTCAGCACTCCCGGAATATGGACAGCACGAAGGAACCTCAGGCACTTCTGACTCCATAAGACGAGATGGCGGGCGAGTTGAGACATACGGCGGGAGCGTAGACCGCCCTGGTGGTTGATGTGCGCTACAACGGCCGTGTTGTCTGTCCTGACTAGCACATGTTGACCTTTCAGCAACGCTCAGAAGTGGTGCAGGGCGAAACGTACTGCCAGCAACTCGAGGCAATTGACATGCAAAAGGCGCTGGGGTCCTGTCCAGAAGCCCGCAGCTGCTTGTCCATTGCACATGGCACCCCAGCCCGTGGCAGAGGCATCTGTCGATATGACAACATGCCTGGAAACTCGTTCTAAAGGCACACCGGCCCGTAGAAAGCTGAGGTTCGACCACGGGGTGAGAGTCTGTAAGCAGGCCCGAGTCACTTGTACCCGGAGCGTGCCAGACTGCCATGCCCATCTCGGGACTCGATCGTGAAGCCAGTGCTGAAGCGGTCTCATATGAAGTAATCCGCGGCTGCAGATGCCATATGCCCCAGGAGCCTCTGAAACAGTTTCAGTGGAACCGCACTCTTGCTCTCAATTTGACGGAGGCAAGTCAGCAGTGACTGCGCGCGCTCGCTCGAAAGCTGCGCGAACATGGTGACCGAGTCGATGTCCATACCGAGAAAAGAGATCCTCTGTGCTGGGCAGAGTTTGCTCTTCTCCCAGTTGACCCGAAGGCCCAGATGGGCTAAGTGTTGGAGCACTAGATCTCTGTGTTCGCAAACCTGCGCTCGTGAGTGGCCCAGTATAAGCCATTCGTCGAGGTAATTCAGGATGCGAACCCCGTGCTGCCTGAGTGGCGCAAGGGCTGCCTTGACAATCTTCGTGAAGACGTGAGGGGACAGAGATAGCCCGAATGGGAGGACTGCGTACTGATATGCAAACCAATCGGCCGGACGAACGCATTCGAAAAGGCGTTTCGCAGTCAACATCTTGAACGGAAGCCTGTGAAGGGTTCGTTTCAAGATACGAAGGTCCAGGATTGGTCGTAACCTACCAGTTTTCTTGGGTACAATAAAGTAGGGGCTGTAGAACCCGGACTTCTTTTTAGGCCGGAGGGACAGGCTCGATCACACCCTTCGCCAGCAGGGTGGCAACCTCTGCACGCATGACGTGGGCGTTGGCCCCGACCATGGTATGGCGGACTCCCCTGAAACGGGGAGGAGCCTGCGCAAACTGAATCGCGTAGCCGAGCCTGATGGTCTTCACGACCCAGCAGGACAGTCCCGGAAGCTGAAGCCAGGCTCCCAGGAAATGCACCAGTGGGGTCATTCGGACCACAGACGTACTCAGCGATGCAGCGTTACCGGCCCGGACATGGGAGGCTTTTGGGTGTCCCGGTGTGGGGGCACGGTTAACGGCTGCGTCCTGACAGAGGAGACCAGGGAAAGACGTGCGTTCCACTGGGGTCTGCTCTGAGAGGAGGCTGGCGACAGAGAGGGATGCGAGTGGTGGGACCCGGGGTGGCACGCACTGTCTTCACCGTTCTCTGGGTGCTCAGGGATGGGAGTGTCAGTTCTTTCTTTAACCACATTAGGGTGCTGCTGACCCGGGGGCCAGCAGCTGAACAAAAGATTCTCCCCCGGCCCTCCACCGGGGGAAGGAGTGGCCCTGCTGCCATCTCCTGGAAAGAACTGCCCATCCTTGAGCTGTCCGCGTCAGGAGCACCGCTTGGCCTGGCGTTTTTCTGCGGGCTGCAGGGCTGGAGCGGACTGGAACGCCTTCCTGCGGTTACCTCTGCACGGCCCGGGTGGAGGCTGCTGCTTGGGTGGCGCAGAGGTTGAGGGAACCGCAGTAGGGCATCCTCGGCGGCGAGCAGGCTGAGGCAACTGCGCGGGCAGCTGGGTGGAGGCAGCAGCTGACCGCTGGGGCAGTATATATTTAATGGCCTCAGTCTGCTTCTGGGCGGCTGAGAACTGTTGGGCGAAGCTCTCAACCGCGCCGCCGAATAGCCCATCATGGGATATGGGGGCATCGAGGAAACGTGTTTGCTCGCTGTCCCACATATCAGCCAGGGTGGGCAATAGGTGTCTCTCCTACACCACTGCTGTGGACATCACCTGACCCAGGGAGCGTGCGGTCACCTTCGTCGCCTGGAGAGCAAGGTCGGTGGCGGCACGCAACTCATCTCTTGAGTCCTGGATCAGCTCCACCCTCGTGCAGGTCACACAGCAACTTCGCCTGTAGGCCTGAAGAGTTGCCATGGCGTGCAAAGAAGCGGCGGCCTGCCCCGCAGCTCTATAGGTCTTCGCCACCAGGGATGACGAAAACCTACAGGCTTTGGAGGGGTGCTTTGGGTCACCGCGCCAGGTCGAAGCACTCTGCGGACACAGTTGCGTCACAACAAAGCGCTCGACTGGGGGGACCCCAGTGTACCCTTTAACCGCGGCTCCATCGAGGGCGGAGAAGGCGGAGGAGGTCGCCAAACGGTCACGGGAAGACAACGGGTTCTTCCAGGACCGCGCGACCTCCTCATGCACTTCCGGGAAGAAAGGAATTGGAGGGGTGGCCGGACGGGTGTCCGAACGCGCCGCCCCCAAAAACCAATCGTCCAACCGCGAATGCTCAGGTCGGGGCGGAGGGTTCCACTCCAACCCAAGTGTCGTGGCTGCCCAGGAGAGCATGGCTGTCAACTCTGGGTCCGACTCGGGCAATGCTGGCACACCCGAAGTCGGTAGCACAGCCGAATTATCATCCTCAGATGACTCCAGCCCACCTTGTGATGCGGCGATCAACATTTCTTCGTCCTCCGCGGCGCCAAACACGACAGTTGGGACAGCAGGAGCCGGCCCCGATGCACACGTCTGAACGCTCGGCGGGTTCGGTGCATGAGAGGGGGGTGTGAGCCGAGGCATGAGCGTCGGAGCTTGATTCCACGTCGTCACCCTCAGGTCACCCTGGCCACCAGCCAAAGTGCCGCCTCTCGTGGAGACCGCAGATTGGGGTCTGGCAGAGGGGACTCTCGCTCCGGCATCAGCACGAAGCTTACGGAGTCTAGACCGTAACACCGAGATGAGCATGTTCCCGCAGTGGGAACATGAATCATCCACGAGCGCTGCCTGAGCGTGCTGAAAGCCCAAACACGTCACGCAGCGCTCGTGCCCATCAGAAGACGAGAGAAATCGACCGCACCCAGAAGTGCACAGGCGAGACACCCTGAAAAGGACGTGCCACGCGCAAGCTCTTTTTGTGAGAGGAAGCCTCGCAGATGGTTCACCCCAAAAAATAAAATTAGCCCATTACAGAGATTACAGTTTGCAAAGCTTTAAATATGGATATTTTTCTCACACAAACGCATCACTTCAGAAGGCCTTTATTAACCCCCCGGAGCCGTGTGGATTACTTTTATGATGGATAAAAGCAGAATCTTGGGACATGTGGTCTTCACCTCACAGCCAGTGGAAAAGAGCCAGGATAGGACTTAATAAGGCAATTATTAACATTACTGTTGTAAGAAGCAGAGCAGGACCGAGTGTTGTGGAGCTGAGCAAGGCCGCAGGAGCGATTGAAGAGCGGGACTTTATTATGGCATAGTCACCGGCGGGACTTTTATTATGACATGGTCGCCGGCGCCACTTCCATTTTCCAGTCATGAATATGAGGAAACACAGCTCTGTTTATCATATTAGATACATCTGAGTGTGTTGAAAAGGAAGTTATGACATTCTCTCGGCAGCTGCTATGACACTGCAGTGAGAGTAAAGCGTTTCTGCAAAATACAACCGGAAACCAAGGGTAATCCAGATATGACGCAATTGACAGGCGACTCCCTCACATGCATAGCTCACACGTCCCGGTTCCTCGGTTAAAATAGCAATTTCTCACGATTTACAAATAGTTGGAAACATTTGGGATATTCTAAGTACTCAACAGAACAAAATATATAACACTTGCCTAGTGGTTTTTGGATATTTTACTGCAAAAATGTTACATTGTTCACCTTTAAGTAAGTGTAGTTACTGACTGGTTGTTCATATGACAAAACTGAGTGTTATCAGTAGTAGAGTTTTTTATTAAAATATATGAAATATGTAAAAAAAAAATTATATTGTTGTTTAATATAGTTAAGGCCAATTATTTGGATTTAAGCCATTTTTAAAAATCCTGTGAAGTCATTACAATGTCTGGATAAACAAAATGTATTTATTACTAAAAATATCCCATAATTTTTCATTTCTTTTTCCAAATTCGTATTCCTTACAACAACAAAAAGAGTCGTACATGGAAGCATTGAGGAGCTGGAATCAGTGAAAGGAATCTTTTGAGAATTGTTAACAATTTCCATCCCTTGTCATACTGTAATCCACAATGATTGGCCGCAGGTTTTAGCCAGAATTTTGACATTACCCTTTTATTGTGGATGCATGCAGCCCCTCTATTTCCCGCTGACATTTGCCCGAATGTGTTTGCTCCTAGTCAGTCAGATATGCTAAAAAAAGTGGCAGGTTATTATGAGCCAACCAATTTTTAAAGATGTATGAATCAGATAACTGACCTATGATTATTGCGCCATTGTAACACTTCTTGTGTCAAAACCATGCTATTTTAGCTCTAGGTTTCAACTGGAATTTCACAGTCACAGGGACCTAGTCGAGCCTTACCTATACCCAGAGCCGATAGAATGTGCTGCATGCATTTTGTTCCTCCCTGAATATTTAATTGACTGGAGCCAAATTATCCCATGTATAATTTAAAGCAGGCATGTTGTTGTCTACCACTATGGAGTTCCCTGGTCATTATGAAGTCAGCAGTATTTATAAGAGGTATCAGTCTTCACCACAGTCAGTGCAGAGACTTGTCTAGGATAAAACAGGCATCAGCCATTTGTTCTCAGCTCTCCTTTTTTCGAAACACACAAAGGGCAAACCATTATCTACTGCTGCACACCATCAGCAGTGCCACTGGTGTATTTGACTTATGGTTTTCTTGCTTTACCTTTCTTTGGTGTATAAATTGGTGTTTTTGCTTTAAAGCAATGGAATAAAATTCTCTTTGCTGCTTTAAATGGCCTTCTTACTGTGGAGATTTTAAAATAAAAATGTTTATTTTATTTTATAGATGCCTGAAATGTGCAGATGCTCCTTGTCAGAAAAGCTGCCCCACCAATTTGGATATCAAGTCTTTCATCACCAGCATTTCCAACAAGGTAACACCTATTACAATGCTTGAACTTGCTCGCTCAGCAGCTACTCCGAACAGAGTTTATTGATGTTGGCTTAAGTGATAATCTTATAATCCTTTGTGTATTATATTTCTCAGTTAGTTAAGCATAAGCACTTATCCATGGCTTTATTCAGCCAGGTAAAATCTCCAAAGTGCTGCTTGAGTCCATGTTTATCATTGACTCTATTGTGTGTCCTCTAGAACTACTACGGTGCTGCCAAGGCAATACTGTCCGATAACCCTCTGGGTTTGACCTGTGGCATGGTGTGTCCCACCTCTGATCTGTGTGTGGGGGGCTGTAACCTCTATGCCTCTGAGGAAGGCCCCATCAATATTGGTGGGCTCCAGCAGTTCGCTACTGAGGTAAGGAGCTCTTCAAATGCAACAGCTGAAAGATTTTCAAAGGTCTTTTGCGGAATATAGGGGTGCAAATCATGTTCAGATAATCATTCAACTGAACTCAAAGCTAAATTAATGTAAAAAATATATTGTCTGGAAGTCAAAATCTTTTTTTTTTTTAATTGAATGTAATGATCCCTTCAGTGCTCTTCTCTGTTCTTTCTGCTGTCTTGTACGAATTATTGTACTGTCAGTTCCTCACTCACATCCCTATAACAATCGCCAGGCTCTTTTTAGTTCCTCTGAGAAAAGTCAGTGGGAAAGTATTTTTCTCTGACTTTTTTTTTCAGTGTAAATCAAGAACAAGCTCAGGGAGAAAGAGAAAGAGTTAGCCTTTGCTTTCTTGTTTTTTCTTTAGATCTTAATCTTTTTGAGGATAAGTAGAACACTAGAATTTAGATTTTTATGTTGCCTGTTTAGTATCCCACTACTTTGCACTGTCCTATTTATTTAGCTTATATGGGATTTGTTGGTAAATATTTATCTGCTATGATTGACTTTGCTCGATTCTAGACAAATAATGTATTTCAGTATATATATATATATTTCAATCATTTACATTTACATTTATTCATTTAGCATATGCTTTTATCCAAAGCGACTTACAACTGAGGAATACAGGAAGCAATTCGTCATGAAGGGGCGAATAATCACGAAAAGTGCTTGAAATACTATGTTTTGGACATTTCTTAGAGTAGCATAAGCTAAAATGTTGCTGCCACTGTTGCTGTTGATTATTGCTGCTGCTCTTGCTGGTGCAGTACAAGTATGGACTTGATACTGCTGGTTGATACACTGCTGTGAGCCTGTAAGAGACACTATATTGCCAAAAGTATTGGGACACCCCTCCAAATCATTGAATTCATTGAGCTCAGTGAATTCAAGCGCGGTACCGTGATACCGTGCCACCTGTGCAATAAGTCCATTTGTGAAATTTCCTCACTACTAAATATTTCACGGTCAACAGTTAGTAGTATTATAACGAAGTGGAAGCAATTGAGAACAACAGCAACTCATGGTAGGCCATGTTAAATCTGCTAGGCCACAGTCAATAGTTCTCTCGAGTGACGAATCACGCTTATCTGTCTGGCAATCCGATGGACGAATCTGGGATTGGCGGTTGCCCAGAGAACAGGACTTGCCTGACTGCATTGTGCCAAGTGTAAAGTTTAGTGGAGGAAGGATTATTGTGTGGGGTTGTTTTTCAGTGATTGGGCTTGGCCCCTTAGTTCCAGTGAAAGGAACTCTTAATTCTTCAGCATACCAAGGCATTTTGGATAATTTCATGCTCACAACTTTGTGGGAACAGTTTGGGGATGGCCTCTTCCTGTTCCAACATGACTGCGCACCAGTGCACAAAGCAAGGTCCATAAAAACATGGATGAGTGAGTTTGGTGTGGAGAAACTTGGCCTGCACAGAGTCCTGACATCAACCCGATAGAACACCTTTGGGACATCAGTACCTGAGCTCACAAATGCGCTTCTTGAAGAATGGTCAAAAATTCCCATAAACACACTCCTAAACCTTGTGGAAAGCCTTCCAAAAAGAGTTGAAACTGTTATAGCTGCAAAGGGTGGGCCAACTCCATATTAAACCTTACAGATTAAGAATGTGATGTCATTAAAGTTCATGTGCATGTAAAGGCAGGCGTCCCAAAACTTTTGGCAATATATGATGATATATGATGCTGCTGCATAAATAGAATAAATCCCAGCAGATCTAGACAGGTGGAGCTGGGGGAGATGTAGGGTTTCAGAAGAACTCTGATAGCACGCTGCAGGACTAGCTTATATAGCAAACAATGAACCAGACTATTTAAATGTTGAGCAGGAAATCTCATTGGTTGCAGGATAAGCAGAAATACATGCGGTAATGATGTGATTGCTTGAAGAATGTATGTAAAGTATCAGTTTCATGACATAATTAAAAATGTTGGGGTCTGTAAGATGTAAGAAGTCACTTATGTTCTCCAAGGCTGTATTTATATAAAACTTAAAAAATAGTAATATTGTTCAATATTATTAACATAAAAATAAAATAAATTATATCTTAATATATTTTAAAGTGTAATTTACTCATGGGGATTCATTTCAACAGCCATTACTCCAGTCTTTAGTATCACATGATCACATGACATTTATTCCCCCCATCCCCCAGTATTCTTTGATGAATATAAAGGTCAAAAGAACAGCAGTTATTTGAACTAGTATTTATTTGTAACATTATAAATGTCTTTACTGTCACTTATTCAGCAAGGATGCAGTCAATTGAAAAAAAAGTTAACATTTCTTAAACTTACTGACCCCCAAACTTTTAACAGTAGCTTTGTCATAATCTCTGTGTTCTCAGGTGCTGATTATGTGCTTTATTTAATATAAAAAGAATTTCATGTGAGTTTAAATATAATTTTTCATGACCTTTATAGACATAGCCTACTGATAGCAATGATAGGCTAATTCACCTTAGATCTTGAAAATGTTGAAAATGTTAGTGACTAACGAATGGGGGTTTCGCTTAGAAGCCTATCATCTTCGAGCACTTAGAAAACGCCCAATGGCATGCCAATGCCATGGGCATGCGGAATTTGCATACGTAACTCCGCCTCACAGCGTGAGTATAAAAGGAAGTACGTGGCAATATCGCATTACGTTTCTGCTTCGGAGCCAAGAGTACCTACCTCTTCACTCCTCACAACCCTTCTAGCTCCTCACAACCCAGCTTTCCAGTCGGTGTTGGTGTGACGGCGCGTTTCAGTGATCGCATACTTCCTGCCTGCTGATCTGCGCAGTGGTCTGCTAGACAGCTGGTGTGTGTTTCCCTGGGCGCTTCGGCTTCGACTGTGATGCTTCCTCTCACAAAAAGACCTTGTGCGTGGCACGTCCTTTTCAGGATGTCTTGCCCGTGCACTTCTGGGTGCGGTAGATTTATCTCGCCTTCTGATGGGCACGAGTGTGTTTGGGCTTTCAGGATGATTCATGTTCTCACTGCGGGAACATGGTCATCTTGGTGTTACGGTCGAGACTCCGTGAACTCCGTGATGATGCCGGAGCGAGAGTCCCCTCTGCCACACCCAAATCTGCGGTCTCTACGGGAGGCTGCACTTTGGCTGGTGGCTAGGATGGCCAGGGTGACCTGAGGGTGACGGTGTGGAATAAAGCTCCGACGCTCATGCCTTGGCCCAAACCCCCCTCTCATGCACCTGACCCGCCCCGTGTTCAGGCGTCTACATCGGGGCCGGCTACTGCTGTTCCGACTGTGGCGTTTGGCGCGGTGGAAGACGAGGAAATGTCTATCGCCGCATCACAAGGTGGGCTGGAGTCATCTGAGGATGATGATTCGGCTGCGTTGCCGCCTTCGGGCATTCCAGCGTTGCCCGAGTCGGACCCAGAATTGACAGCCATGCTCTCTCGGGCCGCCGCAGCGCTTGGGTTGGAGTGGAACCCTCCACCCCGACCTGAGCATTCGCGGTTGGATGATTGGTTTTTGGGGGCGGCGTGTCCGTACAACCGTCCGGCAGCCCCTCCAATTCCTTTCTTCCCCGAGGTGCATGAGGAGATCACGCGGTCCTGGAAGTCTTCCCGCGACCATTCGGCGAATTCCTCCGCCTTCACCGCCCTTGATGGAGCCGCGGCTAAAGGGTACACTGGGGTCTCCCAGGTTGAGCGCTCTGTTGCGATGCAACTGTATCCGCAGAGCGCTTCAACCTGGCGCGGCGACCCAAAGCACCCCTCCAAGGCCTGTAGGTTTTCGTCATCTCTGGTGGCGAAGTCCTATAGAGCTGCGGGGCAGGCCGCCACTTCTTTGCATGCCATGGCAACTCTTCAGGCCTACCAGGCCAAGTTGCTGTTCGACATGCACGAGGGCGGGGATGATCCAGGACTCGTGGACGAGTTGCGTGCTGCCACCGACCTCGCTCTCCGTGCGACGAAGGTGGCCGCACACTCCCTGGGTCAGGTGATGTCCACAAACGTGGTCCAGGAGAGACATCTGTGGCTCACCCTGGCTGATATCCGGGACGGCGAGCGAACACGTTTCCTCGACGCCCCCATATCCCAGGATGGGCTATTCAGTGGCGCGGTTGAGAGCTTCGCCCAACAGTTCTCAGCCGCCCAGAAGCAGACTGAGGCTATAAAACACATACTGCCCCGGCGGTCCGCTGCTGCCTCGACCCAGCCGCCTGCGCAGTTGCCTCAGCCTGCTCGCTGCCGAGGACGCCCTCCTGCGGTTCCCTCAACCTCTGTGCCACCCAAGCAGCAGCCTCCACCCGGGCTGTGCAGAGGTAACCGCAGGAAGGCGCCCCAGTCCGCTCCAGCCCCGCAGCCCGTGATAAAACGCCAGGCCAAGTGGCGCTCCTGATGCGGATAGCTCAGGGATGGGCAGTTCTTTCCGGGAGATGGCAGCAGGGCCGCTCCTTACCCCGTTGGAGGGCCGGGGGAGAATCTTTTGTTCAGCTGCTGGCCCCCAGGTCAAAAAAAGAACTGACAATCCCATCCCTGAGCAGCCAGAAACCCCCGGGTCCCGTCACTCGCATCCCTCTCTTTCGACAGCCTCCTCTCAGAGCAGACCCCAGTGGAACGCACGTCCTTCCCTGGTCTCCTTTGTCAGGACGCAGCCGTTAACCATGCCCCCACACCGGGACGGCCAAAAGCCTCCCATGTCCGGGCCGGTAACGCTGCCTCGCTGCCCCACCCTGGGTAAGTCTGTGCTCCGAATGACCCTGCTGGTGCAGTTTTATCCGCTGGGTCGCGCGGACCATCAGGCTCGGCTACGCGATTCAGTTCGCGCAGGCTCCTCCCCGCTACAGGGGAGTCCGCCATACCATGGTCGGGGCCAACGCCCCCGTCATGCGTGCGGAGGTTGCCACCCTGCTGGCGAAGGGTGCGATCGAGCCTGTCCCTCCAGCCGAAATGAAGTCGGGGTTCTACAGCCCTTACTTCATTGTACCCAAGAAAACCGGTGGGTTACGACCAATCCTGGACCTTCGCATCTTGAACCGAACCCTGCACAGGCTTCCGTTCAAGATGTTGACTGCGAAACACCTTTTCGAATGCGTTCGTCCGGACGATTGGTTTGCAGCGATCGACCTGAAGGACGCCTACTTTCATGTCTCCATCCTTCCTCGACACAGACCGTTCCTACGGTTTGCTTTCAAGGGGCGGGCATATCAGTACACGGTCCTCCCATTAGGGCTATCTCTGTCCCCTCGCGTCTTTACGAAGATTGTCGAGGCAGCCCTTGCGCCCCTTCGGCAGCATGGGGTTCGCATCCTGAACTACCTTGACGACTGGCTCATACTGGGCCACTCTCGAGCGCAGGTTTGCGAACACAGAGATCTAGTGCTCCAACACCTAGCCCGTCTGGGCCTTCGGGTCAACTGGGAAAAGAGCAAACTTTGCCCAGCGCAGAGGATCTCTTTTCTCGGTATGAATACTGACTCGGTCGCCATGTGCGCGCAGCTTTCGAGCGAGCGCGCGCAGTCTCTGCTGACTTGCCTCCGTCAAATCGAGAGCAAGAGTGCTGTTCCACTGAAACTGTTTCAGAGGCTCCTGGGGCATATGGCATCTGCAGCCGCGGTGACGCCGCTCGGATTGCTTCATATGAGACCGCTTCAGCATTGGCTTCGCGACCGAGTCCCGAGATGGGCATGGCAGTCTGGCACGCTCCGGTTTTTTAATTACTAAAACCTCAAAAGTTAAAGGAAATCCTGCACACTATTGATACTTGCAGAAGATATCAAAAGCTTTGTATTAGCAACGTTTCGGTCTCATGACCTTCATCAGGTATATGGCGGATGAAGGTCATGAGACCGAAATGTTGCTAATAAAAAGTTTTTGATATCTTCGGCTGGATTTCCTTTCACTTTTGAGATTTGGGGATTTTTTTATCCTCTTTCCTACGCACCTATCTATTACCAACAGGTGTTAGATGGTTATTGTCAATTAATTCATTACTAAAACCTAAAAAAAAGTATTATACTGTATATTTTGTTTTAATTAAAATGTGAATATATTTGCTAATTCAGCAAGACAGCAAGCAGACAGGCCAATTAGGCATCATTTTTGTGAGATAAATATACATAATGTGTATAAAAAATTATTTATATATATACTAAAATAAATGCATTTATAAAATTTTCTTCCCTCAAATGTGTCCTCAAAAAAGTCTATATTACCATATGGTTAATGCTGGTATTTTTCCCCACATAGGTTTATGTGGCGAACATATGGCAGTCTTTCTGTAGAATGACCCAGTCTTATTTACTTTTCATCTAACCTCAGCAAATCCCTCCATTTTCACATCCCCCCTCTTTGAAAAAAATCATTCATGAGAGGTACAGAGAGTCCTGCATGAGAAGGCCAACCGAACCATCCCGTCAGCTGCTCCCCCGTCACCTCTCACCGTAGAGATGACAGCTCCTCTCTTCTCAAATGTGAAAGGCCAGGATTGTTTATCAGCCTGTTGATTAGATAAGCCCAAGACAGGGCCATCAGCGACCGCTCAGCTTCCCTCCTCTCCTCAGTATGAGCTCGCAGACATACACAGACCAGCGCCTGCATTAGTGTAAAGCAGGAACTGTACAGTACATCACATACAGTAAATCACATTATATGCCCAGGGCGGCTTCTGGTAAACAGTCAGTTGAGATGAGATGATGCAAACTGGGCCTGAAAGGCTTTCTGGAGCTAAATAAGAGAGGAAAGAGAATAAGGTAATCACAGCGTAATGTTGTTTCATTTGGCTCGAGCGGATACGTGCTTTTACAGTAAAAAGCTCTAGGGAGATCAACTTTGAACTGTAATTTGCAGACTGAATCCTAGTAAATATCCCAGAGTTTACAGTGCCGGGGAAATAGGATTTATGTAAATGTATATTTTGCTCCAGTAGGAGAAAGGGCCAGAATGAAGGTGAGGTATGTTTGAGTAGTTTCCTGTGCTCTCCTCAGGTGTTCAGCAAGATGGGCATCCCTCAGATCAGGAATCCAGAGCTTCCCCCGGCAAAGGAAATGCCAAAGAGCTACCACACAAGGATCGCTCTCATTGGCTGCGGCCCTGCCAGCATCAGCTGCGCCTCCTTCCTTGCCCGGCTAGGCTACGACAACATCACCATCTTCGAGAAACAGAAATACATCGGTGGCCTCAGGTAGATTGAATGTTTCTCAATTTCCTTCTGCTAAACAAATATGAAGTTATGGATCCTCTTAACTACAGTCTGAAAAAAAAACATGCCGGTCTAGTGGAGAACTGCAGTCATGCAGAAAAATCATAATCAGTGTCCTGTCATAGTCATCTTGTAAGTGGACACAGCTGTCTAGTTTTTGTTGACAAAAATACTGTAGGTTATTTAATTGTCAATCAAATAAACAAGCTCAAAAATATTCATTTTAATAGGCCTTTAAAAAACAAATAGACTTACAAAATATTATCAATAATAGAAAACATTTTGTAGATTTATTTAGATAACTAGTATGTTATTATATTATTAATAGTATATTAAGGATAGGCAAACCACTTGTAAATACAACACATATGTAATTAAATGTGATAGTTTTGTGTATCATTTTATTTATTCATTTGTTATTATTCAGTTTATTCATCTTATTTCTAAATTTCACAAGTTTGGGGTCAGAAAGATTTAAAAGAAATTAATATATTTGTTCATCAAGAACGCATTCATTTGATCAAAAGAGACAATAAAACGTTTCCATTGTTACATTTTTTATTTATTTCAAATAAATGCTGTTCTTTTGAATGCTCTATTCATCATAAAATCTTGAAGAAAATATTATAGTTTCTACAAACATATTAAGAAAGCACAGCTGTTTTCAGCATTGATAAGACATGTTTCTTGAGCAGTAAATCATAATATTAGAATGATTTCTGAAGGATCATGTGACACTGAAGACTAGAGTAATGATGCTGAAAATTCAGCTTTGCATCAAAGGAATAATTTACATTTTTTAAATATATTAAAATAAAATAAAAATGTATTGTATTTTTGATCACATAAATGCAGCCTTTGTGAACATAAGAGACTTCTTTCAAAAACATAAAAAAATATATTTTATTTTTGTGTGTGTGTGTTCTTCCTGGAGCTTTAATGAGGGGAACACACACTTGAGTGCAGAGAGATCACGTGTGCGTTTGCCCCAAAGGTTATTTACTGAAGAAGTCTGAATTGTTCATCACCGTTATTATTATTTTACTCACACTCGAGATGCCGCCGAGCTTGTCATATTCGCCACCCCTCTCACATGCATCATGGGGTGTTCACGCCGGACATCGATTTGCTCAGTTTCAAAGCAACTAGACATTATTCATTTTCAATGAGAGTTGGCACTAACATAATAGACTGCTGCCGATGCGACAAAGTTGAACAGAGCTTAGTAAACTGATCGATCAGAGCATCCTCATTGACTAATTAATATCATTTCACGAAGAAACAATTGTAAATATTTAAAGTTGTTTTGTGTGTCTCCCTGTTTTTGTTTGCAGCACTGCTGAAATTCCCCAGTTCCGTTTGCCCTACGAGGTAGTGCAGTTTGAGATTGATCTGATGGAGGATCTTGGTGTAAAGGTACCAGTGAGAGAGACATGGGAGGATGTCAGATCCTTCCAACCCATCAACAGCCAAATGTCACTGACATTAATAACATTAATGCAGGGAAAAAAGCAAGCTAACAAAACACAATTAAAAGCCACATTAGTGAGGCAAGTGGCAAAGACAACCATCTGTCCATTGCCTGAGAGCTGTGATGGTGAGAAATGGCAATCGATAGTCCTCATCCAGATCACCTGACCATGATTAATTTGATTTTAGTCTTGAGAGAGCTGGAGAGAGAAGGGGGGTGAGGGAAAGGGTTTCTCAAAACTCAATGAAGGTTGGTTAAGGTTAGGTAAGAGGTATACTGACTCCCATGAGCTGACCTTTATTGAATATTTAATTGTGCTTCTCATTTTTAGATTTTAAATGTAGAAAATTACCTTTACCTACTTAATGCTCAAAATGAATATCCATTTTTTTAATCCTGTACAATTCTGATTCAGAAATTCACTTGTACATACACATGTTGGTACATTAAACTAACTTATTAGTATGGAAAATTCAGTATTGGTATTTTACCATATTTTTGTTCTTGGTTTTTGATTAATGTCTTATAAGCTGTTCATGTTGGCATCTGTCTTAATTGAACTGGCTTCTACCAAGTCCTCATGAAATCAAAATCGACCTTATTTACTTTGTTAGCACACAATACAGGTCTTAGGGTGAACAATTAATCCGTGCAAGTTAATACACCAAAAAAATTGTTTGCTGTGGTAATCTTTAATAAAAATCTGAAAAGTAACTTCCGGTCTGGAATGGCGTTCCCTTTCCGATGACGGCAGTTTGACGGCTTGGGTTTGAATATCCTTAACCACTCCCCTCCAACCATTAGTCTGCTATGAGCGACAGATGGAGAGGAGGAGCACTGAAGTAAAACCCTGCCCTCTCTTCAATATTCCGCTTCACTTGGAAATACGTCAGCACATATACTGTACGATACTGTACAATCTGATTGGACGCACAGCCTTTGATGTCAACAACAAAATATAGGGAATAAGCTTTATGTCCACTTTGATAAATCCAAGTTGATAAACCTGTATATTTTGCTTTACTACTATACATGAGGATATAGTTAGCTACAGTACGTTTTAATTTTTGCATTTAGCATTATTTTCCTCTGCAGTCTGTGACCCTTTAAGAATAGACCCGAGACCCACCGATTGTGAACCACGGGTCTATTTGTCATTTGTACCCCAACACATAGCGACACGTGACCATAGAATCACTCTGTTTGCACTAATGTATCATAACTATACTTGTCTGTATACTGCCGTCACAAAGGTTGTGGGATGATTGATGTAATTATGTCCTGGAATTCACAGCAGCATAGAATAATTGACGCTAACATCCTCTTTATGTGAATAATACAGACAGATGGAGACAGCAGAGACAGATGCAGTGTTTTTTTCCCCTGACAGGTTGTTCTTGAGAAGGGGCTGGGGCAGAACGGGATGACTCTGACCTCGCTGAAGGAGGAGGGCTTCCAAGTGATCTTTGTTGGCATTGGTCAGTCCTTCTCTAGAGTTACTTTTACCTTTTTGTGTGCTTTTTCTCTTATCTTAAAACAACTATGCATCAATTTCTCATGTGCATGCTGACTCTCTATGTTGATAAACCAATTAGTTTCTGCATAAAAATTAGTGATCCCCTCCAATGGAGGCCACTCAGAAAAGTTAAACTAATTTTCCCCCCTCAAGGGACACACATAACCCCTGTCCTCATTTCCCTTGATATTTAGCTGTCTTGTCTGTGTAATGCTCCCTGTTTCATTGTCTCTTTTTTCTGTCTGTCTTGTATGTCTTGTGCTCTGTCTTTCTCTCTGTCTCCCCATCTGTTCTGTGTCCTTCACTCTGTCTTTGCCTTTGAACACACACACACATCTGCCCTCCTTGTTAAATGGCACATTCGTTTTTTCGTCCAGACTTGATGTCCTTATTGAACCTTAAAGGGATCATCAAAAAATGAGAGAAGGGGTTCAGACTTGACCAAAAAAATAAGAATTTTGGGTTTCACATTATTTTGATGGTCCCTTTAACATATTGTGTTGACTATATGTAGCGTTACACCTACATTTTTACTAACTCTCATTAGAGTGTTAGTAGAGTATTAGTAGACTGGTAGGGTTAGGGTTAGAAGAAGTTGACATGTATTTGCAAAGTAGTTACTTATATTCAGTAAAATGTCTTTTGGGGGACCATCACAATAAAGAGTTAGCAGATATTAACCCTTAAACGTATAACTCTGATCTTTAGTGACCTGGGACGTCATTCACTATACTCTCCTCCTTATTCATTAGACATCAACCTTCTTAGTATTCCTCAATCGAGTCCTTATAAACAATATTACAAGAAAAAAAAAGAAAAAAAAATTATATATATATATATATATATATATATATATATATATATATATATATATATATATATATATATATATATATATATATATATATATATATATATATTAGTGGTGGGCATAGATTCATTTTTTAATCTAGATTAATTACAAAATTAATCTAGATTAAAATGGCTCATTTGAATTCTGCCGAAGGCATTCAGAATATGTGTGCTCGTAAGTGATCGTTTGTCTTTTTGTAGTTTGAATAATAAATAACTTTTGTCCCTTTAAGACCTGACGCACGCATGGATCCCAAACACTGTTCCTTTTGAGTGTATTTGACCATTAATAAGCTGGAAAAAGAGGCTCATTTTTGCACTTGTATGTCAGAGGCGGCTTTATTACGGTATGTGTGTGTGCGCTTCAGATGCGAGCGTGAAATCTGCGGGAATTAGTAGAATTAACGTTATGTGCAACCCTGCGCAAAATTCAGACCGGTCACACCAATACTAACAAAAGTCCAGCAGAACACGCGTTCACAATATTCAGAGGATTAAACGGACTGAATGAGAGGAGGCGGGTGCGTGTCACTCGCTGTCGGTCGGAGAGAAGAGGAGAGCGCAGTTGATATCGATACTGTAGAAAATGAGTATTGTATTGTTTCAGATACTTCAGCATCGATACATAGTGAAATATCGATATTTTTGACAACACTAGTAGGCATACATTACACACAGGATCGAAGACTCGTTCTCTCGCCCCCCTACAGTGCAATTCGGCTAGGTATACATCCGCGCTAAAATGTCAAGGTGAAAGTCATCATAGCTTGCGTAGTATAGACCCAGCTCCCAACCCAACTTTGAGAATAGATTAACGGCAGTATTTTTTTATTGCCTGATAAGAGTCTCACGTTAATGCAGCACGTTAACGCCGATAACGGCCCACCACTAATATATATATAAAATATATATATATACCACTTATATAAAAGAATGCCTGTTTTTCCATTCATTTTTAGTAAAAATTGCATAGGGTTGATAACGACCCGAGGTGTGTAACAGTGTAAGTATATATTTTTTCTGAACAACATTAATTGAATCTTTGATGACTGAACAAGTGCAATCACCTTTATTCCACAAGGTGGCAATGTCTGATACACAATGATGAAGTGACGTTTCACTCATAGTTACCGCAGGCAGAAAACAAAAGAATAGGAAGTATCATCAGCAAAACTTGAAATGGCTCAGCGATTTACTGCAGAGCAAGTAATGAATTAGTGTCACTGTCACTTCATAGTGGATCTGGTGACGAAGCTGTCAGCGATTAAAATATTTATTTTGAAGATGTTGAAATGATAGTTTTGAGAATATGTTTGAGATTGCGAATATGAGCCAGATGCTGAATGCACTCTGAAATGAGCTCTGACGAGGACAGTGATGATGGTATAAAACATCCGCTCAAACTGAACTCTTTCAAGCTCCAAAAGGAAATAAAATATGTTTTATTTTTATTTTTTCTATTATCGCGACTAGGTAGAGATTAATCCATGTTAGATATAGATCCGGGTCACTAAAGACCCGAATATGTAATAATAATTGGCGAAACTTTCATGCATTTAAGGGTTAAGCAGACAGTCTACGAATACTCTAATGAGAGTTAGTTGACATGTTGTTGCAAAGTTACTTATTGTCAACAAGTCAAAATAATTTTCAAAAGGGACCATCAAAATAAAATGTTACAGAATTCTGTTATTCTGTGTGTTACTTACTTACACTCTCAGAAAAAAAGTACAAAAGATGTAACTGGGGCAGTACACTTTCAAAAGATACACCTTTGTACCTAAAGAGTGCATAATGGTACATATTAGAATCTTTTTTTTAAAGGGTTCCGTTCCAGTGACAGAGTGTACCTTCACATTGTCAAAACAGTGCACAGGGAGTTTCGTTTAACAGTTGAACAGTTGAAAGCTGTCAAATGGAAATCATCTATTTGCTAAATTTGTTATAGAATTTGAACAATTCATGAGTAAAATGTAATTTTGACAACTTTGATCTTTCTGTGAAACATTTAACTCCTCTCTGGCGACGTATAGTATGCCGGACATAATTTGGCCTGTTTAAATCCTGCCCCTTTTTTGCAATCTACTGTAGGCTCTCATTCAGATCCGCATCCATCCAATCAACAGCCAGTTGTTTGGAGTCCCAGCTCTAAACCTTTTTCTTTTTGATTATCTGTTTCACTCAAAAGTACATCACAATACATAAGAAAAGATCTGTTGCTACTTTGATTACATTGCAACGCTAAGAGTGTCCAAGCCACCAATAAAATCAAAGTGAATAAAAAAAGACACAAAAAAATCATAAAGCTGCTTCTTAATATGACTACATATGAAGCTGTGAGGATTGGAACAGTTGTAAGTTTTGTAGGTTTTCATGTGAGAAGTAACAAAATCAGATTTCATAAGGAATCATTCTTTTCAGTCAGATCTTTTCAGTGAATCCAGTTCACAAGTCGTACTGAAGGGGAAGATCGTCCACAAATAACAATGAGGTCTTTTCGCCTCATAAATCTTTTGTATGACTTAAGAAGGCTTGAACTATAGAGCATGAGTTGTGTCCACCACGTTTATGGTCATTTTTGAAAACTCCTGTCTAAATTCACTGTAATTGCATGTAAAAGATTGCATTTGCATTCCACAGAAGAAAACCGGTCATATAGATTTAGAATCGGCATGACGGTGAGTAAATTATGACAGAATTTCAACTTCTAATCTTTAAATGCTTGCCAGCTAGTGGGTTCTTTATGCAGAAAGAAATGTGTCCGTTGAGTCATTTCGCCTTCTATTTTTATTAAAGTAAGAAATATTGTGTGCATTGGTGTATTTATTTGATTTGAGAAGTTCAAACATTCCTCAAGGGTGACTGTGTACTTTGTGCTTCTTTCTTCTCATAATTAAAAGGAATACGTATCATTTATTATGTTTGAATAAGCACTACTTTTTGGTAGCTAAGCTTCATTGTTATTGAGACGGGCAAGTCTCAGAACTGCTCTGGGATTTCTTTTTCTCATAAAGCAATGGCAATAAGCTGAGAATCATAAAGGAAATGATTACATTTGCGCCTCTGTGATATTTTTTCACCACTTCTCTCATGTTGTCTCTAATGTCAGCCTCTACAGTGATTGACATGCAAATGTGTACCTTTGCCTTTGAGAGAGAGAAATGGTTGAAAAACACAGATAAGGATGTTTCTTTTTGGACTGTAAAAATAAACGACATGTTCCATGCACACTGTTTTTTTGTCGGTTTATCATGTGTTTGCCATGTCGTACGCTCTCCGTCTCAGTAATGGCTATCATCAAAATATACATTTTGGACTGTCGCCTTGAAAATATTGTTTTCTGTGTATACCCATCACAAAATCATTCACAATGGAGGAAATTAAACCCGGAATGCTTTAAGGTTGGCGGCAGTTATGTAGGTTTATCTAAAGCAGTGAAAAGATGAATACAGCATCTTAACTAGACCATATGGGTAGGCAGATTGGTCTAGATGTTCGGATCTAATGAATATGACTCTGAGGAGGTCTTACTAAGGTCAGCGTGTAAATCATATTGTCACATTAGTTTCTTAGAAAAGCTTTTGAAATGCAAGAGTTGCCTAATACAGGGTTCCAACGCAAAAAAAAATGGAAAAAAGGAAGCAGAGTATGGAAAAAATATTTACATTTTTCAGACTATTGCCCCTATTTAGTTTTCTAAAGAAAATTAAGAATTTTATGAAAATACGTTTATCACACAAGTGTGTTTTCATGGCAGCTGTTTACTGATTCTTTAGTGATTGTCAAACATTTGTTTCATTGTTCAAGGTGCACTTTTTCATTATGCAAAAATGTAGCGTTTTTGATTTCTTCTCACGATATTCTTAGTACCATATTACAGAACCTCTAAAAGGACCTTTGCAAAAAAATAAAAAATATAGACTTTCACGTGCGCATTAGAATCCATTAAACTAAGCGTACAGTATAGGGCAATGCAGGCATCCGAAAATGTAAAAATGCTGCTTCGGACGACACATAACAAGGCATCAAGGCACGTCCGAATCCAATGTTAGCTTCACTTTCTGTCTCTTGAGATACCTTCATCTGATGGATTTTTGAAGGCAGCATAGATGTATCCTTCCCTCCCTTTGATATCCACAACCATGTGCTATCAATTTGCTGACTATTGAGCTAGAAAATAAAGATGACATCTGAAAGTTGCGGTTTCTGGTCAGTTTCTGTGTAAATGTACATTTTTGACCAACGTTTTCCACTTCTGATGTCATTTATAGCTAGAAATGAATACTATAAAAAAAACATATTTGCTTAGTTATCACCAAAGCTCGCTTTATTTTGCTGTAGATCATTAAAGCGTTATGCTGCCTCAGTAGTCCGTCCGAGATCAGTTCCCTGAGGTACCTTCGTGCGCAAACGCTGCCGAGTCATTACCTATGAGGCAGAAGTTTTCGGATGCAGCCGCACACTGAGCCACCTATTGCGCCATCAGCCCATATGTGGGGTGGTTTCTTGGCCGCCACAGAGTATGCGATTGGCTCGCTTTTTTTCTTATCAGTGCCCAAGAGACTCAAATAACTCGTTTTTTTATCATTCAGGCAAGTGTTATGCATCATTATAATCTGTTAAGTTTCTTTTTTTTTGTACAGTCACAATAAAAACAAAATGTTTTGCTTTTGCAAAATAAAGAAAACAAACATGATGCGCGATCTGCAGCCTCTCTGTCAAAGGTGTCATTCAGATAGTCTTCAGAAAAGGAACTCTAGCTTAGTGAATACTTGTCTCACAAACATGAGACATATGTCTAAAGAAACGTTGAAATGTCAGGTTTTAAACTATGTAAACCAAATCGAAAACAAATATTCTGTGTTTATGTAATCGTTTTGAAAAAAGATAGATGTCAGTCACCTGCGAGCCTCTTCATTATCTGCTAAAGCGGCCACACCCACGGAGCGCATGCTCTTTCAGATTCAAATACTGACAATTCACGCGTCAACACCCACACATCAACTCATACAAACACATAAAGTGAAGCGCTATAACGAAACTTCAGCTACATCATTTTGAGATGCGTTGAGCAATAATCCTGGAATAATAAACCTCATAAAAAGCTGTTCATTTCTGAGAGCAACGGATTCAGGGCTGATTGTAAGGTAGGCAAGTTTATTCTGTTAGCATCTGTGAATATTAAACGCAAATATGTTTATAAGCAACTGAAGCATGCACAAATGTAAGAGCATTTTAAAACTTCTAAAGGGCCCCAAAAGAGCTCAGACTCCTAGGGGTTAAGCATGCAAAGAATTCCAGTGTGCATGTGAATAGTTTCTCAAGGGCACAAAAAAGTTTCTTGTGTGCATGCATAAGTCTATTTTTTATTTTATTTTTTATTTTAGGGTCACTGTATGTTGACATTCGAGACAATCAATTAAACAAACACTATTTACAGATGACTGTAGTATATACATTTTATGATGAGTATATAGGTTTATGATACATTTATGATAAATATGATCTGAAAATCTTCAGAAAGGTTTGGAAATTTGAGTCTGGAAAAGTATGGAATTTTTAAATGGAAAGTTAGTTTGACAGCTAGAAATAAGTTCATAGTTAGAAATGCTATGTACATGTGAAAATGCTATCATTTTAGGTATATTCTCTAGGGACTTCCTGGAGTGCCTTAGGGGACTCCTGGGGGGAAACTCTGGATTTAAGACAATCACTGTCTGTGAAGGATAAAACTGTCTTTTTAACTGCTTTGCATCGTGACATTTAAGCTGTTGAAGAAAGTGGTCCAAGAACTACTTTTCAACTAAATTTGAACTGCAGAAAGTGTATTGGATATCAATATGTTATGCTTTACATTTACAGCAGTACTCCAAAAATTGGTTACTTTTTACTGTAGTATATTACTTCTCAGTGATGCTGTTATTCACTGCCAATTCAAACTACAACACAAACTTCGATTTATGTGCTCGCTGGGGTGCTTCCACTGATCCAAGAACAGTACAATCCAAAAATCATCTTAATCATTGGTCATGCTCTAAGTAGAGTTAGAAGAAAAAATAACAGAACAGAATATCTTTCAAAATCCTAACATATTTCCAGGTTTAAATAAGTTTAGAAATATCTCATTTTAACCTGGAAATAAACAAAGTCTGGGGATTTAAAAAAAAAACAAATAAACAAAGGAGCGTTATGACTTCAAACGAAGCATAAATATTTCAAATGTTTTAGTTTCATGGTCACTAATCAAATAACCAAATTTGTGTGTGAACTTTATACATTTTGCACAGACGTTTTGTTTTTCAACTTTGGATCATTCTTAAATAATGCTGGTGAACATTAATGTAGGTGTTATCAGATTTGAATAGAGATTAATGAGATTTAGATCAAAACACCTTCAGGGTACTGCGCAAGATTTCATTTATAGAACCACGTCTACTTCTGTACTTACCTCAGCTATAAAACCATTAGCAGGGCTTGACGTTGCTTAATGCAGTATAGTCATACAGGAACAGGCTATTTAATTTGTGCATAGATTTGATCTGAGACATGCCAAATGGTGCTACGAAACAACTGCTCTTAGCAAAAATAAATTTTTAGACATCTCTCAGCTAAACAACTTTATCCTTATGTTACCTTTTATGAAGTACATTCAGAACAGACTTTAAATAGCCTAATGATAGCAGAGAAGTACAGGCAACATTATGTTTGTACCTGGAGCATCTGTGAACTTACAGTTACCTCCTGCAGTTCGTACATGTTAATCTTTTCTTTGATGCTTCGCCGTATAAAGTTTTCATCTGATGCTTCAAGGCACAGAATGGCTTTTCCTTCCCATCACACACGATGCTTTGGTGTTCATCGCTCAAACCGTGATGATGGGCATAATTAGACAGAGATTGATAGCCTCCGTCATGCAGTACATCCTTGGGGTGAGTGCCAGCTTAATAGACAGATTTGAAATGACAGGGGGTTAAGTATCCCTTAGATCCATTTCTGTTTGCCCTTTGTCTTATCGACATATTTCTTAAGGAAGCCGTATGCCGTTCCTCTAGATCATTATTTTACCTCACATGTCTGAGGAGGACATAATTCCAAACAAACTCTATTAGATCATTGATTTATATTCAGTTGCTGAAGTGTGATTATGCTCAATAGTTCCAGTCACTCGTTAATGTTTGTTGCCACAATGTTGATATGAACTGAACAAATCATGACTTTGCTGAGGTTTTAATATGGGTTGTTTGCCCTACTATAATATGCCAAATGCTCTATGAATATTAGTGCTCAGGGACAACATGAACTTTTAGTTTTTTTTGAGCGTGCACAAGTAACAGTTTGATGGACAAGGAGAGATTTGATATGTGGTTGAGTTTTTGCATAGCATCTAAGAGTACTAATATAGTATAATATGTGACCCTGGACCACATAACCAGTCATAAGTCGCACGGGTATATTTGTGGCATTAGCCAACAATACATTGTATGGGTCAAAATTATTGATTTTGCGTTTATGCCAAAAATGATTAGGATATTAAGTAAATATCATGTTCCATGAAGATAGTTTGTAAAATTCCTACCGTAAATATATAAAACATTTAGTAATATGCATTGCTATGGACTTCATTTGGACAACTTAACATTTTCTCAATATATTTTTTTTTTTTTGCCCCCTCAGATTCCAGATTTTCAAATAGTTGATACAAATGTTATTTAAAAATGTACCCTTATGACTGGTTTTGCGGTCCAGGGTCACACTAATATAATATGATATAATATAATATAATATACTGAATTGGACTGGACTGAGAAGCTGGGATAGGCTCCAGCATCGCTGCGACCCTAGTGGACAAAAAGTTTGGAAAATGGATGGATGAAATTTATATAATTATATAATCGATTAATCGCGATTAATCGTGTCCAAAATAAAAGTTTGTGTTACATAATATATGTGTGTGTGCTGTGTATAATTATGATGTATATTTGAATACACACACACACACACACACACACGTATATATTTAAGAAATATTTCATGTATATACTGTATATATTTATATAATCTATATTATATATAAATATGTTATATAAATATAACAATTAAAAAAATTCTTACACATATACATGTGTGTATTAATATATACAAAATGATTATACACAGTACACACACATACTATATATATTATGTAAACAAACTTTTATTTTGGATGCGATTAATCGCAATTAATCATTTTACAGCATTAATTATATTATAACATAAATTATTTATTTGTTAGGAATGCTAAACTGGCAATGAACTTGACAGTGTCACTAAGTGCATCATTAAATTATGTACATGTTACAGACAGCAAGTGATCACCATGCATTTTTTTATTCTGATAATAGCTCATTTTGTTTAGTTAAAAGGAACATGTAGATAAGTAGATTATGCTCAATTCAGTTTCAAGCAATCAGTCTGCAAAAATTAAATGTAGACGTTGTGTAGAAATGTAAATGTTGTCTATTCTAAATGAGATGTTTAGAATAGACAATTTAGGACAAGCGTCATTTATGCAAGCCTTTGTCACACATTGCCTCCAAGTGTACTCATCTTAACAGACAATTTATTATTCATTTGTCTCTTTTTTCATGCTGCACAGGTCTTCCACAAGCAAACAGGGACAAGATATTTGAAGGCTTGACCACAGAACAGGGATTCTACACATCAAAGGATTTCCTTCCTTTGGTTGCAAAGGCCAGTAAAATAGGTACCAAAAGAGAGAAAAAAAACCATGATGCATTATAAAAAATAATGATAATAGTGAAATTACTGTATACCGGCTACTAGTTGCCATCCTTTCACAATAATTTTACTTATTTCCTGTGTTCTCTTGTAACAATATTACACTTACTGGAAGAAAATAAATGTTTATTACATGACTCTCCTGAATAGTTTTCATTTGTGGCATTCAGTGGTCAAACTGTTAGTGTCAACTGGTATTTGATATTGGTTAAGTCTCAATGCACTGAATTTTAATTACAATTTCTGTTATTTGTTGTGTCTTTTTCCCGTGCCACGTGTTTTTTGCAGGCATGTGTAATTGCCGTTCGCAGCTGCCAAAGCTGCATGGGAATGTGATAGTCCTGGGCGCAGGAGACACAGCGTTTGACTGCGCCACCTCTGCTCTCCGCTGTGGAGCTCGACGAGTCTTTGTGGTCTTTAGAAAGGGCTTCACCAACATTCGCGCTGTTCCAGAAGAGGTAAAAAAAAATCAGTTCAGCAGCACCTGCAGCCAGTGATAAATTCCTATTGAAAGAACAGCTGTATACCCCACGTCCTTAAGAAGACATTTTCTCTTTTTGTCCTCTTAAATTACATTTTGTGTGGATTTTGACATGTTCTTTTATATGTTTTTTCCCCCCAGTAGAATTTGGGCAAACTCTCTCTCTATCTTGACTGCTGACTGAGATGACAAGTAGATAGATTGACAAACAGATTACTGTGCACCTCTAAAGAAAGAGACATTCTGTATTGGTTTGAAACTTGTATTATTTTTATTTATTATTATTTTGCTTATGCTCGTAGGCAGAAATAACACAGTTCACCTTCAAAATTATCTTGTTCTACCCTAAAATAACTACAATTATTCCCAAATGGATGTAATGTATTCAAGGGAATATAACTTACAAAAAAATGAGTGAAGTTATATTAATTATCCACCTTTCTCCTAGAACTTAATTGAGAACATAGCCCAGTTTCGAAAGCCATTGTCTCATTATTACTGTAATGTGGAATAGTTACATTAAATATTAATCATTTTAAATGGAACCATATAAAATTTAACACCGCTAGCCGTAGATTACACAACAGACATTTGGAATAAAAGCGATAAAAGTCAGCTGAGAAAAACTGAATGTCCTTACTTAATAAAATAAGCTGACAGTAAAAAGATTCAGAGTTAAATATCTGATAACTGAACTGAAATGTAGTGTAAAATCTGGAATGGTGTAAGCTGGAGTTAAACGTGAATCTTTGTCTGTGAATGAGAGGTCTGAGATAAAAATAAACCTTGGTTAGATAGCACACAGGACTATGTTAAAGGCACCTTGTCTTTATTAACATAATATAGAAGGCTTGCTTTTTTAAAACAGTTATCACATTACACAAAATAAAATTATTTTTTCAGGGACAAAACAACTAAAATTATATACAATAAAAATGTTCTGAATGGTTATGCCTTACAACATAAAACGTCTCGGTTACGTATGTAACCCTCGTTCCCTGAAGGAGGTAACGAAGACGTACGTCGGAACTGACCGACGAATTGGGATCTATTTTCAGAGACCAATCCACTTTGAGTGTATAGAAACGAGCCAATAAACATTGGCATGCGGTTCACGCAGCGCGGGTATAAAACACGGAAGTGAATGATGCATACCGCTTTTACAACTGAGGAAGCGAGGTGAGACTCGGGCCTGCAGCTGAAGCACGATTAATTGACCGAAAGTGCATGCAGGTCCCCCACCCTCTTGATTAAGGCCAATGCAGTCAGGAGTACCGTCTTCATAGACAGGATTTTTAACCCAACGGACTGCAAAGGCTCAAAATGAGGGCCCTGAAGTGCTCTGAGCACCAGGGCTAAGTCCCAAGAGGGTAGCGAGGTAGAACGAGGAGGATTTAGTCTCCTCGCACCTCTGAGGAACCTGACGATTAAGTCGTGCTTCCCTAAGGATTTACCTTCAACTACATCGTGATACGCCGCTATTGCTGCGACGTACACTTTCAGGGAGGAGGGAGACAGCCTTCGCTCCAACCCATCTTGTAGGAAAGAAAGCACAACATTAATCGAAAACTTCCGGGGGTCTTCGCGGCGAGAAGAACACCACTCAACGAACAGGTTCCACTTCAGAGCATAGAGGCGCCTCGTAGAGGGGGCTCTAGCAGAAGCGATGGTGTCTGCCACTGCTTGTGGCAGCCCACCTAGAACCTCCGCGTCCCGTCCAGGGACCAGACATGGAGTTTCCAGAGGTCTGGACGTGGGTGCCATAGAGTGCCCCCTCCCTGAGAAAGAAGGTCCTTCCTCAGGGGAATCGGCCAGGGTGGGGCTGTCGCGAGGAGTGTGAGTTCGGTGAACCAGGTCCGGTTGGGCCAGTAGGGCGCAACTAGCAAGACCTGCTCCTCGTCCTCCCTGACCTTGCAAAGAGTGCATATTTGCGTAGGTCCCGGGGCCAGCTGTGCGCCAGTGCATCTGTGCCGAGGGTACTCCTGTTCAGGGAATAGTACCACTGGCAATGGGACGAGTCCGGAGTGGCAAACAGGTCCACCTGCGCGGCTCCGAAGAGGTCCCATATCAGCTGGACAGACCGGGGGTGGAATCACCACTCTCCCGGAAGTGGACACTGACGAGAGAGCTTGTCGGCTGTCTGGTTCAGCGCACCAGGGATGTGAATGGCACAAAGTGACCTCAGATGCTTCTGACTCCACAGGAGGAGGTGGCGGGCATGTTGGACCAGTACGTGTTTGTGCTGAAGCGGCTTCTTGATGCAACTTAGCGCGAGACGTACTGCCATTAACTCCAGGCAATTGATATGCCAATGCAGCTGGGGCCCCGTCCACAGACCCGAGACTGCATGCCCGTTGTACGTGGCCTCCCAACCCGTGGCTGAGGCATCCATGAATACCACAAGATGCTTGGACACCTGTCTTAAGGGCACTCCAGCCCATAAGAACGAGGGGTCGGACCAAGGGTTGAAGGTTTGGCGACAGTGCGGGGTAACTGGGACCCGATACTGGCTGCTCTGCCACGCCCACCTCGGGACTCGGTCGTGTAGCCAGCGTTGAAGCGGTCTCATGTGAAGCAATCCGAGTGGTGTTACCGAGGCTGCAGATGCCATATGCCCCAGGAGCCTCTGAAAGAATTTCAGTGGGACCGCCGTCCTGCTCTTGAATGTATTCAAGCAGTTCAACACTGACTGGACTCGTTCCTCTGTGAGGCGCGCAGTCCGGTTGACCGAATCCAGCTCCATACCGAGATAAGAGATCCTCTGTGTGGGACAGAGTTTGCTCTTTTTTTCGGTTGACCCCAAGGCCCAACAGGCTGAGGTGACGGAGCACCGCACCATGTCCCTGTGTTCGCACAACTGCTCTCGAGACTGGGCTAGAATAAGCCAGTCGTCGAGATAGTTGAGAATGCGAACGCCGCGTTCTCTGAGCGGAACAATGGCTGCCTCTGCGACTTTCGTGAAGACGCGAGGTGACAGGGACAGCCCGAAGGGCAGGACTTTGTACTGATATGCCTTCCCCTTGAACGCAAAGTGCAGGAATGGTCTGTGACGAGGAAGGATAGAGACATGAAAGTACGCGTCCTTCAGGTCGATCGCTGCAAACCAATCTTGGGGACGGATGCATTCGAAGATGCGTTTCTGCGTTAACATTTTGAACGGAAGTCTGTGCAGGGCCCGATTCAAAATGCGCAGATCCAAGATTGGCCGTAACCCACCCCCTTTCTTGGGTACAATGAAGTAGGGGCTGTAGAACCCCGACCTCATATCGGCTGGAGGAACCGGCTCGACCGCGCCCTTCGCCAGTAGGACTTCGATCTCTGCCCGTAATACAAGGGCATCGCTGCTCCGCACTGAGGTGAACAGGATGCCCTTGTATTTGGGGGGCCGGTGCACGAATTGAATCGCGTAACCGAGTCTGATGGTACGGATGAGCCAGTGAGACAGCCCCGGGAGCTCTAGCCAAACTCCCAGAGACTGAGCAAGCGGGACCAAAGGCCCCACAGACATACCCGGGGGGAGGCAGCGAGGTGGAATGTTCAGACCTGACACGGACGGCCTGGATGCGACCCGGAGAAGGGTCTGAACATTCTGAGGTGGGGCAGTGTGAGGGAGAGAAGGCCCGGGGGCGTCCTCTAGCCTCACACTGCCCCCTGGCGAGAAGAAGGGAAGACTGGAGTGGCAAGGCCCGGAGGCGTCGCGCACAACAATCTTTGCCCTCTTGGGGCCCAGGGACATAGGAAACTGCTCTTTTATTGACAATGTGGGTACAACTGAACTCCGGGGAGCTAGTGGCTGAAAACTGGTATTGATGTTGGCCCCCCGGTCCTCCTCCCCGGGGGACGGGAGGCATGGGGGGACGGGAGTGCGGACACCATCTCCCTCCGAGCAGATCCATCCGTCCCTGGGCTGCCCGTCTCAGGGCCGCTTACCTTTATGTTTGCTGGCAGACTTAGCGGGGCCCTGAGCGGGTTGGGCGGTCCCCTTGCGTCCGGCACCCTGCTTCCCAGGTGGATGCTGCTGCTTGGCTTTAGCAGGGGCAGAGGCGGACGCAGGGGGCGCCCTCGGCGACGAGCAGGATGGATCCGGCGGAGGGGTGAAGGCAGCAGTGGTCGGCCGGGGCACGATGTTTTTGATCGCCTCCGTCTGCTTCTGAGCCACCATGAACTGCTGGGCGAAACTCTCGATGGTGTCGCCGAAAAGGCCGGCCTGGCTGACAGGGGCGTCGAAGAACCGCACTTTGTCGGTTTCACGCATATCAGCCAGGTTCAGCCACAGGTGGCGTTCCTGGACCACCATAGTGGACATCACCCGACCCAGGGAGCGGGCAGCGACTTTCGTCCATCGCTGTCCGCAGTTCCTGCATGATCCCTGGGTTGGAACTACCCTCGTGCATCTCCTTGAGCGATTTGGCCTGGTAGACCTGCAGGAGAGCCATGGCATGCAGCGATGATGCGGTTTCCCCGCAGGCGGCGTAAGACTTGCCCAGTAACCCGGACGAGAACTTACAAGCCCGGGAGGTGAGACGCGGGGCATTCTGCCAGTCATCCGTGGCCCTGGGACACAGTTGCATCACCACGGCGCGCTCGACCGGAGGTATCCCCACGTAGCCCTTAGCCGCACCACTGTCGAGGGTTGTGAGGATGGAGGAGTCAGTCGATCGATGGTGGGCGCTGTAGGGCGCCGACCACGACTTTGTGAGCTCCTGATGCACCTCTGTTAAAAATGGCACTGGGGCGGGGCACTGAGAACCAGCACGGGCCGCCCTGAGATACCAATCATCCAACTGCGAGGATACGGGACACGGTGGAGGGTTCCACTCGAGCCCGACACTCGCGGCGGCCCGGGAGAGCATAGCCGTAAGCTCTGGATCCGGCTCTGACAACGCTACCACACCCGAAGGGGGCAACGCAGCCGGGTCGTCGTCTCCAGAGCCCATTAGCTCATCCTCCGATGCAGCCAGCGAAATCATATCCTCAGCTGGAGCCCCAAAGGAAACGGCTGGCCCCCCATGGGAAGGACCAGCGCGCTCCTCTGGTGGCTCCACCGGCGCAGCGGAGGGGGGAGGGGCCCAAGGGGCTTTTTGGCCCATCGGGTTTGCCCTAACCGTCACCCTCAGGTCTCCACCAAAGGCATACGCCAAAGTAGCAGCCCTCTGCTTTGCAGCGGGAGGACCACTAGATCGGGAGATACGCTGCAGTCAAGACTTTAACAGAGGTCAGTCTGTGGGTTCAGATGTGATATCGTCTTTCACTTTATTCTAAACTGTTTATGAATAGCATTTGAATTAAAGATTCAGATTTCTCCAGTTAATATATGATTTATGTGTCTATACTGTGTGTCTAGGTTAGGTAGTGTCAAACATAATAGGCTAGAGGATGAGGTATTTTTATTGGTATTACCATTGGAAAGACTTTCTGATCTCAGGTAAAAACCTTGGAGTAAAAGCAGTTGAAAAAGAAAAAGTAAAAGAGAAAAAGTGAGAGAAGTTTCTATAAAGGTGACCATGTTGAGCTGTTATAATTGGCAGCTCTTTATATAATAAGATTTATTTTTCTGTGGAGCTTTTTAACAAAGTAATTAAGACATATTCTTTTCTCAATGACAACTGTTGCAACGCTGCCATAGCAACAGTGTCAAGGAAGTTAAACTTAGAAATGTGTAACTACAGAAACTATTAGCTCTGCCTTTGCTGAGCGAACGTTCAAATAGGGGTGTGCTAAAGCACCATGGCTGTAAATTAAGCCTCTTTTTAATGGAGGAATTTTTGTGAAAGGTGGTAGTTTTATTTCTTCTCTCAGTTCATGTACATTTAAGGATGCTTTTATCCAGAATGACTTACAAAAAGTGTTTTAGCTTAACGTATGGTACCATTGTGATCAACAGATGGTAAGCATGTAGTTTAGAACATTATCTTCTAGAATATTTGTGTACACATACAACTAAATGCTAACAAATAAAGCTAATATAGATACTATAAAACCTAGTTCAAATAAACAAGCCAATTCAAGGTTTCTTTTTAAATTCTTTTTAATTCCATAAGTATGGATTTGAATTTTGAATATCAGTTTAATAAATGTGGTGAGGGACCAGTATTGGTGAGGGGGGTTGACGTGCGCCCAATGTACAAATTAAACCTACGACACTGTTCCCTGGTAAGGAAAGGGCTGACTCTGGATATTTAGCAGGAGGAATCTGTGTCTTGACTGTGGTTAGTTTATGTGGTGAAAATGACAGGTTGTTGTCCAGTGTGACATCAGAGTTCATGGCTTTCAGTGTGGGTGAGAGTTGTTTATTGAAATGACAAGGTTTTGGCAATGGTAGTTTTTAGACAGGATGCACAGAAGATTTTTTTTTGAATATAGCTTCAGAAGACAGCCGTTCATATAGGTAGAAATGTATTCGTGAGGTACTTTGTTATCAGAGGGTGAGAAAGTGAGAAATAATTGATTATCAGCTCAATAAGAATGACAGATGAAGACAGGAGAGGTGATAACTACAAAACCATTTGGTGTAAAGGGAGAACATAATTGGTCTGAGTACTAAACCCTGTGGAACTCCAGTGGGTATGGAGATTCACCCTCCTTGGAGCAACATCAGTTTCCTTACAGGGCAAATAGGTCAACTGAAGATGCATTGTCACTGGCGCTCCATATGGCTCTAACATAGAACAGCGGGACACATATGTGCGGATGCTATTCATTGACTATAGCTCCGTTTTCAATGCCATCCCTCCCCATAACCTGGTCAACAAACTGAACCATCTAGGTCTTAAGCCTACAGAGCAGAGGTCAGGAACTTGGGAGAGCTGGAGCCAAAACAACAACCTGATCCTCAATGCAACAAAGACGAAGGAGATGATTCTGGACTTCAGAAGGATGAAGCCCTCTGCCCATTGCCCCTTCAACATCAATGGTGAGAGAGGGGAGGTTGTGCAGACCTTCAAAAACCTTGGAGTCCATATGAGCCAGGATGCGACGTGGCCATTAATACCTCAGTGATGGTCAAAAAAGGACTCCAAAGGCTTAATTTCCTGAGGTTGTTGAAGAAAGCACGACTTCCACAACAGCTGCTGGTGAACTTCTACAGTTCGGTCATTGAATCTGTCATCACCTACTGCATCGCAGTGTGGTACTCTGCCTGTACTTCGGAAAACAGGAAGTCTCTCCAGCGCATTATAAAAACAGCAGAGAGGATCACCAGCCCCCAACTCCCCAGTTTGGACATCACATCCCGGTCATAACATGTTCACTCCCCTGCCATCTGGTAAACAATACAGGATACCGTATGCATGCACAAAAAGACTCAACAACATTTTCTACCACAGAGCAGTTGCACTATTAAACACCACACCCTTTACATGGACAGAGATTACAGAGATTTTAACCATTTCCTGATATATTGCCCCTTAGTGCAATTTTCACTTTGCAATATTTTATTGTGTAATTTCCTATTTATCGCAGTGCAATATGACACTGCACTATTTTAGGACTTGTCACTTTGTTTTATTGCACATAATGTTTACATTTATGAATATCTGTTGTCTTGTCTTATATTATGTTGTATATATAGTGTATTGGCATCTGGAGGTTGCTCCACTAGAGTTTCATTGTACATGTACAGTGAAAATAAAGATTATAATTTGACTTAATGAAGTGGATCCTTTCCATTATATCTAGTAGGTTATTTTCTGAAGGTATGGTGAGAACAATGTGAGTGCAGACCCTGTAATTCAATCACTGTGATTAGGGCTGTTTTTGTTGAGTGTGCCATTTTAAAACTACTTTTCATCAGTGAAGTTGTTTTTGCAGGTGTAGTCTGAGATTCGGTTGAACACAGTGCACTCCATGTGGTTCTACAGTGGGTTTGCTACAGTGGTTTATTTTATTTTATTTATTTTATTTTTTCCCCACTGCTGTTCATTATCCTATCAGAACTGACTTGTCACCAATTTTGGGCCACTACCCACCATTTGACAACCATTGCTATTCACTGCTGAGGAAAGGCAGTAAAGATCCCCATAACTTTACAGATTTGAGTACAAGTCGATGTCCAGAGGTCAGTTGGGGAGGTCAGGTGAAGGTTGAGATGATGAATGGGAGTGTTAAGATGGAGAAAAGCGGGGTCGAAGGGTTGTTATACTCTAAGAGCTTGTGAACCTGGCAAATGTACTGTGTTATTGGAGTAGATTCTTAAGGCTAAAGAAATGATTCACTGATACAGATATCAGAAGATACAGTGATGGTGTAGGAGAAGCTGGAGGGTTAAGTAGTGAGCGTAAGATCCAAAAATACTTTGCAGGGAGAGCAGCAATAACCATAAATGTATAAAATAATTCGGGAATTTAGTCTGATTCAAGGTGAATCAGAAAACCAAATCCTGACTGGACGAGAGGAGGAGCTGGGGATGGATGTAAATGAGCTCTGGAGAAACGCGATGCATGAAGTTCTTTTCACTCTGTTTTAAAGCATTTCCATGTTAGCAATTAGGATCACATGCTTCTCATTCGATTTCTGTTTTTTTTAAGATGGAGGTGGCCAAAGAGGAAAAGTGTGAGTTCCTGCCATTCCTTTCCCCTTGTGAGGTAATCAAGAAAGATGGGCATGTCGTAGGCCTGCGGTTCTGCCGCACAGAGCAGCGGGATGATGGCACCTGGATTGTGGATGAGGAGCAAATTGTCCACCTGAAAGCAGACTTCATCATCAGTGCCTTTGGCTCCATGCTGAACGATCCAGCAGGTGAGCCTCAAAAAAGACAATTGCTGTAGTTGGTTGTAATGAGGTTATATTTATATGGGTTTGTTATTGATTTTAACTACTTTTTTAAGCTAAATATGTTGGATGTACTGTAATAAGAAACAATAGTTTTATTTCCCATTGTCCCAAATGTGTTTGTTTACAAGGCAATGTAGTTTGAAGGTACCCAAATGAACGATTCCATTATGTGCTGAACAACGGGTCAGTTAGAAACAGTTTCTCATGTAGTTTCAAAGAGCACATGTTGTTGTACCTGTGGTCCATGTGAAAGATTTCCCCAGCGAGCCATCACAAAAACCAGACTGTTCTCTCGTCAATAAGCATTCAGCACCGCCCCACTTATCTTTCCTTAGCAGATTTTAGTAGCCACAGTGTGATAACCATCACTCTGAGGGAGATGCAGGAGATGATAAGACTCTCAAAACGAGAGCCTTGTTTCATTATGGGAATCCTTTATCAATACACCATCACAAATACAACCTTATTTCAGCAGATTAGCCAAAAACACACATTCACATATTGTGTCTGGATCACACATTCTGTGCTTCTTAACTATACATGATATATATATATATATATATATATATATATATATATATATATATATATATATATATATATATATATATATATATAATTATATCATTTGTTAAGAAAAATATGCTTAAACATCTTAAACATAATCTTAAACATTTAATGTTCATTTGATTTATATTTTCTAAAATCCTAAAACAGTTTCCAGGTTTAAATTAGATTTGAATCCCAGATGTGGCCTTAGACTTTTGTACCCCACTGTATATCAGTTTGTTTATTTGTCGGAACACATTCATTCAGCTATTTCTCACCTCATGTTTTTTTTTCTTTTCTTTACTTAGCGTTTTGTTGTCCCAATGTTGTTGCTCTCTGGCGGACCTGTCATCCATCCTAAAAACTGTAATGTCTCTGAGTGGAAAGTCCTTTCATCACTGGCTCGAAGCTCAGAGATAGCAAGCTTATAAATGCCACTCACTCACTCCCTGCACTTTGCCCAAGATATGAATTACTTATCCACTTCAATGGCCGGCGGAGCCAACAGAAGAGGGTTGTGTTTCAGCGTTAGAGAAAAGCTGAGATAGCGAGAAATTCACCCCCTGCAATCTTGGGTGGGCAGGCTGGTTGGTGATTAGGTCACCACTGGCCAGTGGGATGAGCAGCTGACTGGCTACTTTTACCACTGTGGACCCCATGGAGCATGACGTTGTCTGTATTCAGACCTCTAGGTCTCAGAGCAATGCAGTTTTGAGACATACTATATATATATATGCAATGCAGTGTTATATGTGTGTGTGTGTGTGTGTGTGTGTGTGTGTGTGTGTGTGTGTGTGTGTGTGTGTGTGTGTGTGTGTGTGTGTGTGTGTGTGTGTGTGCGTGCGTGCTTGTTTATGTGATTTATGAGGACACAAATTTGTATAATGACATGGGTATTACACTGGTATTACAACATCAAGGTGGTTTATGAGGACATTTCAAATGTCCCCGTAAATCAAATCGCTTTAAAAACATATTAAACTATGTTTTATTAAAAATGTAAAAATGCAGAATGTCTCCTGTGAGGGTTAAGTTTAGGGGCAGGGACAGTGTAGGGGGATAGAATATACAGTTTATACAGTATAAAAACCATTATCCATGAAAACCATGAGTCCTCATAATGCTGCTGCACCAACATGTGTGTGTGTGCGTGTGTGTGTGTGTGTGTGTGTGTGTGTGTGTGTGTGTGTGTGTGTGTGTGTGTGTGTGTGTGTGTGTGTGAGAGATTTCCACACGTTGCAGCGGTACCCAAATTTGCAAGAATGTGCAGTTTACCCATTCTCTGGGTCAAAAAGTACTTAGATTGGACATAATTGACGCAAGCTGGCCGCCTCCTCATGTCCAGATGTTACTCAAACAAAGCCCTGCACAGGTCGGTGTGGTGCGTTTAGAGGATGTGCAGCTTTCTCATTCGTCACAGAGAAAAGCGGTGGGTTGGGACCAATCTTAGACCTGTGACTTTTGAATCAGGCCCTTCACAAGCTCCCATTCAAGATATTAACACAGAAATGCATTTTGACATGTGTTCGCCAAAAGGATTGGTTTGCGGTTTGTTTTGAGGGTCAGGCATACCAAGTCCTCCCTTTTGGGCTGTCCCTGTCAACTTGTGTCTTCACGAAAGTCGCAGAGGCTGCCCTTGCCCCGCTAAGGGAAGTTGGCAGTCGCATCCTCAACTATCTTGATGACTGGCTGATCCTAGCTCACTCTCAAATAGGGCTGCCCCCTAACAGTCAACTAAATGTTTGGCAACTAGAAAAGGCTTAGTCAACCAAATTTGTATTATCGGTAAGTTGCAGAAAGAAAAAAAAAACTCCACAGGAAATGGGATTTGTTGTCCCTTATTCAGCCCTTGGACAGATCTTGTATTTCTATGGCAGTCCCACTGAAACAATTTTAGAGGCTCATGGGGCATATGGTGTCCTCAGCAGTGGCTGATGCATATGAGAGAGCTTCAGCACTGGCTACAGATTTGAGTCCTGAGGTGGGCATAGCGCAGCGGCACACATCGCGTGACAGTTTGTCATTCAGCCCTCGGACAAACCTTGCATTTCTACAGACAGAGGTTCTCCTAGAACAAGTGTCCAGGCGTGTTGTTGTCACAACAGACACATCTAAGACTTGTTGGGGTGCCGTGTGCAATGGTAACACAGCGTCGGGCTCCTGGACAGGACCTCAATTGCAGTAGCAACTGCTTCAAGTTGCTGGTGATATTGCTGGCCCTGTGGAGGTTTGACCATTGAGCCAGAGCAATCATATGTTGGTCTGGACAGACAACACGGAGGCAGGTTGAAATTGCTGTGAACCACTCACATCTCAAAAGAACTCAATTGTGCAGCGGATTAACTCTCGCAATGAGTGATGCTTCAGAGGAAGTGGAGACTCCATTCCCGGGTGGTCCAGCTGATTTGGAGTCAATTCAGTGAAGCACAGGTAAACCTGTTTGTTTCCCAGGAATCCTTTCATTACCAGCTGTGGTATTCCCTGACCGAGTCCCCCATCGGCATGGACCAATGGACCCGAGTGTGCATGTGCCCGAGTGCCCAGCCAGGACTGCACTCCACAGTGGCATCGCTGGAGGAAGAAGCCATGGAGGAAGACCAGACGACATCAAGGATGCGACGTTGATGTTGGAGATGGAGCCCACCGCATAGCCGGAGAGCCAAAGGGGGAACTAGCCGAAAGGGGTGGAGGGCCAGAGAGCACAGTGCACAGTGAAGGCATGACGATGTCTGACCCAGGTAGAGCCGATGGTCAAAGTGAGCTCGGAGAGGCCGGATGGCCGATGGTCATTGCTGACATTGAGGGTAGAAAGGAAGGGTAGAATGTGTAGGATCCAGAGCGACAGTTTGAGGTGGAGCAGAGCACTCAGAGGTTGAAGGAGCCATGGGCTCCTCACGTCCAAAAAGAGGTGGCTCTCAGCAGGCCCGAGGTGTTGACTCAGCACTGAGAGGAGGCACTGAAAGACTGATAGGAGTTAGCGATGACTGTGTGGCAGGAATGGCTGGGGACTGGAGAAAGGACTATCGAGACAGACAGATACTGAGGAAACATACAAGTTCATTAGTAGAGGTGGTTTGGAGAGGTGGTGGATGAGGGATGGCAATAGCAAATGGTGGCAGAAAATCTGGTGGTGGATCAGGCAATAGCAAAGGGGGCAGAAAATCAACCTCTCCAAAAACCAATGACCAAAACTCACTGTCAGTGGCGAGGCTCACTTCCATGCCCTCATATTCCACAAGCACACCCTCTGTGACAGCACATCTGGTCAGACACGCGTTGCTTTTTTGTCAAGACCACTGTCGTCAAAGATGATTGATTGACTATTAGCATACAGTTTGGATTGGCGGTATGGTTCTGTTCTGGGCAAGCCTAGCATGGATAAGAGCAGGGAGAGCAGCAATAACCCCCCTAAGTGTAAACAGAACAGAACCAACATAATGTATTTGCAGATATCATTAATGTTAAATGTACAAAATTATTCTGGAATTTAGTCTGATTCAAGGGGAATCAGAATACCAAATCCTGACTGAAGAGAGGAGGAGCTGGGGAAGGAGAAGGAGAGGAGGAGGGTAAATGAGTTCTGGAGAAACGCGATAGCTGCTGATAGTACTGAGGAGCTCTATATATGTATGCTGTGATAGACGTCGTATTCCTATAGGTAGACGTGATCAGCTGACAGTCAGCTGATGCGAGCTTGACTAACGTGACCTGCCAGAACTGATGCTATAAGCTTGATTGCGGTGTTCAGCTCGGTCGCTCCCGTTGGTGCTGGCTCGAATGTTGCAGCGGAGTCATTAATGCTGTCGAAACAATTAAAAAATACTCTGCTTATCTTATCTTGGTCGGTTCTTCTGTCACAGCGCTGTGTTGTAGAATGCACATGAACATGATGATGAAGGCAAAAGGCAGTATTTAATAAATCCACTGGCAATAATCCACACAAAGAGAACATCTTACAACATATCTAACATGAACAAGACAGCAATGAACAGAAACAGAGGAACTTAAGTATACATGCAAACAAGGATAATTAATGACAGACACATAAACTAAATGACAAAATCAAATTAACAACCATGACAACAAACTCAACAAGGGGACAAGTGCAAACAGAAACAAAGTCCAAACTGAATACAATTGTGACACTAGGGCACATGAATAAAAAATAATAATAATGATGTGCACAGATAAACTATAAGCACTTCAATACTACAAAACATTTTTTTGATTTAATGGTGACTTTTAATTAATATGATTGCATTTTCAGTAACGCATCATGCGTTCTCTCTTTCATCCATCCAAATAGCTTTGTCTTCTAAGCTGTTGCATTTCTTCATACCAGTGTTTTTTCCTGCCTGTGTTTCACACAGCATTCCATCTTCCATGGAGCTTAGCAATGAGCAGTTGTATGAGAAGTTTCTCTGGAGAGTACTACTGGATTCTGAGAGGAGGCCATTTCATTTAAGGGGAAGATCTCAGGAGTCTCTTAGATTTGTCACACTCCACAGCACGCGCGTGTGTGCATGAGACTGAAAGAGGGGGTTGGGGGAAGAGGGAAACAAACAGGAGGGTGTGAGCATGTTTTTTTATTTTTTTTGTTGCTGAAAGTGATGAGGCCGGCAGTCTTCATGATCACTGGAGCGTCAGGCGAGGAGAGCTGACGGAGAGACTTGGGGATTGGTCTCAAAAAAAAAGGAAAGGGAAAATGTACTCAACAATAACAGCCACAGCAAAAGCATCAACAGGGCCGTCAGGGTTACAAATTCCTCTGCTTGTCTCATGCAGGCATCCGGAGGGACTGTCATTTCTTCCTCCATCAAAGACATGTCTTCATTTTTCAGCTTAAACAATATCCAGCAGTCACTAAGTGAACAGTTATGTGTCCTCAGTGGCACCAAAAAGTATTTGGACAGTTATAGAGCCCATACAATCAAAATCAAAGTTTTGTGGCTTTAAATCTATGTCTACTAGCTTTGAAAACATGCATATGCTTGTGTGCAGAGATCTTTTCTGGGAAAATAGACCAACATTTTTATGACTCATCCTGCACAGATTTTTGTCCAATCAAATGCTCTTTAGAATGAAAATGTCCCTCCCTCTAATAGAGTAAAACAGCAACCGCACCTTTTTCAGCGGCCTTGGTTATGGAAGTATTTTTCTCATTCATTTTGCCTGTCAGGATTTTAAAAAGTCTTTAATAAAGTATTATAAGCCGTGAACCAAACTGTTGGTTCACAGCTGAGTGAAGTGACGTGTGGCCAAGTATGGTGACCCATACTTGGAATTTGTGCTCTGCATTTAACCCATCCAAGTGCACACACACACAGTAGTGAACACACACATACCATGAACACACAGCCAGAGCAGTGGGCAGCCATATTGCTGCAGCGCCCAGGGAGCAGTTAGGGGTTCGGTGCCTTGCTCAAGGGTCTCACCCCAGTCGTGGTATTGAGGGTGGAGGAGTGCGCTGGTTATTCACCCCCACCAACAATTCCTACCGGATCTGAGACTCGAATCCGCAACCTTTGGGTTTCAAGTCCGACTCTCTAACCATTAAGCCACGACTGCCCCACAAACCCCAGGTGGTTCCTTGCCACCGTCGCTTTTAGCTTTTGTCTTGCTTAGTTGGGGACACTAAACATTCAACATAATTACTGATCTACCTGGATTGACACCATCGTATGAGAATTGAGCTGAGCTGAATGATGACACCACTGTTTTCTCCTGGCTGTACAGCCAAAACAAATTGTGTTGCAGTATTTTCCTTTTATCACTGTAAAGCTGATTTAAAACAATCTGTATTGTAAAAAGCGCTATATAAATAAAGGTGACTCGACTTGACTTGACCAAACCAACTGCTATGAGGTGAATCGCAACATGACCAAATTTGATGTAAAGAAAAAAAAGTAATTTTAAATCCAACAAAAACACAAAGCATAAGACAGCCCAGATAACATTTCGATGTGGGCCTCATGTGGGTTTTTGATGGGCTGTCACTTGGGCCCTGTATGCCATGGGCAACCCAAATGTTTCCAGAAAAATGTGTCCATCGGCTCCACATGGGGCCCATGTATGTTAACCCATAGCGATCATGATGGGTCCATAGTGGGCTCTAAGTGTGGCCCAGTTAGATGTTCATTATATAGGCTCACTTGGGTCCCAAATGGGTGCTAATAATGGTGCCAAGAATACATACAAAAAACTTGTGGGGCCCACAAGGACATGTTGGCTGGGAGTGTAGGCTACTTGACTACTTTAATGAGGGAAAGAACTACAATCCCACGAAACATGTGAAGCATTGACATAATCGACTTAAATTAAAAGAAATATAAAACTGGAGAAAATGAATGGGATTTTTTACTTCCAGAACTCGACTGTTGCACTGTTGCACTCTACTACCTGCAGCTGACTAGCAAATAGCAAATCATGGTTCATAGATGTGTAACTAGCTTATTGACTATTTAAAAAAATGAAACAATTATCTTTTTTGATATGTTCCATCCATATGATCTGTCTCAATTTGAAATATGTCAACAAATGAAAAAAAAAATGCATTACAACTAAATATTATAACTAATGGTATTTATTTGAAATACAACGGTTACATTATCTTAGCAAAATGTTTTTTACCTCTTTCCCCGCCAAACACGGAATTTTCCGTTATTTGTAAGAAAATGCTTCCCTGCCATACACAGAATTTTCAGTGTTTCCGTATTTTCACTGTTATACGCTAGGGGGCACTATTACGCATCTTCTGAACAAGACGCAAAAAAAACCCAAGCGATCGTAATCAGATGCATAAGCAGATGCATATGTAAAATAACATCATCATAAGCAGATGCATATGTAAAATAATGTGATCATCAACATTAAACATCATATAAATCAAAACTGCCTAATCTTACCGAATGAAAGGTCGACCCAGAATGAGCTATAGAACTGTGCAAGTAGTAGGGGTGTTGATGGACTTGATCTACACCATCTGTGTATGATCATCGTTCTGAATCTGATCTGGATGTAGTCTTTGACAAAAACGTGATTTTCTCAGCTTTTTGTTGTTGCTTTTTTATGAAACCCATATTGATAAAATGTGTTGATAAAAAAGGAATGCATGAAGCTAGAATACAAGTTTTTTTTTTTTTTTTTTTAAGGTTTTCTTTTGATATATTGCATGTTCAGATATTCATACAACAAAATATTCTATTGGCCATTATATTTTTGTGGAAATGTTCAAAAACCCTGGCGGAGACTTTTGGATTTAAAAAAGTTGTTTTAAATTACACTTTTTTCAATTATTAAATTAAGATTAAAAAGTATTATTACAGTTTCTGGTTGTCGAATATAACTTAGTGGAACATGCACATGTGAGCTATATGTTTACTCTGCAATGTCACCTGTGTGACTGTGAAGAGAAATATACATCCATTAAAAAGACCTTGGATGTGTCTGAAAGCTGAAAAAGCATTGTACCTAGATTGGAAAGCAACCAGATGTGTTTGAATCCAGCGTTTGTGTAATATCCTGAAATACATAGTGTTCCCTTCCCTGTCATCATTATTAAACTAGAATTGTTTTATCTAGTTTTCATACACTCTAACCACTCTGATCTTTGCAACATTGTGTGCTGAAACAGTGAAGAAGGCCCTGGAACCAGTAAAGCTGAACGGATGGGGGACACCTGAGGTAAACTACGAAACCATGCAGACCAGTGAACCTTGGGTGTTTGCCGGCGGAGACATCGCCGGCTTGGCCAACACCACCGTGGAGTCTGTCAACGATGGCAAACAAGCTTCCTGGCACATCCACAAGTACATCCAGGTGGGCTCTCCACTCAATAAGCCAATCCATCTCATTCTGCATTTGGACGTCTTACACAACATACTTAGTGTTTGGCCACAGTTGTATAGCTCTGAGAGCCTGCTTCACATTATGTGTCAGTGCCAGCAATTTTCAGTATTAGCGTAGCACTCAAAGTTTTACGCTCACAGTTTTTATAGCGAGGGCATTATTCCACAGGGACTTTTTTTTCTCAGGGTGACATCTTGAGTGCTTTTTGGCTTCGACACTCAAACAGTAGAAATGTCTTCCTTCGTTTTCCTAGAAGAAGACTATTTTCTGTTATTTTGCACACAGACCTAAGTGGCAACATGAAGAGAAGGTTCATGCAGAGGTTAATCGCTAATGTAACAGTGGCCAGAGGAAGTCATGCTGAAGTGTTTGTTCGGCAAATCCCCCCCCCCCCCCCCCCCCAAACCGTTCTGTAATTTTGGACTACAGAGAAAGAGCTGTTCAAATATTTGCTAATGGGTTCAGCGGTTCAAGATCACGTAAATCAAGATGAGATCACATTTTGTTGTAGGTGTTGTGTTTAAATTTTGGTTTTAGGGCTTTGTATATGGATCTTCAGCAGAATGAGATGTTCTCTCGCCCAGTTTGCTTGTTTGTCTGGCTTTTTAGCTTCCAAAAAATGCTTCTTTGTTAGAGACCAGAGGCAGCTGTAACACAATACATTTCCTCTGTCACAAACAAACTAGAGTGATGAGACTTACTCAGCACATGCTCAGTAAATCTCTTTGAATTGTCAACAAACAAAAAAATTGTGTGAAAGTTGACATTGTTATTAACAGTAATAATGATAAAATAATTAATAATTACAACAATTATTTTATGTATGTATACTGAAGGCTGTTTTTAACTCATTGCAGTATATATACAGAGGCATGTAGCGTTTCAACTCAAATATAATTGTATTTTAGACCATTCCTTTAAACACACCTGCTAAAAGAACCATATTAATGGGAAAACTGTTCAGTAGTATTACTAATTATTAAAGGGGTAGTTCACCCAGAAATGAAAATTAACCCATGATTTACACACCCTCAAGTCATCCTAGGTGTATGAGGGTGAGTAAATCATGGGCTAATTTTCATTTTTGGATGAACCAACCCTTTAAAGACGTGCTATAATTATTCCCTTGGGATGTAGATATTTTAAGTAACCATGTGTTTATTATTTTGTGCGTGACAAGCACAAAAAAGTAATGTTTTATATGCCTGTGTTTTCTCTGCAGTCCCTCCATGGTAACACAGTAAGCACCACTCCTAAACTGCCCTTGTTCCACTGTGCCATTGATACAGTGGATATCAGTGTGGAGATGTGCGGGATTACGTTTCCTAACCCGTTTGGGCTGGCCAGCGCTCCACCCACAACCAGTGCAGCCATGATCCGCAGGGCCTTCGAGCAGGGCTGGGGCTTTGCCCTCACCAAGACCTTTGGCCTGGACAAGGTATATTTACAGAACACAGAAATCAACATGGAGAATGCCATAGGCTCCACATGCGCTCGTGGTAGGATTTGGGTGGTATGTTTGTGTGGGAAGCGCACACTGCATTGCAAAGTATCAGCTGAGCAGAGTCTTTTGTACAACATCATAGAAACTGAAACCTTGGCAAAAATCCCGAAAGGTCATAAGCATATGAAAGCACCAGCACCGGGCACTGCTAACAATAATGCAAGTCTTTCCAGCTTGTGAAACTGCTCACAGACACACACTCATACACACATATGCACACACTAACACCAGCCATAATGAGCCACATTCTGCTAGCTTAAAAAAAATAATAAAAAAAGACTGGAAAACCAACAACCCTCCCATTAGGCAGCCATGCATCTGCCTTGTTAGCAGTGTAACATTTGTTCTTGACAGGAGGTAAAAAAAATGAAACAGGCATGAGTTGTTTATTGAACTCCGGCAGAAAATCTTTTTGTTTTAATTTACTTTCTAATTCAAGTGATGGGAAAATTAATCGGTAACATCTGTTTGTTCTGGGCTTACTGGCAGTCCTTGATTAGTGGAGCTAGAAATGGAAATAGTATTAAAAAAAGAAAAAAGAAAGGAGAAGAGAGGCAGAGTGCAGGGTTTGAGTCCTATCAGACATCACCATGGCAACGACAAGAGGCATCTGCGCAGCTCTTCTATCAGAGCGTCAATTTCGCAAAGAATTTTTAGAAAGCAAATGACAATGATAATAATAATAATTTGTTACATTTATATAACGCTTTTCTCAGCACTAAAAGCACTTTACATATGGAAGGGAGAATCTCCTCAACCACCACCAATGTGCAGCATCCACCTGGATGATGCAACGGCAGGCATATTGCGCCAGAAGAACGCTCATTACACACCAGCTTAATGGTGGAGAGGAGTTGAAGCCAATCAGTATTTATATGCGGATGATTAGGAGGCCATGATGATGGACAGAGGCCAATGGGCAAATTTGGCCAGGAGGCCAGGGATACACCCCTTCTCTTTTTTTGAAGGACATCCTGGGATTTTTAATGGCCACAGAAAGTCAAGACCTCGGTTTAATGTCTCATCCAAAAGGACAGAACTTTTATTTGACAGTATAGTGCCCCTATCACTATACTGGGGCATTAGGGCCCACACAGACTATAGGATGAGCACCCCTTCTGGTCTCACTATACTGGGGTGTTAGGACCCACACAGACTACAGGGTGAGCACCCCCTGCTGGCCTCACTAGCACCTCTTCCAGCAGTTACATAATTTTCCCAGGAGGTCTTGCATCCAGGTACTGACCAGGCTCAACCCTGCTTAGCTTCAGTCTTGGGCTACAGGGTGATAGCTGCTAGCTGCAATGTTAAATGTTCCTCAAAGAACAAATGTAGTAAAATAATGAAAGAGCAAACAATATAAAACAAACAACAACAAAAAACACAGTGCCATAGCAAGGGCCAAAATAATTTTATGATATTCAAGTGTCTGAACAAATAAAATAAAATAAAATAATTTTCAAAAATTATTGTTGTGGGTTAAATACCATAAAGTTATTTCATTCTATTGCATCTACCCTTCACAATCTTTTTTTTTTCAGAGAATCAATAAACAAATAGACGTAAAAGCATAGGTGGATTGTCATGAACAAAAACAACTAAATAATTCTATATTGTTCAAAATTCACCCACTATTGGCTGGTATATCAAATGTACCGATCACACAAACCCCCCTTTTTGCCATGCTACTCTAAATTGAAACTCTGCCCAGCCTGTTATAAAATCAGTGCTTATGTTCTTCCTGGAATATGATCATTCTAGTTCAGCCGTTTCTCTGCAGAGGACTGAGAGTCATGTGATGGTTACATCTAACTCACCTCACTGGATACTGCGCTCATGTCAACAGCGAACCCTAGCTAATAATTCTTGGAATCTTACACTGCTGCGGCGAGATGAGGCCATATTTCAGTAAATAGAACTCATATTGCTCTCTCCACGTGTTGGAATGACTGCACAGAAATACTCTCTCTCTTTCATTCTCTCTCGCAGGCAGGATAAAGAAAACCCCTCAGTGTCAACATGTTCTCCGTGTATCCGCGCAGTGCTGTCATTAGAACATAGGGGACTTTTTTTAATATCCTGTTCTCCTGAGCCATCCTATGTCTAAGATGCGTCGTCCGTCGTGGCCGCGTTGCATCAATAGCATTCGGACAATGCTGCCATTGTCACGATGGATATGAAAATAGCCGTCTGTGTATATGTGCTCCGAATAGCTAATTTACCTAGTACTAACAGGGGCACTGAGCAAGCAGGCGGCACTTTCATTAATTATAATTAATGAGATGCATTGCATATGTAAATGTTTTATTTTTCCCTTCTGTCTCAAGATGCAAATCCCTTGGGAGTTGGCACCACAAAGACTTGGAATGAGCCTCGGGAATGGCTTTGCATGTCAGTTAGTGGCATTACTCTCCTATCCCTCGTCTCTGAGGATCTAAGAGTCCAGTGGTCCTCAGATCCATACGAGAAGGTCACGTGGTCAGATCGCAGCCATCAATGGCAAACGAGACTTGTAGAGCTGATGGGTGCTGGGATCTCTGATGTATCAGAACCTCCAGGCCCAATTAGCCTTTTAAGTCATTTCTGTGTGAGAGACTTTGCACGCTCTTCCTCCATGGTGCCATCGCAGGCAGGCAGCCAGGAAGTGGCATGTCAGATCGCCGGAGGGCTAAGGGGCCATCACTCAGTCAGCGTTACGCTAATTGTACATGAGAATGAATGATGGCTGCTATTGTTCTTTTATGCGAGGTTGATTGCCTATTACTCCTGTTCTTGAGCTCACATGAGCGGTATCCTGAGCCGTCGGATCAGCTGGTTGGAGATGATGTTAATGCCGGCTGATTTTTGATGTTCATTATGCCCCTGCAGAGTCATGATGAATTTTAAAGTTAGCGAGAAAGGAGGTGAGCCAGATTTTCGTGCAAGGAAAAATACATCTCCCTCTCACTGACACATTCATCATAACACTGTCTGGGCCGCTCCTGACAAAGCTCCGCAGCTATACCCACTTTCCCCTCTACTGATTTACCCAGTTGGTTATGGATCGGAGTGAAGTGCAGAGACAGAACTTGCTCGCTTCCTGCATGAGAAATAAGCCCATCCCCTGCTGTTTAAAACACATTCAATCATTGTCGTAGCTCAGACAGGAGCTTATCACACCTAAGCTTTAAAACACACCACTCCAGGCTACGAGACTTAATATCTGCAGCATAAAACTGGGATGGCAGAGCAGATGAGATCCACATCTCCTAATTAGCCTCTAATTACATAGTGCTTTGTCCAATTAAGTTAGCGTTTATAAAAGTGGGTGTGAGCACAATGTGTTCTTTTTAGTCCACTATCAAAGCTATTTGACCGACTGGTCTGATCCTCTTGGCAGATATTGTCATGTAAGGTTTCATAAAACCCAGTGGCTACAGTATATTCACACAAGCAGTGTTTGATATTAACAACCATGTTTATCTAGCCTGGTCTTACCAGACTCTCATACATTTAATTTGTACATAGAGTCTGGCCACTCTCCATTGACAAGCGTTTACTTCCTTGAAGGCGGGTACTCTGTTGAAGTGTAAAACTATTGGATCTGCCAAGAGTCACTCTGGATCTGCCTAACCAATCGCTAACGTTTGGTCATAACGTATGTCACGCGCCGTTCGCCTTTGATTCTCACATTAACTGTGCACACCACCTCAGTGTCAGTGATAAAACCTTGTGCATTCGGATTGTGATTTATTCACCGTGGAGAGGAGAGTTTTGTGATTGGGAACGCGCTGCTCTCGTGGTGCATATCTCGTGCAATCATAACATGATTGTATATGCTGTAAATAAAATGTCATATGCTTGGTATGATAAGAATATTCTGCCATAAATAACAGCCCAATTCAAATGTTTGTGCTTTTCTTCTTTTATTTTTTGAGCGGTGATTAAATATTTTGCTCTTGTAAACACTTGCCAGCATTTAAAGAAATGCAAGTCTAGAAATGCATCCAAATTATAGCGCACGCAACCGTACGGTGCTCTGCAGAGGTATAAAAAGGATATAAACAGTGAATTTTGAAGTGATATGTTCTTGAAAACTCAGAGATGTGGATTCGGAGAGCAATTACATTACCACACGACCTTGGTGTTTGTCAAAACCAGTCGATAATTCAGCCTGGGTTTTTTTTTGCGGGTGGTGGGAGACGGACGGCTTCAGCCAACTTCTTGAATTCCTTCACCACTAACGGAATGAGCTGAAAAAGACTTTTCACAACGTCATGGCCACCAACAAAACTCAGCAGTGATTGTTCTTGCTCCGTGTAACGGAGTTCGTTTGTTCAGGGAAGAAGGAGGCGGGAACCGGCGAACGTTTAACAACTTTTAATCAAATAATAAACACAAAATGAAAGTAAAAGTGGCAGCCCCTCCCAGACGACTGCCGTGCACATACATAACAAAACATAACAAAAAAAGGGAGAAAACCTAAGCATATACAGCAGTACCAGACGTAGTACTGAAGGAAAATGAAAATTGAGCGGAAGTACGTAGGAGGGCGGAGCCAGGCTAATGTTTATCAACTGGTTTGACTAAAATGTGTTGCATTCACTGATGATGGATACTGACAAGAGTATTTACTAACAGGTTTGACTCAAAAGCTACATTCCCACAGTGAGTGCATTTACATGTACCCTCATAATGCCATTATAGTGGGATTTTGGCAATATTGCGTTTAAACTTTGCCTCATGTAAACGCAATATTTCGATCAAGCTCATAATTGTAGTAACCATAATCGCATTAAACTATGTGGCGTACGCCGTTTTAAATTGCAATAAACAGGCATGTAAACACCTTAATCGCATTATTACCACTCTGACCAAAGTGAGCATGTGGACGTACAACTTCATGAATAAACTCTGTGACATTATTCTGAAGTTTACTCTTCGCCAAATTACTAAACTCTGTCAACAACTCGCTGCACAGTCTCAGCTCCGTATTTTCAACCAGACGGCATGAGTGTGGTACAATCATACTTATTAACGAATAATCAGAATAATGAAAATTGCAGGAGTGGAGTGAATAATTCTGCTTGTGTCATGTAAACATCTTACTGTGATTAAGAACTTTTATAATCGCATTATTGGTGCACATGCAAACAATGTTTTACTCCCAAAATCTACTTTCACGCAGTGTTGGGGATTGACAACTGTATGTACTAACACGTTAATAGTCCAGGTGGGAGGAGCGTTGTGTGTGTGAAGAGTGATGATCGGCTCACAAGGGAAGAAGAAATGGTTCACGTTTGTGTCGTTCTGAATTGTGGCAACAGAATGCGAAAATACAAGAATTTACATTTTCATGGTCTTACTTTTCATGACCTCGAGATTCCGCAGCTCCTCCCACCTGGAGTATTTGCCTTTTTCCGGCTACAACTGAGTTCCCACGGGACTTCAGCGCGAGACTATAGCTAGCCATCTAAAACACTATTTAGGTGAATTTAAACAATGGCTAAGTGGCTAAACTCATCTCGTTGTCATGTAAGGGCCCTGTTCATGTTGGACAGACATTTTAATTGCATTTTGTGTCTGTTAAGAGGCACAAAGACACTCTTTATGTATATGCCCCCATAGCTGCCGTGTTAGCTGAGTGGGAGCTCTGGGCATTAACTGTAACAGCTCCGTGTTGCAAGCACCAATCCGGTTCAGGTTTTTTTCTATAGACAGTGCTCACAAATGTATAACGATCAAGATTGACTTAAAAATTCCCTGGAGTTCTCCTTTAATATGCTTATGGTTCCTATAATTTTTACTGAATTGGATGGAGCCCTAAAACCGGCAAATAATACCAGCCTGGTCGGGCCAGGAGCCAAGACCTGCAAACCATCTTAGACTGGTTTAAACATTTTAATACTACAACTACATAATACCCATATTTTCTGCTATTTTTCATAACCTTGTTTGACGGCCCTAACATTAGTGACTGACAGTAAAGAACAACTCAGTAACATGAGCGACACCTAGTTGTCCACTGCGCTTACATTTATACAGCAGATATATAACTTCATCTAAAAATTCATGCATTTTTTTTAGACTGTCCGTATCTATATAGAATGCAGTTATCAGTATTTTTTTTTTCAACCAAACTTTGTGTGAATCTAACCTTATTTTGCACTCCAACCAGAACTGACAGCCTTGTTCTGTTGCTGTGTGAACATAGATATTATGACATACACTTGTCTGACATATGGCCATTATTGAGGTCAGGTACTGACATTGGATGATAGGGTGACGGTGCCTTGCTCGCTGTTCCAATTTATCTCAAAAGTGTTTAGTAGGGTTCAGCTGTGGGCTTTGAGCAGGTTTGTCAAGTTTCAAGTCAATACAATTTTTATGGCATGGCTGTGACCAAACTGAAAGCTCACATTTCTCTAGAATTATATGGTGCTCTCCTTAAGACTAGTTTTCATTGGAACAAACAAACCTGTTCGATAAGAGTTTGATTTATTTAGTAGTAGGTCTATAGTTAGTAGAGTTTAAATAGAATACAGTATGTCTGTATTCCCAATGCATTGAAAACGTTCTTGACAGGCTGTAACCCCAACAGGAGCTCCAGGTATTGTTGCACAGTTAGATAGTTAGAACGTCTGTGCTCTCTCTTCCTCTTCCTCTCTGCTAAGGCCCTTAAAAAAACACAGGCAGCCTACTCAGTCCCTCACGCCCATGTGGGCCAGCCGGAGCAGGCAGGAAATCAATGGTGGCTGGGGACAGACGGCTGCCGTCCCGCAATTAATGCCAATTTGTTATGTGCACGTATCTCTGCAGGGAGACATGGTGTGGGCGGAACTTTCCCACACTGATTCAGGCACCTTGAGTACACAACACTAGAGAAAGAGCTAGATAAAGAGTCTGTTCCCAGAGGTGAATTTAGATGGCTTTACATTCAGATGTTTGTATGAATATGAATGACTGCAATGAATTATTCAGATATCTTGGCATGTTTTGTGACTGTGTGCTGTTATGAACATACACTGTACCATTTTCAAAGGATCGTAAATTGCTGCTACTATGCTACTATGTGAGGGACTCTTTGTATAGGATTATAGATCTCGCTAATTTCCTACATCTGACTAAGTGGCGTTTTCATAACTGGATAATGGAAATGTTTAAAATTTTAAATATATATTATTTCAGTGTATGCATTTCCTAGGCCTAAATATTGAATAACGTAACATATACACCGATCAGGCATAACAGAATAACATAATCCTAATATTATGTTGGTCTCCCTTTTGCTGCCAAAACAGCCCTGACCCGTCGAGGCATGGACTTCACTAGACCCCTGAAGGTGTGCTGTGGTATCTTGCACCAAGATGTAAGCAGCAGATAATTTAAGTCCTGAAAATTGCGAGGTGGGGCCTCCATGGATCGGACTTGTTTGTTCAGCAAATCCAACAGATGCTCGATTGGATTGAGATCTGGGGAATTTGGAGGCCAAATCCTCCTCAAGGTTCCTCAAACCATTCCTGAACCATTTTTACTTTTTGGCAGGGTGCATTACCCTGTTGAAAGAGGCCATAGCCACCAGGGAATACAGTTTCCATAAAAGGGTGTACATGCTTAGGTAAGTGGTACGTGTCAAAGTACCATCCACATGGATGGCAGGATCCAAGGTTTCCCAGCAGAACATTGCCCAAACCATCACACGTCCTCCGCCGGCTTGTCTTCTTCCCATAGTGCATCCTGGTGCTATGTGTTCCCCAGGTAAGCGACGTACACGCACCCGGCCATCCAAGTGATGTAAAAGAAAATGTGTTACATCAGACCAGGCCACCTTCTTCCATTGCTCCGTGGTCCAGTTCTGATGCTCATGTGCCCACTGTTGGCACTTTTGCCGGTGGACAGGGGCTAGCATGGGCACCCTGACTGGACTGCGGCTATGCAGCCCCATACGCAACAAACTGCAATGCACTGTTTTCTGACACCTTTCTATCAGAACCAGCATTAACTTCTTGAGCAATTTGAGCTACAGTAGCTTGTCTGTTTGAGCGGACCACACGGGCCAGCCTTAGCTCCCCACGTTCATCAATGAGCCTGGGCCGCCCATCACCCTGTCGCCGGTCCACCTTCCTTGGACCACTTTTAATAGATACTGACCTCTGCAGACCAGGAACACCCCACAAGAGCTGCAGTTTTGGAGATGCTCTGACCCAGTAGTGTAGCCATCACAATTTGGCCCTTGTCAAACTCGCACATTTTTCCTGCTTCTAACACATCGACATTGAGGACAAAATGTCCACTTGCTGCCTGATATATCCCACCCACTAACAGGTGCCATGATGAAGAGATAATCAGTGTTATTCACTTCACCTGTCAGTGGTCATAATGTTATATCGGTGCATATCGAATTAGCAAACAAAAGATGAGTTTTTCAAATGTTCACATGCTCCTAAGGTGCAAGTTTAAATCGGGTGTAATTTCCTGTTCCCATCCCCCTATTGTACCTATTGTTTACCTATTGTACACTATCTAAAGGCAGAAAGCCCATGAATAAAAAATCCCTCACACTAGACTGTGATATTTGTAGGTGACATAAAACAAAGGGGAGAAAGTACCTATAGGGTTTTTTGTTTCAATCGTTAATGCAGTACTTGTATATCAATAAGCACTATCCTCCTTTACATGCTGTTGTGTCCTTGAGTCTGCTCGTTAATTCACTATCGCCTCAGGCATGCTGTATGATAGCTGTTCAGCCTATTACGTGTGCTCAGATGCTGGAACAGCGTTCAACAGTGCTGAATGGGTGTAACAGTGCCAAGGCCTTCATTAATTGACATATAGCATGGAAAGTAAAAGGTGTTCTTAAAAACTTCACACTGAGATGGCAGGTGTGTGCAAGAGCAAAACCTGCGTGGGGATGTTAACATGTAGCAGTTAATTTTATGTTTGTTAAATGCAGGTGTCGTGTGGGAAGTTTGACTTTCATGACAGAAGAGAAAGCTTCGTAGTGACTTTTTAATCAGTGTATGTGAAGAGTGGGAGTTTGAAGCCTAGCTTTTCATTCCGTACTTCGTTGCAAAGATATTTTTATAAGATGTAAATCACGTTCACTCACCTTTTTGAGGTCTCAGAATTAAGAGAGTTTATTTTTTTCTGCAGCGCTTGAAGCCCTGACTTATTAACAGATAAAAATAAATTTAAAAAAACATGTTTTTTTTCCAAAGAAAAATGAAAAAGAAAGTTATAAATCCATGTTTAATTGTTAAAAATACTTTTGAAGCATGAACAGGTTTCGCTTTATTGCTTGAAGGTGGAAAAAAAGAAAGTTCTGCCAGCGTTTACTCACCCTAATGTGATTTCAAACGTGTGTGATTTCTTTCTTCTGTGTAACGCTAAAGTTTTGATTGATAGTTTTGTGTGCAGAACAGACAAATTAAAATTAAATTAAATTCACTGAGAATTTTACCCTGAAAATCTTCCCTGACACTCATAGTCACCATTCACTTTCATTGTACAGCGCTCAGCTATGAGGCTGATCTGTGAATTCTGCTTGTCAAGTGTCAACTAAATGACTGATGATAGTCTTAGTAACATCACTAAGAAAGGGCTGAAAATTAAAAACAAATCAGTAATGTTTTGCCATCATTTTCCAGCAAAAGTTTTAATAAATTGCAAATTTTCTTTGTAAAGAACGCTTAAAATATTGTGAAAAATAAATAAATGTATTTGAGTGAAAAATACATAATAATGCATAATATTTTAATATTAAAATGTATATGAAATAATTAATTTAACAAAAATATATACATTCTAAATGATCAATGTAAATATAAAATAAAACATTACATTAAAAAAAAAATTGTTATGGCCCATAAAAACACTGGCCAGTAAAACATTTTTTTGAAAAATCTGTTGTTGTATGGAACAAAGCAACTTGAACATTCAGCTAAATAACTCCAATTGTGTTTTCCTGGAAGAAAGAAGCTATGCTTTTCTAAAGACATAAGGGTAAGTAAAAGAAGACACTCTATTATTACTCTAATAATATTAGCTCAAATATTTATATATCCTTAGTGAAGTCAAGAGATACTTTAATAAGTCTACAAAACATCTGTGTACTGCTTTTCCCTGCTCAATGTTGGTTTTATATTGGCGTTGGAAAATATTTCAGACAAATGGCTTAATTTCATCTTTTTCTTACAGGCTTTTAATGACTGAAATCTTTGCTTGTTGTTGTACGTTCTCATCATTGTGTCCTTAGTGCTGTTCAATGACTTCCTACATTAATGACACTCAGTTATACCATTGAAATCTGCTCTGAAACGTGTACTGAGTGTATATCTTTTCATTAGCGAGATGTGACACGCCATCTGTGATGTTCAAATACCTACTGCCTGTGCACCTTGCACAAAGCATTTCATATTCGTGGAACCTCATGTCATTTTCTGGTAGTATATGAAGCGAAAACAATGTAATGCTTCTTGTATATGCACAATATAACATTTATAGATTTGTGTTCAGAATACAGAAGGCGCAGTCTATACGTGTCGATGTGAAGTTACACAGGGACATTTATCCTCACCAGATTCCCTTCACTCTACAGACCCGAGAGCCCAGACTGCTGAACTCAGTGAAAAAGCAGAGAGGAAACGCTCTGTAAAATGTGAATGTATTAATTAGTAAAGTGGCCATGACTGCTGAAAGTTTTGAAACGTGGTGATTTAAGGCCACAGCCAATATACTGTACTGTACGTATAGACATTTTTTTTTAATAGAAAAAGGAATAGACTTAAAAGTAATTTTTTTAGACTTTCCAGAACGTCCACGCTACATGAGCGGTTAGATTTTATTAAAGCGTGCTCCGAACACCACAAAAAGTAAATAACATAGGTCGAACATTCAATTTAAAGCTTTATTTTGCCCCAATCATTGGCATTACTGTCTGAAAACATGAACTGTGCTAGCAGATGGAAAAGCAGTTATGCACGTCATTACCATCAAGGACATTTAGCTGTTTTCCACTTCACATCCTGAGGTGAATCGGGTTGCTTTAGCTATACATCTAATCTGCTGTCAACAACATGTACTTCCAAGAATTAGCTTACATGAACCTGCAGCCAGTGGTTGTGTAAAGTGTAATTGTTTTGCAATCTCCAGTCACGGTCACTTGTCCTTTGATCTACGGTGGACCCTAGCACGAACGCAAGGACACAGTAAAATAGCAAAGGGGACTGATTCCTTACCCTCCCTCACGGCTCGTTCTGTGTCAACATAATGACGGCTATAGTCATAGAGATAATTGTGGCCGAACGCTTTCCTGTGTCAGCTTAAAACATAGCTGAACTGTTTAAATGGCAGACAGACTAATATTTAACCGGAGATTTTCTCTGAGGAGAGCGTGAAAGAGGAAGTGGGGGTTGGCAGCTCGTTGGGACAGCGTAACCGCAGCGTCTGTAATTACCTTGGATATGCCTCCGGGCCGGCCTATCAGTGGGCTTCCTTGGACGCTCGAGTGTGGCGCATGGCATGACATTTGATCACTCTCTTATCATGTGTGTTCCTTTTGGGAGAGGTGCTGGCTTAAAAGGGGGGATTACTGCACTGTGCCAGTGTGATAAACCCCCTCAGTTTGCTGAATGCCACACACGAGTCCATGCTAACCACTGACCTCATCTCATACTAAAGAAGTGTGTGAATTCAACCCAGGCTAATGTTTGGCAAGTTAACGCATGCTAATGGGTTCAGAGAACCAGAGATTATTCACTTACCATTGGATATCCTTCACACGCATTACCTTAAAGACCTTAAATGTAGTTGGAAATGTGGGTAATGTGAGTTTATGTACTTGGTAAAATCTCAGTGTTTTCTGCTCTCTGATTACCTCATACATCTCAAACACCTCCAGACAATTTGTCTACACGTCTCCTTCATTCGCAATAACGACAACGCTGAGTTTCTAACCTAAGTAACGTATGCCATTCTGTGGTGACACTCTTGTCATTAGCGTGGAAGGCAGATGTTGTGTTGAAACGGAAACTAAAACAATATCACTGGCAGGTGACACCCTCACGTTTGGAGGCGTTTGTGATCGAAAAATGCTCCAGTTTCACTACAAATGACATGGTTCATTGTCATGATGTTTTTCTCTTCCTGTGTTTCAAAAGGAAAACTCACATAAGCCTGCTGTACTATAGATACGGTAACAGATTGTGCTGTACAGTTATTTTCAGAAGCTCACGTGCAGCCATATTTTTTATATCATACTGTTTTTTTTTATTAATTTTCTATTTTGCAGGTAAAAAAGACAGAAATCAATTTACACTCAGTCAATTACAGGAGTCCACAGAACAAAGGATTTTTTAAAAATATAATGTTACTTGAAGTATTAATTAAATATTTGTAGCCCTTTTATCATTTTTAACCAAATTTGAAAGTTTCATTCTGCTTTCAAAAGTCATGAAATTACTCATGGTTATTTTATTGTATTGAAATCTTTAGTTATTAACATTCACACGTAGGTTCAAAATATTCTAGCTGAGGCCTTGGCATGAGTTTAAGGCAACTGTTTTAGAATGTATCACCTTATTATTCCCATGCCGACATGTCAAGCTTGTCACGTTGCCCCAATAGCGCCGTATTTTCCTTTTCATTAAAAATTTTCACAAACTTAACTAAATCGTAAAATATCTGATATCCCGATTTTCAAATAGATGTAAGTAAATGTATTTTGTTGCATAACTCTTTCCCCACCACTGACGTCATTTTCCAGATTTTCGTGTTTTCACTGTTATGCGGTAGCGGGCACTATTACGCATCTTCTGAATGAGAATTGAGAATTTCCGGATCAAAACAGACCAAAAAGTAGCAGAAACAAGCGATAAAAGCATTGCTTGCGCACGTTGTAGACTTTGAAAAAAAAAAAAGAGCAAGATTTTCTTAGCTTTTTGTTTAAAATGTTGCTTTTTTTATTTATTTTTTAATTTACAAAAAAGTATTGAAAAAAATAATACATGATGATATTTATATTTATGATGTATATATATATATATATATATATATATTTTTTTTTTTTTTAAATGTTCAGATATTCATACCACAAAATGTTCTGGAGGCCTTGAAATTTGTAAGAAAATGATCAAAAACGCTGGTGGTGGGGCAACGTTTTTTAAGAAAAAAGGGAAAAGAGGAAAGAGTTAAACACCTTTATAATGAGTATTGTTGATCTATAACAGGCAATTAGCGCCACCATGTTAGTTTGTGCTGCAATGCTGAGAACAAAAGAGCTGCTGGTGTTATACCAAATTCTGTGACTATCGAATTTTGTGAGCATTTTAGAATTTGCAGAATTCGAAAGGTCACAGAATTAGGTGTTGCCTTGGAATTACAACACGTAAAATTCATCCACTTCTCCCAAAAGACATAAAAGTAGGTGGAGGGTAAACTGGGAGAAGAATAGAGTAAATGTTATAGTTACCTACACAATGTGTACCTGACTGTGTATGTGAATAAAACATGTCTTCATGTTATTGACATAAGTGTGTATTTTACAAACTGTACACTTGAGATGAACAAACTCAATGAGTTCACAACAATAACAAACCACAACAATCCAACGTTTTTGCTGTATTTTGAAGGATTATCTTATATGACCGGGTAGAAAAAAATGTGAACTTAATACAAAATATTTTTAATATTTTTAATAATTAGCTTTAGTACAAGAATAAAGTAAATTATTTAATTAATGAAAAATAATCTTTATAATATCATATTTAATATTACTAACAAAGTGGAGCTCTATATATAAACATATATAGTTGGCTTTTAAATTTTTCTCTTTTTAAAAGCAACCTTTAAGGATGCTACATCATATAAAAAAATAATGTTTATTACTGTTATTATCATCATATTTGAGGGCCCTGGGCTTGCCTCTGGTGCCCCCTCAAAAACAAAGAAAAAAAAGCATAATAATAAAAAATAATGCATGACACCCCTGGTTATCTTAATTGTTTAAAATTGTGTGGCTCCCAATTAACACACGCAAATTAATCCTAATTGCTCTTACTAATGGGCCATGCTCTTATCAATTCATTTATCATAGTTTACTCTTAATTGTAAAAAAAAGGCTGAAATGTGTTTGCTTGATGCCTGTATGAATATATAGCCAGCATTTGTGGAGTCTGACATTATGATAAAGAAAGTACAGATGTGTGTGTAAAGGTTTCAAAGGAAAAATGCATTCATGCTCCAAGTTTGATCAGCCTAGGGAATGCAGTTTGTGCGCTCTGTCACTGCTCATTGCAGTTTAGTGAACAGTGACAAAGTTTCTTTCTCTTGCAGGATTTGGTGACCAATGTGTCCCCTCGAATCGTGCGTGGGACCACCTCGGGTCACGTTTTCGGTCCTGGCCAGGGCTCGTTCCTCAACATTGAGCTCATTAGTGAAAAAACAGCCGCCTACTGGTGCAAGAGCGTGGCTGAACTCAAAGCTGACTTCCCCAAAAATGTGAGTTCACATTCAGCTCAGTGTTTGACTTCTCTTGTCTTTTATCTCTTATTTCTCTTTCTCCTTTACTCTAATTCCTGCAGAAGATTCTTCATAATGTGATTCATTACTTTGTTTCTCACTTTTTGAGGCTGGGGAGCCTGTCAGTGTTTTATCAACAGCCATAATTCTCTATAATAGAGGTGCCATCTTTTTCCCTCGTTTTCTGTCCCTCAGTAATTTGAGTCGCTTTTGCTCTGTGCATGTTAACTGCTTCATGAGTAATTGTGTAATAGAATCTCACTAATAGAAGATTTTCCAAGGCCTTCATTCTCTTCTTCTCCCTTCTCTCAGTTGCTCTCGCAGGCAGATGACAATAGCTTTTTGTAGTGTTCTTTTCACCGCAATCAGCCATCTCTTTTCTCTCTAATCATTTGCAATGAGACAGCCCGTTTGAGCACAAAATAACTTCCTCAACTTTTGTTGTCTGCCTGCTTCACTCAAGGGTGAGATTAATTTTGAATTACAGGGTGTAATTATGAGGCACAATGTCACTTTTCACACTAACCCCTTGAATCCCTCCTTCACACAGATGTGTCTCTTTTGTGTCTTTACCTCGCTATCTACATAGAAAGCTATCTTAATCCGATTAATATATTAATCTGAAAACAAAAATGAGGGACATACAATACAATTTAATGTACACAGCTAGCACAAAGTTATATAACTATGTAATCTTATCTAATCTAAATAGGAGTACCATTTGGCGTTAACATGTTGCTAGGCTAACGACATAGTACTCTGGTAAACATTACAATACTTGGCTCTCACAAATATTGTACTGCACAGGTTTCACCTCAAGGAGTTATTTATACTTGGTCTAACCGTAAAAATATGTTTTGTTGGTATAATCTAATAAAGTAAGGTTTATTAATTCATTTTAAAATAATATTTGTGACTTTTGTCAAACCAGTTATTTTAGAAGTAGCCACATGAAGCATTCTTTTTACAGTTTGGGTTTTAATTTACACTGAACTACTTTGTAAATTAAATGTACATTTATTTATGGTCAACACTACTCTCAATTCAAGTCCATCATCTTGGATTTGTTTTCACTTCTCGCTGCAGTGCATCCCAAGATGCCTTCTCCACAAAGTATATATTAGAATTTGGCAAAAACAAAAGCATCTTAGGAGGAATATATATTAAAATGCTTACATTTAGCTACGCTCCCTTAAAAAGGTTCCTCTGTAGGCGGCACACTAGGTTTTTGAAAAGAGCATCTTACTCTCTCTGTCACATATCCAGTGAGATAAACATAATATGCACACTGAATTGTTTAGTAAGACTCTCATTGATAATGCTCATTGATTTCAGCTATTCAACATGCCCATTATCTCCATTTACTATTTACAATTTCCATTTTCCCCAACGATCCTCGCCACCACGTTGTGACCTGCGCAGGCCAGCACCGAACACACTCTAGGGGGACATTGAAGTGTGTGCTCAGTGGAGCTCATCACAGCGTGTGACTGGTTCGTGGTCAGGGGTGATGGGCGCATGCCGCTGGATGAAATGAATACTCGGAGAAGCGTAATGAATAACAAAACCACCGCAATAATGTCAAATTATTCCCGCTCACACATTTCAGCCCCACAAACACACTCTCTGTGAGCCTGCGAGGCTCGTGAGGGTTCTGTAACTGAAGAATAGACGTGGCTCGTAAAAAAAAGATGCGACCCCGCCCCCTTCTCTTTTTTTAATTTCCTCATATCGTCGTGTGATTGACAGTTTCCACAGCAATGGGGGTCCCTAGAGGGCCAGTGTTGCCAGTGTTGGCGGACGGGCTCGGTTACCTCAGAGCTGTGTTATTAAAGCGATAACAGGGTGATTCCTGTGCTTCTCAGAGACGCAGCCTGTCTTGCTCACTCTCTCTCTCTCTCTTTCTTTTTTTCTGTCTGATTAGAAAAGGAGTAGAAGAAGCTTATTTCCGCCACAGAATAAAAAAATTTAAAAAGTAATTGCAAGTTTTTATCTCTCAATTCTTGACTATTTTCTCGCATTTCTGTTTATACAGTATCTCACACTCTGACTTTTTCCCCAAAATTATTTGAATTGCAAGATATAAACTCAGAATTGCAAGATAGAAAAGTCTGAGAAGAAAAGTCAGAACTGTGAGATATAAATTTGCAAGGGAAAAAAAAGAAAAAAGTCAGAGTTCTAAGAAAAACAATCGGAATTGTGAGATGTAAACCAGGAGTTGTAAGAAAAACAGTCAGAATTGGGAGATGTAAACTGAATTGGGACCCACTTTATATTAGGTGGCCTTAACCACTATGTACTAACATTTGAATTAATAATTTGATACATTGCACTTATTGCGTACATACATGTTTTTACATTGTACTTACATTTTAAAAAATACCTGCATGTAATTAAATCTGTAATTCATTTCTGTAGTTACATTTGTAATTACACAGTTCACTCTTTCCTTACACCTAACCCAACCCTTAAACTTACCCATACCACCACACCTGTCCCTAACCACACCGTATCCCACCTCAATATCAGCAAAGGTGTTTTGCAATACAATTTGAACACAGTAAGTACATTGTACCTATTTTTTGATGTAAGTACATAGTACTTAAGGCCACCTAATATAAAGTGGGGCCCTGAATTGTAAGAAAAACAGTCGGACTTGGGAGATGTAAACTCAGAAATGTAAGAAACAGTCCGAATTCAGAGAAAAAGTCAAAATGGCAAGATGTAAACTCAGAATTCTGAGAAAAACAATACACCAAAAACTTTGGATCGTTGTGGTTTGTTATTGTTGTGATCTCATTGAGTTTGTTCATCTCATTTGTACAGTTTGTAAAATACACACTTATGTCAATTTCAAACATAATTTGAAGACATGTTTTATTCACATACACAGATACACATAGTGCTAACTATAAAAAAAACTGTGAGATATAAACTCGCAATTATGATTTTATAATTTGCAATTGGGAGATATCAACTCGCAATTAGGAGAAACAAAGGCACACTTGTGAGATAAAAAGTCTTGATCTCAAAACAATTATTATTATTTTTATTCCATGGCAAAAACAAGCTTCCATAGTAGAAAAATGCCCTGCATCCATTCACAGACTCATTTCATCTCAAGCTTGAGTTTCTACTAAATGCAAGACAGCAAAAAGAGCATATATACATACATATATACAGATTTACATTTATAGACAGATATACATGTATAGACAGAGATCGGGCCCTCAGTTATCCTCCTGACACCAATAAAACATAGATGCTGCTTTTCTAGCCGTGGTCAGTATGTGCGGTTGAGCGGAGCTCCCAGGGGTGAGCGAATGAGAGGAGGTGGGGTTAAAGCCGCTACAGGTCCCCCAGGTCCCGGTGAAATCTAGGATGGATGGACTCATAAACTTCAACACATGCTTTGGCCGCCAAGCGTTCCTCCCAGCACCCACTGTGCCGATTTGTTTCCCTTAAAAGCACCCGGCAAGGAGGAGACACGTGGCGTATATCTCTCCGCTTTATGGTGCGATTACAGTGTCTCCGCATACAGAGAGAGTAATACAGCTAAATCCTGCCTTGCCACAGAGGAGCTGAATAATGCCGTCAGCATGATGTTTTTATTGTTTTAATAATACGTGCATGCCACTGGGCATCTGCAAACGCACTGAATTATAAAGCAGCACAGTTTAAGACGGGGTAATAGCTTTTGCTAGGAGCTGGGCTGTTAAAAAATGAAATAAATAAATGCGGATTAGAAAAATTGGTGGATTTTGTGCAAGCGCATCAGGTGAAATAGCACTTCATCAGTCATTTTCATTCTCCCTAAGGTTTTTTTCTTCTTCCTCACACTCTTTTCTTCTCTGTCTAGATTATCATTGCCAGTATTATGTGCGGTTACAACCAAGCTGACTGGACTGAGCTGGCAAAGATGGCTGAGGTAAGCCGCCATTCTCTTGGCGTGTGATTGTCAAGTTTGCTCTGTTTGCTCCTTACACATCTCCCAACTTCAGAGAGTAATCAGGCTTATTGGAAACGTGAAAAGTAAATGTAACATGAATCCGTGAAATTAGTTAATGTTCTAAAGATCTTGTTCCTCAAGATATCCATTTAATTTACATGTTTGAAAGTCTGTGAATGTGAAGGTTTTTTGTTGTTGTTGTTGTTGTTGTTTTTTGTTTTTGCTTAGCATATCGCAAAAAGAAGCATTTGTTTTTCACACGCATTCTCAACACAGTGACAAACACAGTCGCATCCATATTCATAATGTAAAGCCTCATTGGTTCTGTGGAAAGAGGCTTTTACATTAAATTTGCATTAGATACTGTGTCATTGGATTTCAGCCTTTTGGGTGACAGAAGCAAACTGTGCTCACAAACTGTGAATGAGAAGTTGTAAAACTTTATAAAATGTATGTTTGCCATAGCTGGAACAAACCTGATCTTCTATAATAATCTCACTCACCCTGACAGACTAAGTGGGCTTTTCTTTATCTAGTGGCTAACCAAAAGGCTTGATTTAAAGGGACAGTTCGACCAAATATGAAAATGTTTCATCATTTACTCACTTCATCTTAATAATAATAATACGTTTTATCTATAAAAAAGTGCCTTTCCCAAGCTTAAGGTTGCTTGTCTTTTCTTACTTCTGTGGAACACAAAAGGAGAAGTATTTTCCATACAATCAAAATGAACGAGAATCCAGGCTGTTGAGCTCCAAAATGATAAAAAAAAGCACTATATACATTCGATAAAAGTGATCCATACAGCAATATATAATATGATATAATATATTATAATATAAAATAATACAATATAATAACTCATGGTTCCAAAAGCAACCATATTGTAAACTGTTAAGGTTCACACTTAGAAAGTTAACTATAAAGATAACGATAAAGATATAGTTCTAAAAAAATTCTAAATATAAAAGAATAGCAGAGTCCACACCACAACTATAACAATATTGGCACAGAGAAATTATATAGTTGGAATCACTTTCAGAGCTATTTTTCTCCAGTTGATGGACGATAAAAGCCTTGACAGCCAATCAGAATCCATCCTGCTTTAAAGAGCTCAAGCATTTAACAAAACTGATAACAAAACTGCAGCGCATGCGTAGAATAAACAGAAAAATATCGTCCCCTGGTGTGGATGCAAATATAGTACGAATTATTATAGTTATTATAGTAATCTTGAATGGGCCTTTACCTAATATATACACTACAGTATATTGCCAAAAGTATTGGGACACCCCTCCAAATCATTGAATTCAAGTGTTCCAATCACTTCCATGGCTACAGGTATATAAAATCAAGCACCTAGGCATGCAGACGCTTCTACAAACATTTGTGAAAGAATGGATCGCTCTCAGGAGCTCAGTGATTTCAAGCGTGGTACTGTGATAGGTTGCCACCTGTGCAATAAGTCCATTCGTGAAATTTCCTTACTACTAAATATTTCACTGTCAACTGTTAGCGCTATTATAACAAAGTGGTAGCAATTGGGAACAACAGCAATTCAGCTACGAAATGGTGGACCCTGTAAAATCACAGAGCAGGGTCAGCGCATGCTGAGGTGCACATAGTCAATAGCTACAGACCTACAAACAGTGTGTAGAGAGCTTCATGGAATGGATTTCCATGGCCGAGCAGCTGCATCCAAGCCTTACATCACCAAGTGCAATGCAAAGCGTTGGATGCAGTGGTGTAAAGCACGCCGCAACTGGACTCTAGAGCAGTGGAGATGTGTTCTCTGGAGTGACGAATCACGCTTCTCTGTCTGGCAATCCGATGGAAGAGTCTGGGTTTGGCGGTTACTTGGAAAACGGTACTTGCCTGACTGCATTGTGCCAAGTGTAAAGTTTGGTGGACGGAGGATTTTTGTGTGGGGTTGTTTTTCAGGGGTTAGGCTTGGCCCCTTAATTCCAGTGAAAGGACCTCTTAAATCTTCAGCATACCAATACATTTTGGATAATTTCATGCTCCCAACTTTGTGGGAACAGTTTGGGGATGACCCTTTCCTGTTCCAAAATGACTGTGCACCAGTGCACAAAGCAAGGTCCATAAAGACATGGATGAGTGAGTTTGGTGTGGAAGAACTTGACTGGCCTGCACAGAGTCCTGAGCTCAACCTGATATAACACTTTTGGAACGAATTAGAGCGGAGACTGCGAGCCAGGCCTTCTCGTCCAACATAAGTGCCTGACCTCACAAATGCGCTTCTATAGGAATGGTCAAAAATTCCCATAAACACACTCCTAAACCTTGTGGAAAGCCTCCCCAGAAGAATTGAAGCTGTTATAGCTGCTAAGGGTGGGCCAACTCCATATTAAACTCTACGGATTAAGAATGGTATGTCATTAAAGTTCATGTAAAGGCAGACGTCCCCCAAAAATTATGGCAATATTGTGTATGTAATATTGCATATTATTTTCCTCGTTTCTTTCACTGCTGTCTGCAACTTTAACTGAACAGACCTGCTGTGTGCAATGGCCGGTTTAGATCCCCTAGTACACTCAAAAGATTCTGGGTTAAAAACTGGTATCAGTAGGCTGTTCCTGTAAATTAAATGACAATATTATATATTCATTTTTTTAATAATTACATTAAAAAACTGCTTTAACTTTTCCCACCTTGCCTGTCAGACATTTAAGTTTCAACCCCGTCAAATGTATAACGTGACCACAGCTGCAACTTTGTTACATGACAGCAATGTTGTGTCGTATTTCAGCCCTGGTCACGCATTCATTTGGTGGTCGTGAAACCTCCATGGTGGCTCCGGTGCGTCGAAATTATACAGGTTTCAAACGGGATGAGTAAATGATTAACCTTTTTATTTTGGTGTGAACTATCCCTTTAAACCCAACAGGTTTTGACAGTCTGTCCTAACAAGGCAAGAGTGAAGCACATGCGACATGCAACCTCTTCCTAAAATTCACAAATGCAATGGAGTTTCTTGTTTGACATATACTTGAGGGTTTCTGCAGACTAGTGTTATTGCAGCCGACGTATATGTGTGTCCTCGGAGGCATTATAATTCCCACTGGAGCTGTTTCGTTTTGTATGTAAACAACAAGTGCTGATTTGGACAGGACTCTGCCATCACTAGCACTTACTGCTGCTGGTGCTCTAATTGAGGTGTCGTATGCTCTCGTACCTTCCAGTTTAACTCGACGCCCTCACACACACAACGCTCAACGATCCCACACACATGTGCGTTTACATTGAGGAAAAACCCAAGAGAAGATTTGGCTCGTGCAACGAGGAGGCTGGCGTGACGGTGAGCTTCAAGGCGAATAAGGAAGACGTTTGTGAGGGAGTTTAGTGGGAAGTTTCATGTACAATCATTTAAGTCATTCTCTACTGTTGTATCATTATAACAATCTTCTTCCTCCTCAACATGCCTGTGATATAATACACATTACAAAACAACCCACATTTGGCCCTATTTACACATAGTATATCTGTCTATTTAATGTGATATAAAACAATTATAATTGAAAATCAAGCAACAACCTGCTTGCATAGCGTACTGGGGACTATTTTCAGGTGCTGTGTAATATCATTGCGCCTGCTGCACCCATGGTACAGCAGCAAAGTTCCTTGATTATTACGCAGGAATGAGAGTATAGTTCCTAGCCATATCTGACTAGAAAATTGCAACTTTTCATTTTCCGTCGGTCTTAGTACATGATGTAATTACAAAAGAGTCAAGTTTTAAATAGAAAAAATATCGAAACTCTTTTTGGTCAATTTTGAGTGAGATGCTAACGGTCTAATCAGATTCAATGATCTATGCTAAGCTATGCTAAAAGTGCTACCGCCAGACCCAGAGATCGGCTGAATGGATTCGAAAACAGTAAAACTCAACTGTTTAACTCTAGGGGAGTTGGAAAATTAGCCTATTTTAAAAAGTGGAGTGTTCCTTTAACATTTTCAAGGCCCAGAAAGGTAGTGAAAACATCATTAAAATAGTCCATGTGACTCCAGTGGTTCAACCTTAATTTTATGAAGCGACGAGAATACTTTTTGTGCGCAAAAACAAACAAAAAGAACAAGTTTATTCAACAATTTTGTTCTAGCCTGTGCCAGCCTCCTACATAGTTTACATTGTAAAAATAGTGCAGCTCTCACATCATCATCACACACATGCGTCATGGTGCTCACGTGAACAGCATCGGCTGCCGTAGAATCCGTAAGCGCTGCACTATTTACAACGTAAACTGCGTAGGAGACTGACAGAGGCTTGAATGAAATTGTTGAATAAAGTGTTTTTATTTTTGTTTTGTTTTTTGTTTTTTGAACGAAAGTCTTACGGGTTTGGAACAACATGAGGGTGAGTAATTAATGACAGAATTTTTGGGTGAACTAACCCTTTAATACCAAGAGTAAACAGTACTCTGATTTTCACTGGATTTGGGCTGTTTGGATTCTGGATTATGATTTTGATGAATCATGTGATTTTGATGAATCATGCTTTTATGAAACTTTCAAAGACACAGAAGATATGAGTGCGGCCTTTCTGTGGTTACGAAGCCTCGCGTATTCTTGCTTTGGCTGAGAGAAGAGTCCGAGAAATTTCTTCATGGTGATCATTAATTAATTCATTAAAGAAGTGCACTCTTTTAAAGGGCCCAACAGAATTGTCTATCAAAGGTGCCTTGATGTAGCTATGAGCTGGATTGGGCAGGGCAGCACGGCTTTGATCACACTGGAGTGGTTAGTTCTTGTCAAAGTTAATGTCAGGTCTGATCAGTGTTTGTGTTGAGGCCTCTGGCTGTCTAATGGAGCGTATCCAGACATCCGTCTCACTCAATCACATACACACACACACACACACAAACAACGTTTTTCGGAGTCCTGCAGGTAAGCCGCATCTCAAAGCCTGGTCCGTGTGTTGTGAAGCCTGAAATCATCTGGACTTACAAATGGAAACCTACTATAGATGCAAGTACTTATCTTTGACTCGCTGAGCGCAACAGTTGGCTTTTGTTTTCTGTTCAAGTGGGGAGCTTTGATGTGATGTACTTTCTGGATAGTAGAAATCAGCTTTGAAGTTTTCTCTTATATGTGGTACACAAAAGCTCTTTCTCATTACACACAGGTGATGCTCTTGTTTTCACCCATGCCATTGTTAGGATTCACTAATGGAATGACTTCTGTCCAGAATCTGTCCAAGGACGCCATCTTTCCCACAAGTTGCAGTTGGAAAATGCAGAAAGGGGCCGTTGAATATTAAGGTGCATTGTGTGCAAATCTGTCCTTGGTTGCGAATCTCCTTGTTGAGTCCGCCAGCCTCTGGAAACACAGAACTGCACAAGAACTGTTCATCAGGGGCTTTATAAATTTGGTTTCTGTGGCCATGCCGCTGCATACAAATCTAAGATCACCACGAGCAGCGGCAAGCATCAGCTGGAGTGGCGAAGAGCTCGTCACTATTGGGTTCGGGAGCGGTGGAAATGCATTCTCTGATTAATCACTCACTCTTCACCATCTGGTAGTCTGACAAACGGATATCGGACTGACGTGAGAATCTGAATCTGACTGAGAGGGCGACTCACATTCCCAACCTTCCACGCATGCAAATAGACAGCTGAAAAGTTTGATGGAGGAGGAATAAGAATAGTGTAGGGCTGTTTTTTCATGGTTTAAGTTAGTTTTTAAGTTTATAAGTTATAACACATGCACATGCAATATAAATTACACACAAAGACATATACACACAGAGTATACATTTATATTGTTATGTACATACAGTACATATAGTAAAGACGATGTTACAAAAGATTTCTATTTCATATAAATGCTGTTCTTTTAAACTCAAAAGAGTATTCATCAAAGATGTTTGATGTAAAAAAATATTAAACAATGTTTTCAACATTGATAAAAATAAATGTTTCTTGAGCACCAAATCAACATATCATAATTATTTCTGAAGGATCATGAAAATTCAGCATTAAAAAAATCTTTAAAAAAAAAACATTTTGAATGGTAGTGTATATATTATATTATATTATATTATATTAATTATAATATATTATATTAATTATATTATGTATGTTATATTATATTTATTATATATTTAGAAAATCCTGCGTTGCCATCACATTAATGAATTACATTTGATAGTATATTAGAAAATTTACATTTTTATAATATTTCATAATATAATTTCATTACAGTGTAAAATTGTAAAAATGTAGATGTAATTACCACAAATGTATAAAATGTATTTTATAAAGTGTTGTTTTATTTTGTGTTTTTAAATGTTATTCAAAATTCGTATCGCTCAACATCAGTACAACACCCCAGTAATGTTCAAGCGGATGCAGGAAGGAAACATTTAACAATTCCATTGAAAAATTCCAGCATTGATTTCTAAACCCTTCCCAGAGAAGTGCATTATTGCACTACGGACCAGCATCATATTATTCTCCATCATTTGTTGAATGAAATGTTTACAAAGCAGATGTCCTCATATTTTTGGCCATATAATATATTATGCAGCTTATATCAGCACACCTTGGAGTAGATTTGCACAGTTCTGTCTCCTGCCTGCCTTGTCTGTCATTTTGTGTCTCTCAAACCCAGCCAAATCGCTCGCTCGCTCTCACTGACTATCCCACTCTCTCTCCTTCTTTTTTCCCTCTTCTCTCTAATGGCTGTCAGGCTTTAGGAAAGCCATGGCTGTGTGTCTGAAGCAGCAGGTTTGTAGGGTGTGTAGCGGAGAAATCGTTCTGGCTCTCCCCATTTCAGTGCGGTTCAGAACGGCCGCCAGAGCGTAATTGCCTGTTGAATGCTTTCCCACTTCCAGCACCCTCGCTCACTCACCCGCTCCCCATCCACCTGTGCTGCCTTTTTTCTGCTTTTCTTTTTTTTAAGACGACTCTGTGGCAGCTTTGACATGTCAAAGAGTTTTTCTGGGTCTATTTTAAGAACAGCATTTTATGCTTTTTGAATGCTGGGAAGTGCTCAAGGTGTTTTTTTTTTTCTTTTTGGTATAGATTTGTCTCTTTTTCTTTGTGCAACTTCTTGGAGGCTCTTGCTGTTTTACAGTGGCCCCAAAAAAGTATTTAGACACTTTAGTATATAACAATTTATTTATGATAATTTTATTTTTCATAAGGAAGTGTCCACATCTTTATTTTGATCACTTTATTTTTTACGTCTTTAATGCCCCCTGAAATCAAAATGTAAGTTTTTTAGTTTTAGGTATGAATATGTTAGCCTTAAGGTTATGAATAAGCTGGTGTGTTCCAAAACAATGACAAAATTCACATTTAGGAGATATAAGCAAGCATTTAAAACTTGCAGTCTCTCACTTCCTCTAAAATGGATGTAAATGGTGTAAATATGCTTTCAGTTGAGGCGAATTAAGTTTCATGTTAGTGGTTTCATGTTAGTTTCACACACACCGCTGCAGCGCACGCACACTGCTCCGTTCCAGAGACACGGAGGCAGCAGATCAAATGCGCGAGTCAGCGCAGACAACAAAACATAACGGACCCATTTGAATTCTGCACAGAATGCTGTATTTCAAAGCGATATGGAGGAGATGAGAAACGGTTAGAGATTAGGAGGAAACTGCGACTTTACCGAGCTGAAAGGCTCTAGTCAAACTGTGGTATAAACAAAACCCTATTGGCTGTTTTAAAAAAGAGGAGGAGCTGCTTGATATGTCCCGCCCTGTCTTCCTGTTTCAGGGGAAATTACGCTAACACATTGAATAATGCTGTGCGTTTCAAGGCACTTCAGTGGGCCTTTAAAATCAATTTAATTTGGTTTGTAGGCAAAGTTATAACATGTATGATGTTGATACAAATTATAACTACTACTTCTGAGCTGTATGGAAATATAGCAAAGCTCTCTTCACACACTATGGCAGTTAATGTTTGAGTTTTGTGATTGCTGCATCCATGTGTCTCATCCACGATTGCATGATGTTTACGTTTGTGGCCGAGTCTCATCTTGTATGTGTCTTAAACAACCTCCCAGCTTGTTTGAGTGGTCGGATTGCTATCAGTCTCAAATGCATCTTGGAAGGGCAATTTGCTTGTTTCTTTTGCATGAAATTGTGTCATATTTCAGCTTTGGAAAAATGTAATTTTGCAGTGCAATGATCCTTGATTCTTCTGTGCTCAACAGGACTCTAAAGCTGATGCTCTGGAGCTGAACCTGTCCTGTCCTCATGGCATGGGAGAGAGAGGTATGGGACTGGCCTGTGGACAGGTAAGACATAAACAGCACTGCTGAAAAAAAAAAAAAAACTAATTTCAGAAACAAAAAATCTGTTTTTATTAACTCACTCTTATGTTGTTCCAAACCCATATGATTTTCTTTCCTCTGCAAAACACATTTATAGACTATATGATATCTTTGTGTGACTGAAACAGACAGAAAGTCATTATTCTCTAAATATCTAAATATGATGCCTGCCATAGATCTCCAAGTCGAAGCATCATGTTTGTAAATGAACCCTTCAGATCTTTACAATAAATGAGTTGATCAAAGGGCTGCACAGTTTGGGATAATAATTTGATTATTGTTATTAGGGGCCAAGCAACGAAGGTGCGTGGGCACATATTGTATTCGTTGACATTCTTATTATTCTTCCATTTTATCTTCTTCCTCTTCCTCTTCCTCTTCCTCCGTTCCTGAGCCTCCTAGAGCCTCCTGCGGGAATGTTATGAAATTTGGCACACAGATAGAGGACCGTCACCATAGCAAATTTGGAGTCTCTAACTCAATCCCTCTAGCGCCACCAAATGTCCAAAATTTCACTTACATTTGTGCTAATAACTTTTGAACCGTAAGGGCTAGACATTCCTCTGATAGGCTCAAGTTGATTTGTCAAACCATTCTCAAATAATGTGCGAACAAATTTGCAGAAGAGCACGCCAAAATGAAAGCGAGGCTATATCTACCTATAGCTACCTGCACAGTTTTGGCACAGTGACACCTAGTGGTCAGGAGATATGAAAAAAAAAGAAATTCTGCTTATAACTTCTGAATCTTTAGATTCAATGCAGCATGCCAATTCGAACGATACCCAATTTTCCCATATCGGCTATTTTGGGCGTCGGCCATTTTGAATTCTGTCGTAAAATGCTGTATTTTACGAATGTTTTGGTGTATCTAATCTAAAAATCTTAGTATGTGTCTTCGGCACCATGCACTGACAGTACTCAACAAGTTTTGAGGCTGCAACACCTTGTGGTCATAAGTTATAATGAAATTTCCAAAAATGCTAATAACTTTTGATTAAATTAGCCTATTGTAATTAGGGATGCTCCGATCGATTGGCCGGAGATCGCTATCGGCCGATAATCATATTTTATGACCCGATCGGTACTCAGTAACTTGGCCGATCTCACGAACCGATTGCAATTTGATGACGTCATCGCGTGAGGGCGTACATGACGCGTGGGGTAGGTAGTAGCAAATATTCAAACAAGAGCTTTGAAGGCAGAAGTGGAGAAGGGTTCCATGTGAACATATCGATATAGCCTACAGTAGTTTGATACGAACGCATCTGAAAAATAGCGGAGTACACAGAGTGAGCTAATGCAGGGAAAGTGCATGATACAATTTGTCCTAAACATGACACATGCTTTATATTGAGGGCTTTAAAATAACTGGTAAGATATTGTTAACGCGTATAGTTTAAAGCAGCTTGCCCTGTCAGAGGCTCTGAGAGATAGCCTACTTGTGCTGACAGACAGATAAATACCTGTGGTGTTTAATGTGTTTGGAATATGGTGCTTTCCTCTGTGCATTAACTTACATTTCACAGGGATATTCTCCATCTGTAAATGTTAGAAAATCATGCAAATATGTCCATTTTGCTGTCAAGAGACGACGAGCCTTCTGCATGTGATTCTCCGCTAAATCTCAGACTTCCGCGAAACAGACGGAGCTGACTAAAAATGCATATTTTTAAAATACTTGTTGTTGGACAATAAATGTGCCCTATGTAGAATTGTAAACCTACAAGTAGCCTATGTATATTATTATGAAAGTGACCCTTATAATTGGGTAATCAAATATAGGCTAAAATGTTTTTGTTTTTATTTTCATTTTTAGTAGCCTAGAAATCTAGACGCACCCTAGCGGCAGAAAATGTATTTTGCCGCGAGTGTAGTCTAGTAACTCTCGGTAGACCTGAGAGCTGGAAAAACCAAACTCTGGTCAGGCCAATCACAGCGTGTGTAGAGTCGGTGGGCGGGCTTAACATAATGACGGCACGTCACGGCAGATTTGCGGAGGTTCTGCGAGCTACTCGTAAACAAAGCTGACGAACAGCGGTCTTTTGAATTGGCTTTGGCCGCGACTCTGGAAGACTTGGAGTTAAGCTTTTCTTTGAGAAAAGAACAAAGAACAGCACTGAAGTCATTCTTAAGAAAGATGTGTTCTAAATTTTGCCGACCAGATACGGACCAGCAACTTAGCTCGGCTTCACCTTCTTCTTCGCTCTGGTTGGTTGTGGCACTCATGGCACTATCCTATTGCGTGCAGAGGGAATTTGAAAGACAACCGTTTATCCCGCCTCTCGGATTGAGCCCTGTCAATGGTGAGTTTCCAGACCCAACATCTTGATGTGGGTCTGGCTTGTCAGGCTACATTTTTAGTTCAGTGAATTAAAAAATGAAATAATTAATACATGCCTACATTACATTCACTGTATTTGTTTATAGCCTTCAATATCAACATTGTTTTTAAGACATCATTGGGCATGATGTGAAATAAAATTGTTATTAAAGCAGCACTAGGTAGGTTTTGCTCTCGGGGTCCCCCTACAGTTGGGAAACAGTATTGTCCTCTACAACTGTCGTAAACTCTGTCATCCAACATCAGGGGATGCATCGCACGTGCATTTGTTGACATGACAACTATGATAGCCCTGAACACTGCAGGAGGAGTTCACATGCAGGTGTTCTGCTTGCGTCCCGTGTGAAATGTCTTCATCCCAGGTACAGTGGCATATGTTTCAGCATGTCATATGAATATAATTTCATGGTTTTTCTTTTTCTTTTTTCAAACGCCAAATGATCGCGATGCGATGCTCACGTTTACAAGCCAGCGTCATTATAGTAGTCTAGTCTATTGGTTACCGTTTTACAGAATCTATATGATACTTCAATTCAATGTTTGAGTGGTAGGTAATAACCATATATCGTCAATATAATATATTGACCTCCTTCAGCTCACGCCAACGAGCAAACGCTGGCCCAATGTTGATCCTCGTACCCTGCCTTTAATACGATCACTTTCTCGTTTCCTCTTTTTGCATTCCTCTGACAAAACCTTTGCTTTCTTCTTTTTCTGTGCTGCCTCGGCCATGACTATAACATCAGGCAAATAAAGTATAGTTGGGCTCGCATGTCCGAATTTAAGGAAGTGGGGGTGATGGTGGAAGTGACGTATATGCCATAAAGCAGTCGAATTTTGTAGTTCTTTTTTTTCTCGGGTTACTACTCGAAACCCGAAGTTTAAAAGTACGATTAAAAACGATATAGACCCCGTCAGGCTATGGCAGACGTGTCATTCAACCTATTGTAAGTCGATGAATCATCACAAGAGTCTTGAAAATATATTATGAAGGTTGAAAAGTTACCTAGTGCTGCTTTAAAATAAATAGAGAGATTTTTTTTTTTTAAATCCAAATAGAAAAACAGAGAAAATACAGCCCTGTTAAGTATCCTGATATGCATAGTGTTATGCAGAAACCCCATTTAAAAGGCATATTAAAATGTTCACTGTATAATATATAATCTTTGTGATTATTTAGTACCCTGTTAAAACAAGAGTTACATTACATTACATAATTACCATAAAAATGTAACAAAAATATAATAAAGGCAACATCTATAGTTTTTTTTTTTTATCTGAAAAAAAGTTTAACAGTGATCAGAAAGCTTACAAATCAGTGAAGCATTGGAATCGGGATCGGTATCAGCTGATCACCATGACAAGAAATCGGTACTCGGTATCGGCAGCAAAAATCCTGATCCGAGCATCCCTAATTGTAATGAATCTCGGTCATGCCGAGAACATAGATACCAATTTGGCTATAGTCGGCTGAACTTCCTGTCCGCCATTTTGATTTTCTTTCAAAACCTACTTTTTTTAACTACTCCTAGACCCTTTTCACCAAAAATCGAATCGTATCCTCTTCAAACCAATGGCAGCAAAAAATTATGGATTTCATGTCGATAGACAAAACCGTTTTCGTATTCCACATGATTGCATGATGCCAAAATGACTCTGAAGCTGTATGTTTTAAGCAAGCGAGAAAAGGCCAATTCCTTTAAGCCCACGCTGATATTTTATTCAGAGCTTTTACCACTTCTTCTGCAAGAACAGTGGTGAGGTGACAGGAAATCACAGGCAGACAGGACGGAAGGTGAATCCGGAAATGGCTGTTAGACAAGTTAGACTGAAACTCAGGTCACCTGCATAAGAGCCACTTCGCATTGGTGAGGGAGCATGTGCCCACCACATCTCCGCACCTAAGCTGTGTGTTTTTCAGAGGGGAGATCATATAAGACATTCAAATGAAAAGAAATGGACAGAGCAGATCATAAGGTGGCATCTAATGGCACCCTATACCTCTCCATCTCCCTTCATCTTTGTTATGGTTGTGAGGAGAGCAGGAGCTGTTTTCCCCCTCAAACAGGACACAAAGCCATTGTGCTCCTGCAGAGGCTCTAAACGAGCCCTGTGCTACCACACACACACACACACACATGAAGCTAATCACAGCCTGCTGCCTCCTGGCAGCTAACCTCTGTGTGAACTAACGCAAGGCAATATCATTTAATCACACTGTTTGCCACACGTTCTCTCGTGCTCGCTCTATCGCTGGCTTTCTCCGTCTGTCTGTCTCTCTCTGTCTTTGCTTCCTATTTATTTTTCCTTGTCTTGATCACCCCCTCCGCTCCACCCCCCTCCCATCTGTATGTTTCTGTCTCTCCTGCTTCTGCTGTGGGGAACAGGGGGAGGTCTCGTTGATTGTATGAGAATAAGTAGGAAATTGTGCACCGGTACAAAAATGTATGATTGCAGCCCCATACTGTTGGGTATTTAATCAGGGAGCATGGCCCTCTCTTTGAACCCTGGAGCGTACAGCACACTGGGCTAATGCAGCTCTATCTGGACACAGCACTGTCGGAGGGGAAACTCATTTACATTTTACAAAGACAGAAATCAACTCGCAAAGATGTAAATATGCTAATGTTAAACAGTTTCTCTCTCCGAGCGCGGATGCTGGAGAACTTGTATTGTTTCGTTTCAGGCATAGCTGGATTTCTCTTTTTATCTGAACTACATATTGTTCTGTACTAGAGTTTGTTTATGATTAATGCCAAATGTTTGTGCTACAGCTTTGAGCTACTGTGGTTGTGATGTGTTTATCACTGATTCTTCAGACACAGGACAAAACATGTTCAAATGTACCTGTTATTGGTTTTAAAAAAGGTAACATTTCCACGGTGTGATTAATCAGACTTGAATGTTCTAACAGATGTACCATTTTATTTTATTAAAATGATGATATTACATTATGAGACTCACACCCTCAAAAGCCATGTGTTCACAGACTATAACTTAATGCTTTATATAGAATAGAATATATAGTTATTATATTATATCATATTATAATTATATTGTGTTAATGGTATCTTTTAATGATGAATCTTTTATCCTGACAGGAGGAGATTTGTTTAAAAATAGTGCTGTCAACGTTCACACATTAACGTATGGGATTCATTTATTTTCAGTTTAACACGTTAAAAATATTTAATTAATAATAATTAAAGCAGCATCTGTTTTTTCTGTCATCCTTTGGCTAGCTTTACATTATATGATCATGCTCTTAATCATGCAAATGCTTTTAACCCATCCAAGCGTGATAAGACAAAAGATAACTTTTATTCATCTTCTTCTTCTTCTGCTCTTGAGTCTATGGCATAGAGCCTCTTGCAGGAATGTTATGAAATTTGTCACACAGATAGAGGACCGTTTGAACTGTCACCATAACGAATTTGGAGTCTCTAACTCCCTCTAGCGCCACCAAATGTCCAAAATTTAACTTACATTTGTGCTAATAACTTTTGAACCGTAAGGGCTAGAAATTCCTCTGATAGGCTCAAGTTGATTTGTCAAACCATTCTCAAATAACGTGTGAACGAATTTGTAGAAGAGCACGCCAAAATGAAAGTGAGACTATATCTCCACAACACTTTAGTGTATTCTGACTTTAGTGAACTTGGTGTGTGTTATGACAACCATAACCTGAGGCTACCTGCACAGTTTTGGCACAGTGACACCTAGTGGTCTGGAGATATGAAAAATTAAATTTTTTGCTTATAACTTCTAAACGGTTTGGCCAAAAATCACAACACTCCAAATCTTTAGATTTGATGCAGCATGCCTAGTCATACGATACCCAATTTTCCCATATCGGCTTTTTTGGGCGTGGGCCATTTTTAATTCTGTCATAAAATACTGTATTTTACGAATGTTTTGGCGTATCATTACAAATTTTATTATGTGTCTTCGGCACCATGCACTGACAGTACTCAAAAAGTTTTGAGGCTGCGCCACCTTGTGGTCATAAGTTATAATAAAATTTCCAAAAATGCTAATAACTTTTGATTAAATTAACCTATTGTAATGAATCTCGGTCATGCCGAGAACATAGATACCAAGTTTGCCATAGTCGGCTGAACTTCCTGTCCGCCATTTTAATTTTCTTTCAAATTCTCCTTTTTTTAACTCCTCCTAGACCGTTTTCACCAAAAATCTAATCGTATCCTCTTCAAACCAATGGCGGCAAAAAGTTATAGATTTCATGTCGATAAACAAAACCGTTTTCGTATTCCACATGAACAAATTTGATTGCATAATGCCAAAATGACTCTAAAGCCAAAACCGCTCTTTAACCCATTCAAGCGTGACAAGACAAAAGAGAACGCGCTGTCTGTGAATGTCCTGTCTATGTGACACACACAAACAACACACCAGAATTGAGTTCTCTTTCACGCTTGAACAAACAATAACACACAATTAATGCCAAACTGTCGAGTATCCTCATAAAAGCAGTCTTAAATGAGTTAAATAAAGTCTTAATTGAACTTAAAGAGCTGTGAGAAAATGTGACGTGCGTGAGATCCGAGTCATGTGCAGCAGTGGCAGATCTTAAAGTGACAGCAGCCACTAATGCTGTCTGTCATTAATGTTAATCAAAGAACAAAGGTAACCAAGAAAATTACTCACTGATCTTGACTAAGGAACTTTTGTAGCTTTAATAAGGATTAATCTATATTTAATTTATCATTTATGCACTGTTTGATAACTTATATTTCAAAGGGCACAGGTAAATATGACATAAGTTGTTATATTTTTTAAGCTTAATAAATGTTAAAATATTGATAGCTTTCAATTATACTCTAATGTCGAATGGCTATAATTAAAATCAGTATCTGTATTAGTAACAGTGATATAAAAAGATGCCATTAAACAAGTATTTAAAATACTGTCTTTATGTTTTTTTCTACATTCATTTGGAGATTAACTAAAATTATTATGTTATAAAAATATTAAAACTTATATTATGAAAAATGTGTGGTTAATCTAGTTAATTTAATCGATTGACAGCACTATTTTTTATGAAGTCAACAAGGTTACACAGATAGATTAAAGTTTATAGGCAAGGAAAAAAACTATTTTTATTAATCCAAAATAATTATTTTGATACACATACTTCTACTTCTCAGTGCTCAAGAATCAGTGATATGACAATCACCACAGCACCCGGAGCTGTCAGTGGTGCTGAAAACAGTCATACTACAATCTGCAGGATAAAGTACTTCCCCTCCCTGCTTGATTTATATTTATAGATCCTCCTTACATGTGATATTGTCTGCGGTGGACAAGATATTGCGTCTGTGCCTTTCTTTACACTGCCTGTGCTGTGTTTCAGATGTGTTCGTGTCCTGAGCTTCATATATTACCACCGTAACATATTCATTGACATATTCAACATATTCATTCACCTTCAGTCGTACCATGTGTGTTTTCCAAATTTTAGAGACTGGCCGGGTGTGTGTGTGTGTGCGCAGTGAGTGATCCCAGGCTCAGATTCAATGCCCTCTCCATGAGATTGATGCGTCTCATAAGTATCCCTAGCCTCACGAATCAGGTCCGATTCTTCCCGGATTTCGAGGAAAAGGGTTTCAGACATGTCTAGCTAGAGGTGCCTCTCTTCCTGCATTCTAAGCACCAGTGAAGCGTGAGCCCTGAGCTCGGAGCCTTGAAAGCCAAGCTTACAAACACTTGTCAGCCAGAGGCCTTTAATAAGCTGTCATAGGCCTTCCCAGCGCCGCTGAGCTCCCCTCTGTGAGGACATTAAGTTCTTACAAGCAGCATCTGTTTCAGGGCCAGGCACCTGCCTCTGGCCCTAGCGCTCCGCTAATGCTTTTCTACCTTCCCTTGACCGTGCTCCCTGCTGTTAGCTACTATGTTTTTGCCTTGCCACCAGTGACCTATGCACAGATGGACATGCACACACACTTGCACTCGCAGACATCTGCTGGCCAACCTCCATTATACTTCTGGAAATCTTAATGTGCTCTCAATCTCTTCTGCGAGCCCAAAGGTGCTGTTTTTTTCTCCTCGCTCAAGCATTTCATTCCTCGGGGCATTTGGGTCCCTGGCGCTGCCGTCCCTGATCACCCCGTCTCCACAGATAGCTTGCACAGTTCTCTTTTTCCTCTCTTTTGGGTTTTTCTGTCTTCTCTCTGTAGACCGTAGAACATTCTGGTTGCTACCCTCTGACAAGATTTAGTGTGTGTGTGTGTGTGTGTGTGTGTGTGTGTGTGTGTGTGTGTGTGTGTGTGTGTGTGTGTGTGTGTGTGTGTGTGTGTGTGTGTGTGTGTGTACGCATGTATGTGTGTGTGGTTTGCCAGCCTTGTTATAAATGCTTGCTGCCCACATCCCTCCCACGGCCCATACTGGTGGCTATTTTCCTCCAATGCACTACATATCATCCCCTCATGTTCCTCAGCACAAAAAGAAACTTATTCAGATTAGGGCTGCACAATATATTGAAATTAAATCCCTATCGTGATTATAGGGAGATACAAGGGTCTGTGGCTCTACCATTTGAGAAATTGTAACAGCCAACCTGGATTACTCATGACTTGATAACCAATCGCATTACAGCCTTGACGTTCATTTCTTTCAGAGTAGTGCGACAGTCAATCACTGTTTGCGGATACGATCGAAATGAATGAGAAACACCATAAACTGGATCCTACCTGCTGCAGAATTGTCTGTGAGCATTTTTTCAGTGTAAACTCTAAAAATAGATCAATCCAAATCGAATGTTTAATGGCAAACATGTTGAAGATTAGCCGATAGGCTGTCGATTCATTAAATGATAAGCTGTTTTTCCACTAAAGCAGTTTATTCAGTGTAGTGAAGCCTCTCCTCCATTGGCATCCATTCAAAAAAAAAAAGGGGCCTCTGGTCTCTTTCCCTGTGTACCGCAGCGTTACACTTTTTATTTATTTTTGCTTACCATGGAGGCCTGCCTTAAAGCAGCTTTGCTACTGACTCTAGATTGGCATTGCAGCCCGTCAAAATAAAAACTTGACAGTTTAATGTTTGAAAGAACTTGGAATTAAAGGAATAGTTCATCCAAAAATGAAAATTCTGTCATCAATTGCTCACCCTTATGCCGTTTCAAACATGTAAGACTTCCGTTCATCTTCGGAACACAAATGAAGATCTTTTTGATTAAATCTGAGAGCTTTCTGTCCCTCCATGGACAGCTGACACTGACACTTTGGTGCTTCAAAAAGTTAATTGAGATTGTAAAATGAGTCAATATGAATTGAGCGGTTTATTCAAAATTTATATGATAAACAGATTGAATTGACCTGCTTGACGCGCAAGAACAAACCTCTTGCGGATGCTGCGTAACACAAGAATAAACCTCATTGGTTCTTGCAGAAGCTCAAATGTGCTGTGTAACACAAGAATGAACTTCATTGGATCTTGCGGAAGCTCAAACGTACTGCGTAACAGGAGAATGAACCTCATTGGTTCTTGCGGAAGCTCAAACGTACTGCGTAACACACGAGAAGGAACCTCATTGGTTTTCTCAAGTCAAGAGAACATGCTTGAGCTTCCATTTACCACAACTGATGTGTGAATTGATGAATGTTATGTAAATAAAAGCCTAAATTCACTCTGCTCATCATATAAAGCGATCATGTCTCTTTTGAAAATTTTGGATTTTGATTTTTTTTACGATCTCTTCATTAACTTTTTTTCAGCGTCAAAGTGGTAGTTGCGTAGCAGTCTATGGAGGGACAGAAAGCTCTCAGAATTCATCAAAATGATCTTCATTTGTGTTCTGAAAATGGTCTTACAGGTTTGGAACGACTTGAGGGTGAGAAATTATTTGACAGAAGCTTAATTTTTGGGTGAACTAACTCTTTAAGATGTAAATATTAGTTTTGTAATTTTACAGTTGTACTGTACAATAAAATAATTTTTATTAAATACTCTATTTTTATTTGAAAAATAAACTTTCATGCATTTCTTCATAATATAGCAATATATATTTCAGAAAAAGTAAATATCGCAATGTCAGTTTTTCCAATATCATGCAGCTCATATCTTCATCATGAAGCGTCCACCAGTAACATTGGCTTGTTGTGTTCACACCGCAAAATCTTGAATCAGAAACAATAGCTGGAGGGTAAGATCCACAATAAAGTTTCTTGTGCAGCGATTACGGCGCGCAGCACAGCGGCTGCGTTTCAATCAAACGTGATGGGCTACAGCAAGTTAGACAATAGGGCTTTTCCTCAAAAGCGCCTAATTTCTATCTCTTTGTTTGCTGCTTTGTGCTCATCCCTTTCCTTTCACTCACTCTGACACTTTTCTGCCAAAAAGAGGAAAGAAAAAAACATAAAAAAGAGATGTTTTATGGGCCCACACATGCTATGAACAAACAGGCTCATATTCAGAGGAAAACAGAAATGCCCCGAAGCATCGCATTTCCAACAGATGTCTGAGGAGCCCGGAGCCTGGTACGACAGAGGCACATCACATTTCCATTTGGCACATATCAGCCGTATCTCTGAGTTATGACAGTTTGCGCTACTCTCAAGATGCGCGCCATTCAAATCTCATTCATTATGAATGCCAGTGATTTGGAGGGCTGCCATCACGTTGCTCTCCAGAACCACAGCACCAACAGCGGAGGAGATGCGGCTTCACTATAAAACACACTTTATTCTGCTCCAGATGTTGCTGGAGATGGGTTATTTTCCTTCATTTAAAACTTCTGAGGGACTCGAGCTCGTTTAACAAGTGACTTAAAATGCAGGACATTTTAGGCAAATCTGACTTGTTGCACTTATATGCTTGTTGCTTAAGGGAGAACCAGTGTTCAAATTACAAGTGGCTTAGAGGAAGCAAGACCCCCTATTTTTAGTCATATCTCTACAATCAGGCTGGGAGGTGGCAACCCAACTGCACCTCGAAGTGTCATATGAATTTGCTTTTACAGTCACCTCCAAAACGGCAGATATATTTGGTATAGCATGGGGTAAAACTGATCTAGATTACCCTTTTATTTATATGGTGAAATTGAAGAAACAAATACTTTATATGACTACCGTTCAACTTGTATAGACTTGTGCCTGACATGTTATAGATAAATAACAAAGGCCTACGTGGAGCTAAACTGGATCGAACTTCCAAGCAATAAACATACCGCATAAGCTTAATTCGGATTCCAGTATTATGAATGCATGGATGAACTTTATTTTTAATGAATATCCAGCTCACAAGGGTAAGACATTGCATGTTTGTTCCTTCATTTCACCACGGATTCGTTTTTAAACAAGAGATGGATTTGCAGACAGGATGCGATTACATGAATGAATGAAGCAACACACTTGTGTGAGTAAATTTTTTTTTTTTTTAATATGTTGATAGTATTGCATTGTTACAGATAGTTTGATATCTATTGATTATGTGTACGTGTCTAGCTGAACATAACTTATCACGCTGTCACACAGGCTGGAGAATCCTTTATTTGAGGTGTTGTTGCTTCATTGCGATTCATGATCAGACTATGGGCCAGGGCTCACAAAGCTCAATGTCCCGGGGTTATATGTTTTCCAGACGAGCTACCAAAACGTATCACCGGCCTATCTTAAAGGGGTCATGAACTGGCTTTTTAAATTTTTTTATACTGTTGTCTGAGGTCAACTTATGACATTTGCATGGTTTTTACATTCAAAAACATTATAATGAATAAGTAATAGGCTATTTTCTGCCTTGGTTTTGAAACACTTGGAAGTAAACGCCCACGGCTAGGATTGGATAAGATTTGCATATTTAATGAGCTTCAGCTCCCCTCTGTACATGTGGAAGTTGTTTTGAAAGCGTCTGGAAAAACGCTCACAGGGCTCGAAAAATATCTTTATCAAACAAACACAACGATTCATCTCTCATCCACCCGCAATTGATTGGAATGTTATTTTTGTCTTACTTGGCCGGCCCGATCAGCACGGGCGTAATTTCCTATGGGGACAGGGGGGACATGTCCCCCCCACTTTTCAAAATCCCGTTCGTGTCCCCCCCACTTTCAAATTAGTTTGTTGTTATTTTTTTTAACCGCGCGCCGTCATCGTCACGGAGGAGCAGGACCGAGCAGAACAGACATCCTGCCTGTCTGTGTTGATGCGCGCGTCCGCGTACAGGCAGGGACGTCTTGTGCACACTCTAAATAGTGTAAGCGCACTGAAAGTTCTACTGAGCAGCCGGTATCGCAGTCAGTCATGAAACGCCAGCAACAGATGACTTTAATGTCTTCATGGATGAAAAAAAAGAAAGGAGATGTGGGTTGGTTGATTCAGTAAATTAGCTCAGGTCAGGGTAATCAAAATGTCTGTCAACTTATTTTTTTACAGTCTATGGTCTACACCTGTTGATGAGCTAACGTTAACATACACTGTTGCTAGGTAACTTCAGACCGTTAGCTAGCTAACCTAAACATTTAATGTTGCCTAGAACATTCTGTGTCCACTTTAAACAGCAGCGTTTTCTGTCAGCAATGTATGACAAGCAGACTCTGGCTACTCATTATACTCAGATGCAGAAATAAAATAAGTCTTAATAATAAATGTTTTTCTAAACTTGAGCTATTGTTGTTCACTTACAATATTTGTTCATTTAAAATGGAAGTTAATTTGTAAAAATGTATTTACTTGTTCAAAGAAAATGTCGAGCTAGCCTGAGTTAGCCTATATTTTATATTGTGTTATGGTTATATTTTTTTACACATTAATCTGAAAATGAATGTGGCACATCCAGTTAAAATTGTTAAAATGTGCATCCAGAGACTCTTTTCTGGCTATGTGGACTCAATATGATCATAACTCAGTTGTTTTCATATCGGAGCACAGATGAGGTGGAGCTGCTTCAGAACAGAGAGGGTGAGATAGGGAAAAGCAGTAGCAGCACAACGTCACAGGTAGGTTATGTGCTGTATGAAAGGCCAGGTGATTTTGATTTGTTGGTGATAAAACAGAAACAGAATCAGGCCCTGATATTTTTCTGTTGACTGTTATAATATAGTTTCAGTTGTGATGAACTTTTGTTTATTTTTTTTATGCCATGTTTTCATATCAGAGAACAGATGAGGTGAAGCTGCTTAAAGACAGGGAGGGTGAGACAGGGAGAAGTAGCTCAGAGTAGCAGGTATGTGCTGTGTAAAGGGTCAGGTAATTAATTTTAATTATGTCATGTCAGAAACTGGCTAGCACATTTTCATATTTCATAGGTGAGACAGGGAACAGGCGCAAGTGAAGAAGTGCAGGTAGGCAGGCAGGATGCTGAACCCAACCATGCTAACCCGAAGCTCATTGCAGTGCAGCAGCTCACCAACAAAACGCTAAGGTTCCAAGAAAAGTGGTACCGTGAATTTCCTTGGCTCCACTACAGTTCAGGAGTCAATGGAATCCTATGTTTTTTCTGTGCTCAAGCTTTTGGGCATGAAAAATCAAATTTGGCCAAGAATGCAGATCCAACATTTGTCAAAACTGGTTTCCGAAACTGGAAAAAGGCAACTCAAAAATTTGCACAATGTTGCAGATTCACATTAACAATGTAGCAGTCTGTCACATCCACAAAGAAATGCTGGATAAAGTCAGCAAGGAAAACATTTGCCAGGAGTTCATCATGGCAAATGACTACAGGAAGCATGTGTTTGGTTCTTACATGTGAGGAGACAGGACAGTATAGAAGGTTGAATAGTTAGTATATGGAGAAATGGGATTGAATTGATAGATGGAGGACAATGAAAAAATATCTTTATATTGAAGTTACATGTTTGTTTTATGTTTGTGAGATTGTGTTTAAATTTTGCATCTTGTGTAACAAATAATCTTGTGTACCTGCGGTTTGGTGGATGTGTCTCTGACAAATGTCAGATTTAACAGTTAGTTTGAAATAAAAGTTTGTTTAACAGTGGAAATTGTGTTTCACATTATTTAAATTATATTCACACACAAAACGTGAACATTTTTAGTGAAAGTTTTTGACTTTATAAAATTATTCTCTCAAGTCTTGGGTATTCAACAATAAATAAAGTAAGACATCTTTTTCTTATACATAGTAGCCTATTATTATTTTTGGCAGAATTTATCATTATAAACAACTTAATTATTTCCTGGATTTTGTATCACCATAGTCCCTAACTGTATGCAAATGGAGGAAATGGGATTCAAATCGAAAACATTTTTCCCAATTTTGTGTCCCCACCACTTCTCAAACCAAAGTTACACCCTTGCCGATCAGTGAATATAACCACAAACCGCACACACACACATGCGCGCAAGAAAGGAATGTTATTTCACTATAGCCCGTCGGCAGGCCGGTGATACGTTTTCGTAGCCTGTTTGAAAAACACATAGCCCGTTGACACAAAACACATAGACGTTGGGCTTTGCGAGCACTGGCATTACAAGTCCCAGTATGATCACGAATGAACCAATAACACCTTCTCCAGCCTGTGACAGTGTGCTAAGGTATGTAATCAATAGATATCAAACGATCTGTAACAATGCAATACTAACACATATAAAAAACATGTTTTACTCACATAAGTGTGTTGCACCGTTCCTGTCGGATCCAATATAGAAGGCACAGCATTGTGTTTTAATCTCAATATGTCTGCAAATCCAGTCTCGACCTCTGTCTTGTTTACAATCGATTCTGCGGTGAAATGAAGCGAACAAAAGCGCAATGTCTTACGCACGTGAACTGGAACCGGCATGTTTATTGCTCGGTTGGGCGACCCGTTTAGCTCCACGAGTCGGTGGGCGGGCTTGTGAATGCAGAGGCGGTGCTTCTGCATTCTATGATGTCAGTGATCGACATATTCTGAGATCTCTCGTTTTCTGGGTCTGGTGTCAATAAAAGCTTTTCTTTGATTAACAAGGAAGCTGAAGCTCATTATAATATGCAAATCTTATCCAATCATAGCAGTGGGCGTTTACTTTCAAGTCTTCAGTGCAGTACGCCCATAAAAACCAAGCAAGGGAGGCTAAAATAGCCTATTACTTATTCATTATGATGTTTTTGGATGTAAAAACCACGCAACGCCAGTTCATGACCCCTTTAAGTGCAAGGGACTTTTTTTCAGCTAGGACGCATTAAATTGATCAATAGTGACAGTAAAGACATTTAAAATGAAACAAAATATTTCTATTTCAAATAAATGCTGTTCTTTTGAATTTTCTATTAAAAGAATCCTGAAAAAGAAATGATTACAGTTTGCTCAAAATTATTAAGCAGCTCAATTGTTTTCCACATTGATAACAATAAGGAATATTTCTTGAGCTCCAAATCACCAAATTAGAATGATTTCTGAAGGATCATGTGACACTGAAGACTGAAGTAATGATGCTGAAAATTCAGTTTGCCATCACAGGAATAAATAGCATTTTAAAATATTTTCCACTAGAAATCACGTATTTTAAAATGTTATTATATTCCACAATATTACTGTTTTGACAGTATTTTTGATCAAATAAATGCAGATTTTTGGCGAGCATAAGATATTACTTTCAAAATACATTTAAAAACATCTGACCAACTCTAAGCTTTTGAATGATACTGGATATGAGGGTTACTTGTTTATTCAATTTTTGTAACAATAGTAGAAGGTAATGCAACATTTATTCTAATTTAAGAGTGTTTCAAACAAACATACAAAATCACTGCTAGAGACACATTTGTGCAACTGAACTTGACTGCATTCCTATCAGAAAGGTGCACATGCATTATGTTTTATTCTATAAATTATATATCTATACAGTGAGGAAAATAAGTATTTGAACACCCTGCTATTTTGCAAGTTCTCCCACTTGGAAATCATGGAGGGGTCTGAAATTGTCATTGTAGGTGCATGTCCACTGTGAGAGACATAATCTAAAAAAAAAAAATCCAGAAATCACAATGTATGAATGTGTGAAACTATATATTTGTATGATACAGCTGCAAATAAGTATTTGAACACCTGTCTATCAGCTAGAATTCTGACCCTCAAAGACCTGTTAGTCTGCCTTTAAAATGTCCACCTCCACTCCATTTATTATCCTAAATTAGATGCACCTGTTTGAGGTTGTTAGCTGCATAAAGACACCTGTCCACCCCATACAATCAGTAAGAATCCAACTACTAACATGGCCAAGACCAAAGAGCTGTCCAAAGACACTAGAGACAAAATTGTACACCTCCACAAGGCTGGAAAGGGCTACGGGGAAATTGCCAAGCAGCTTGGTGAAAAAAGGTCCACTGTTGGAGCAATCATTCGAAAATGGAAGAAGCTAAACATGACTGTCAATCTCCCTCGTACTGGGGCTCCATGCAAGATCTCACCTCGTGGGGTCTCAATGATCCTAAGAAAGGTGAGAAATCAGCCAAGAACTACACGGGAAGAGCTGGTCAATGACCTGAAAAGAGCTGGGACCACTGTTTCCAAGGTTATTGCTGGAAATACACTAAGACGTCATGGTTTGAAATCATGCATGGCATGGAAGGTTCCCCTGCTTAAACCAGCACATGTCAAGGCCCGTCTTAAGTTTGCCAATGACCATTTGGATGATCCAGAGGAGTCATGGGAGAGTCATGTGGTCAGATGAGACCAAAATAGAACTTTTTGGTCATAATTCCACTAAACGTGTTTGGAGGAAGAAGAATGATGAGTACCATCCCAAGAACACCAACCCTACTGCGAAGCATGGGGGTGGTAGCATCATGCTTTGGGGGTGTTTTTCTGCACATGGGACAGGGCGACTGCACTGTATTAAGGAGAGGATGACTGGGGCCATGTATTGTGAGATTTTGGGGAACAACCTCCTTCCCTCAGTTAGAGCATTGAAGATGGGTCGAGGCTGGGTCTTCCAACATGACAATGACCCGAAGCACACAGCCAGTCTCCAGACCTAAACCCAATAGAGAATCTTTGGAGGGAGCTCAAACTCCGTGTTTCTCAGCGACAGGCCAGAAACCTGACTGATCTAGAGAAGATCTGTGTGGAGGAGTGGGCCAAAATCCCTCCTGCAGTGTGTGCTAACCTGGTGAAAAACTACAGGAAACGTTTGACCTCTGTAATTGCAAACAAAGGCTACTGTACCAAATATTAACATTGTTTTTCACAGGTGTTCAAATACTTATTTGCAGCTGTATCATACAAATAAATAGTTAAAAAATCATACATTGTGATTTCTGGATTTTTTTTTTTTTTGATTATGTCTCTCAATGTGGACATGCACCTACGATGACAATTTCAGACCCCTCCATGATTTCTAAGTGGGAGAACTTGCAAAATAGCAGGGTGTTCAAATACTTATTTTCCTTACTGTATATTATTTTGTTGCTTACTGAATGACATGGACATGAGAGACCTGAGCTGCACTGAGAGAAGGCTGGGGGAAGGGAGCAGGAAAAGGCAGCCACATAAGTGAAAAAGCAACATGAAGCCAGCAATGTGTTTCATACGACATGTTCAGACACAACAGCGTTTTCCTCCCTGGCCACATCTGAGAGAGTTCATGAGGGGATCGCTAAACCATTTGGAGTCCTTGGTGTGTGTGTGTGTGTGTGTGTGTGTGTGTGTGTGTGGGCGAGCAGCAGAAAGAGATAAACTGAATGTGAGTGAGGAAAAAAAGAGATTGAGAGAAAACACATTTTGAACGTTGCCTCTGTGCTCTGTGGCCAGTGTTCGGTGAATATTTAGGGCAGCCTTGCTGTTTTAAAATGGACCGGCAGATGAATGTGAATGAATGAGAAATGCACCTCAAACGTCCCAGTTTGAGTGCTCTTTGTTGTTTTGGGTTTGACAAACATGGTTTCTGTGTCCCAGAATTAATAGCAAGAAGTTCCTGAATGTCCAGAACGAATGTCAAGACAAGTACTAGCATTTTCTTTCTGTGATCTACAGAAGCCTGTAATGAGCCTCTTTGTCCCCCATCATCATTTGTCCCATCATCATCACTCTAGGACCCCGAGCTGGTGAGGAACATCTGTCGCTGGGTCCGAAAGGCCACCACCATCCCCTTCTTTGCCAAGCTCACACCAAACGTCACCAACATTGTTGACATCGCTGGAGCTGCATATGAGGGTATGAGCAGCCTCACCTAAACACAAACATGTGATGCATGTCATTTTCTTAAAAGTTAAAAATGTTGATTTTGATGGGGAAGTCCATTCAAAAGTTTGACGTCTGACTATTTGTTAAAGAAATCTTACTCACCAAGGTTGCATTTATTAAATGTATTATTTAAAATAATATATTTTAAAAATTAATTTAAAATAATTTGCTGTGATCGCTTCATTGTCACATGATCCTTCAATCATTCTGATACAATATATTGCCAAAGGTATTGACACACCTCTCTAAATCATTGAATTCAGGTTTTCCAATCACTTTAATGGCCACAGGTGCATAAAATCAAGCACCTAGGCATGCAGACGCTTCTACAAACATTTGTGAAAGAATGGGTCGCTCTCAGGAGCTCAGTGAATTCAAGCGTGGTACTGTGATAGGTTGCCACCTGTGCAATAAGTCCATTCGTGAAATTTCCTCACTACTTAATATTCCACAGTCAACTGTTAGTGCTATTATAACAAAGTGGTAGCAATTGGGAACAACAGCAACTCAGCCAGGTAGGCTCAGTCAGGTAGGTAGCCAACTCAGGTCGGCTACGTAAAATCACAGAACGGGGTCAGCGCATGCTGAGGTGCACAGAAGTCACCAACTTTCTGCAGTCAATAGCTACAGACATCCAAACTTCATGTGGCCTTCAGTTTAGCTCAAGAACAGTGCGTAGAGAGCTTCATGGAATGGGTTTTCATGGCAGAGCAGCTGCATCCAAGCCTTACATCACCAAGTGCAATGCAAAGCGTTGGATGCAGAGGAGTAAAGCACGCCACCACTGGACTTTAGAGCAGTGGAGACGTGTTCTCTGGAGTGACGAATCACGCTTCTCTGTCTGGCAATCCGATGGACGAATCTGGGTTTGGCGGTTACCAGGAGAACGGTACTTGTCTGACTGCATTGTGCCAAATGTAAAGTTTGGTGGATGGGGGATTATGGTGTGGAGTTGTTTTCCAGGGGTTGGGATTGGCCCCTTAGTTCCATTGAAAGGAACTCTGTATGCTTCAACATACCAAGACATTTTGGACAATTTCATGCTCCCAACTTTGTGGGAACAGTTTGGGGATGGCCCCTTCCTGTTCCAACATGACTGCGCACCAGTGCACAAAGCAAGGTCCATAAAGACATGGATGAGCGAGTTTGGTGTGGAGGAACTTGACTGGCCTGCACAGAGTCCTGACATCAACCCGATAGAACACCTTTGGGACGAATTAGAGCGGATACTGCGAGCCAAGCCTTCTCGTCCAACATCAGTGCCTGACCTCACAAATGCGCTTCTAGAAGAATGGTCAAAAATTCCCATAAACACACTCCTAAACCTTGTGGAAAGCTTTACCAGAAAATTCGAAGCTGTTATAGCTGCAAACGGTGGGCCAACTCCATATTAAATCCTACGGATTAAGAATGGGATGTCATTAAAGTTCATGTGCATGTAAAGGCAGGCGTCCCAAAACTTTTGGCAATTGTTTAATATTTATTTTTTAATAAACAGTGATAGCTTTTTTTTCAGGATTCTTATTCTGATTAATAAAAAGGGACCCACTTTATATTAGGTGGCCTTAACTATTATGTACTAACATTTTAATTAATAATTTGATACAATGCACTTATTGTGTACATACATGTTTTTACATTGTACTTACATTTTAAAAAATACCTGCATGTAATTACATCTGTAATTAATTTCTGTAGATACATTTGTAATTACACTGTTGACACTTCCCTTACACATAACCCTCCCCTTAAACTTACCCATACCACCACACCTGTCCCTAACCCTACCCGTATCCCACCTCAATATCAGCAAAAGTGTTTTGCAATACAATTTGAACACAGTAAGTACATTGTACTTATTTTTTGATGTAAGTACATAGTACTTAAGGCCACCTAATATAAAGTGGGACCATAAAAAGTTCTAAATAACAGCATTTATTTTAAATATAAGTATTTACTGTTACTTTTGATCATCCATTCTTGCTGAATAAAAGTTGTATTTTATTTTAATATATGGTCATAAAACCTAAAAACCCCCCCATTGATTTAAAATAGAACTCTTTTGGGCCATTATAAATGTATTTACTGTCACTTTTGAGCAATGTAATGCACTCTCATAAGTGTTCCTTTCTTAGAAAAACAAATGACTGACCCCAAAAATTTGAACAGTAGTCTACATTAAACAATTCAAGTCACCTTTATTTATATATAGCGCTTTATACAATACAGATTGTTTCAAAGCAGCTTTACAGTGATAACAGGAAAATTATGCATTTCTGCTGTTGTTCAGCTGAAGTGAGTGTTGATTCAGTTCCGTTGTAAAGTCAATTATTAAATTAGCTCATTTCATCTATAAAGCAGTTCTGCAAAAAATGATGTCATAGTCCAGCTCAGTTCAATTTTCATACAACGGCGTCGGTACAGTCAGATCAATAATATTGATGAATAGTAAGTGAACATTTTTTTCACAAACAAAACAATTACCCAATCAGTCATTTTCAAATTACGTTGCATTATTAAATGCATAATTATTCTGCTTTATTCTGAAATAGATGCTTATATATTCCATAGAATGTACAACTGTTGTTTATGTGTGTACAGAACTAAATGGTAATCAGCATATTCTGACTAAACAAAGACATGGACATTTTCCCTGACATTCTCTTCTGCTTACTCATGCCATTTATTACACTGCAGTTTAAGTCATTTAACCCCATCATTCATGTCCTTCACAATAGAAGACAAGAGGGTGAAGGATAAATTGTACAATTTAGTTCAGTAACCTTTTTAAAAATACGTGTGTATAATACGTGTGCAAAAAAATGTCTGTGTATTGATTTACGTTCAATTTGTTGTTTTATAAATCTTGATTTGTTCCTGCGTAACATAGGATCACATCCATACAAATTAGCATAAAAATCGAATCATTAATGCATTTGTAAATGAGGCCCTGGTGAGGGGATGCTGATCTTTTTGACAGTGTTAACAAGGGCAGTGTTTTCACATATTGCTATATTACTGAAACAGCTTCATCAACACAATGTGGCTGGTTCAGGCTTTTTGTAAGAACCTCTGTGGTTGTTTGTAGGCGGGGCAGATGGAGTCACAGCCACCAACACCGTATCTGGACTGATGGCTCTCAAAGCCAACGCCACACCCTGGCCTGGGATTGGCAGAGGAGCGAGAACTACATATGGTGGGGTTTCTGGTAAGGAGAGAGAGAGAGAGAGAGAGAGAGAGAGAGAGAGAGAGAGAGAGAGAGAGAGAGAGAGAGAGAGAGAGAGAGAGAGAGAGAGAGAGAGAGAGAGAGAGAGAGAGAGAGAGAGAGAGAGAGAGAGAGAGTGTGTGTGTGTGTGTGAGTGTGAGTGTGTGTGTGGTGTTGGCCGGCACTCTAGCTGCTGAGATGTCTGGGCTTGCTCTGGTCAGGTCCTGCCTGCACAGACAGATGGACTAGATCAGGTGTGAAAGTACTGGGCATGCTCTCTGCTCTCAAGAAATGGAGCTTCAGCGTGGGAGGCTTATAGTAAAAAATGACACAAATCCAGCTTGAAGTACACTGCAAAAAAATATTTTGTTAATCAGTTATTTTTATTAAATATATTAAAACAAGGTAGATGCACTTGAGAAGCATAATTACATGTATATTACCAGTATACATAACTGGTAATTTTTTTTATTTAATTTAATAATAAAAAATTTAAATAGTGAGACTTATACTTAAAACAAGAAACAAATTACGAGTGGGGTAAGATAAACTTAATTTAAGATACAAATTAATGTTTTAATATAAAACGTGTTTTAATATGACAATCAGTATTTTTTATCTTATTTTCCAGTAAAATATCTTACTTGAAAATCCATAAAATTGATTTATTTGAGAAGCAAAATTCAATTAATCCTATTATAATCAATAGTGAAATTATAATATTTACATATTACATTACTGGTATTTTTTTCTTGTTTTAAGCAAAAATACAACTAAATTAATGAGGCTTGTGCTTACAAAAAGAAAAGAAAACAGAATGATTTATAAGATATAAATAAGGTGTTGAAAGCAAACTTAGTTTAAGATATATTCTCTCACACTGTTTTAATACAACACAAATTTGGTTCTCAGTAAATTTATCTTGTTTTAAGGATGTTTCGATATTTTTACTGGTAAACAAGAAAACGACACAAACGACGACTAAACGTTCGTCGACGAGAAGAGGCTTAGTCGACCAAAATGGTATTAGTCGTTTAGTCGGAGATGGGTCCTTGTGGTAATTACACAGTATGTCTGTCAGGAAATCCAAATGTTCACCTATCATCCATCGATCTCAAATATGGGTTATAATTTGAAACATGTAAGTAGTAGCAACTTTACTTGACCGCTCGCTCTAACCTTAACCTAGATAAATGTACACTATTATAGGCGCATATCTAAGTGTTTGTACGGAGTGTGAAAGCTGAAATATAAGAGTGCTTACTACATAACATGGAGTGCGATCAGCGCAAACTTAAAGGGGGGGATGAAACACTTAGTTTCTGTCAATTTCATGTCATCTTGAGTACCTATAGAGTAGTATTGCATCCTTCATATCTCCGATTTATAAAAGAAAGATACGCTGTACCAAGTCTTTCCGAATAAAACCGAGCGGATGGAGGTGTGTCGTCTGGGCGGAGCTAAAGAATGACGAGTGCGCGCAGCTATTGCGTTGAGAGCGTCTGAAAGCTGTGACATCCTTAAAAGTGGAAAAGAAAACGTTATCCTAAATAAACCATGGCTATCAATCAGATTCAACCATACATATATGATCCAGAATCTGATCCGGAGGCTGAAATTGAACAGGAGCAGCAGCAACAACGACTACAGCAGGTCGTCTCTATGTGGTATGTAACGTTACTGGAACTATTTGCTTAGCGGCTTGTCTTGCGCAAGTTTTACAACATTTGTGTGCGTTTACTCATGGTTTATGAGGACATGATTTGGTTTATGGACTATTGTATGCAACTTAACGTTAGCAGTAGCAAGCGGAATGGTTTTGCCCGTCAGCACTTGAGGTGCCCTTACATGCCGATAGCTAACAATACAAAGACATTTGAAGCAGTTTTACTCACTGTCTGCTTCCAGCACACGACCGTGAACCTTAATCGCTGGGACTGCTCCATCTTTCAGCATTAGACGAGCTACAAATCCGGAGTTGAACTGGGCCTTGTTTATAAAACAATCGTCGCCGAAACGCAGGGATTTTTCTGGAACTCCAGAAAAACAAACTCCATCCACTGTCCCATTAACGCTGGGTTCTTTGGGAAGCTGTACAGGGTTGTCTTGCCCTGACAACCAAAAACACACTTCTTTGGTGACATTGTTGATTTCGTGAAGTCCTGTGACTGCGGCGCAGCCGAGCAAAGCACGTTTATGGGAGTATTTTTGGCACAGAAATATGCCCCCCCCCCCCCCCCCCCCCCCCAATGAAACAGCATTGGTCACACAGATAAGAGTAATGCATCATTCAAACCTGTAAAAGGTCACAATAACAACAAAACATTGTGCTTTTATAAAATAAAGAAAAATAACAGGATGCACTTTCTGCCATTCTCTGCCTTTATGAACTGGAGCATGTCACAAAAATGATCGAAACTCAGTGCCTTGTGGCAGGCTTTATGTGTGCGCTTGAGCGTCGAATGGGCCATATATTGCACCCCCCAGTATATATTTAAGTAATTGAATTAATATACATGTGCACTTAGTCAACTAAAGGCTTAAATGAATGACTACTAGTCGACTAGAAAAATCTTTAGGGTAGCCCTAGTAATATATATTATACATTTATCACTTCAAATGTGTGTGCACTACAGTCAAGGTTATATAAACAATATATGCATTTACTAATTGCTCTTATTAGTGTTCAGCAAGAACATAAAGGTCAGTGTGCATCTGTGCGCTTATGACCAATAATAAAAACAACTTTTAGCAAATTAAACAGCAGATGATTCACATATGTGCTTTATAGATTCAGCTGTGTAGAGTTCAGTGTGTTTAAGCTTCACCTCAGCACTCCTCTCCCTTCTCCCTTCAGCTGAGCTGCCACAATGTCTGCAGAGGCAAGGACAGGGTCAGAAACACGGCCTGCATTAAAAATTAATACTCATGCTATTGAGGCTCTATTTTATGCAAGCAAAACTGACTGGCTGTCATATTTTTCACTTTTAAAGTCTTATGGGCCTCACCGTGCAGCTCTCCCATGGGACCCAGCCTTGCAGCAATGGTCTAAGACGCTGCCCGAGACCAACCTATTGATCAGCGGGGCCCTAAAGGGCCCATGCGGCCCCACATATTTTATCTGCTCCCAGTACAGTAGCTCTCCTCAGACTTTTTGTTTCAGAAGCCCATATCCAGAGCACATAAAACCATGTGCAGAGCATCCAGGGGCACATAAATGTGTGCCGCCCTGAGCTCTCGGTGGAACTGACTTGATTCTCTAATGTATTACGTAATTTAATGTTTAAGTCAGCAGCAGTGGCTAGGTTTAAGTTGCTTTGATTTATGTGGCAAGTGGCATAAATTATGAGTGTGGATGAAAATGTTTTTGTTTTCCTCAAAACTTTTTAATCACATTTTTTATGCAAGATTTTCACGTTTGCCACTATAATGTTTAGTACAGAGACAGAGGGGGTATTTTTTATAACCATTAGTTTAGTGCTGTTTGTTCCCCACCCCCGATTGTTTTTATTCTCAGATTTGTTCAGATAAGGGCTTTTCTATTAATTCAACAATCCAAGAGGTTCCTCACATATAAAGGTACAAACAAAATGTAAGCAGTATCAGGAATATAACTATAAAATAGGGCTGCCAATAGATAAAAAATTTTAATTGGAGTAAATGGCATATGATTAATTTCACGATAAGTGTGCGATTTATCATGGTTAATCACACAACGACGGTTATGCTTATTTTGAAATGAATCATACGCCATTTATCTAATTAATTTTGTCATAATTTGCTATATCCAAAGTAAACAATCAGATTGAAGGGTGATTCTCACAAAACTGTATTTTCTACAAGCTTCAAGGATCATTGGAGACTCCAAAATGACACCAAATAACCAAATAAAAGGAGTCAATATGATTATATTATATAATACATTTATACACACCTAAGCGCCCTTGAAAAAAAAACATTATATAAAAAACTTAACAGAATTCACAGTGTATAGTATGTGTACAGAGCAACAACAACGAGATTTTCATTTTAGACGTCAAGCTGCGATACCGAACAGGAATGCACGGAGACGGCAAAAAAAGTTATGCTTTGACTGCATAAACCTACGATCACTAATATGACAAATCAAATATGATCCTTCCTGAGTGTGTGTGGAAACAACGTGAATGTACTTTGTGTCTGTACATGAATGCAGCTTGCGATCAGTGATCGAGAGCGCGCACATACATGGTTCATTGTTTGTCCATCAGACACTCACACGCTTACTGTCCGACTCCGGTACGTCACCAAAATCGCGCTCTTCAGAAACAATCGCAGAATACGACAGAGCTCGTGTTTTAAAGCAAAGCACACTGGAATGAACAATTCCCTAAAAATGCAATGTGATTCTCTATATGATATGATATGTGTGATGTAATCAGCCTGGCCTTCTTTACATTAGCGCTGTTTTGGACTGTTTGAATGATTTCGATTACTGGATCACTGAAAACTTTCCCAGAGTTTTACGGCTTTAAATGGCTGGATCACAAACAGAGAAGCAGAATCGGGTTAAAGAATTAGAATGGAAATTACCTCCTGGAAGTGCTTGTAGATTCTCAGTGTGATTGTGATAAACTACCGACTTCTAACACTGCATGGCGAAAATTACGTTAATGACGCAGCTTCACGTACTTCTGTAATTTATTTGCGCTAATTGCGTAAAATTATTTTAACGCGTTAAGGACTTTTTAAGTCTTTTTAAGTTCTTTAAATTAATCGCATGCCTTAACGCTTTCACGTTGACAGCACTATACAATTAAAACATTTTAAAAAGTAGGATTACATTTATAAAGTAGCATTATATTTTGTGATTTTACTGTAACAGAGGGCTGTCGGTGAGAGATTGAGTAGTGTAGTGCATGTGCAAGCTGAATAGATTTCTTAATCACTGGTATTTAGGGGGATAAGATGAAAGACCAAATATGGTATAGAATCGCCTAGAATTCATTGTAAATTTTCCCATTGGCATTTACAGTATCTTGTGAAAAATTTAGAGATCATAAACCCTCAATAGTCTCTCAAGACTGCTGCTTTAGAAGCTGCATAAAGTATAAAGTGGTGCTTCTCAAGCTGTGGTCCATTATATTTCCTAGTGGTCTGCTAGTAAAACAATTAAGGGCCAAACATGTAGTTGAAATAACACACTTTCACGCAACAACGTCTACTCTCGCGTCAACACAACATTCATGCGTCGTGGTGCTCTCGTGAACGTGCACTGAAGATTAATGTTTTGTAATGGTACTTTTTTTTTCTTTCTTTTTTTGCACAAGCAAAGCATTTCCGTCTCTTTTCGTAAAATTGAGGTTAAAGCCAATGGCATAGTTTTGGTTTGAACATTGTGTGTGTGTGTGTGGGGGGGGGGGGGGGGGGGGGGTGAAGTGTGAACCGTTTAGCGGGCATGCTCCCTCATGAAATTTATTTATTTATTTGTTTGTTTAATTTTGCTAAATGGTTTTTTGTGGTATCATCTACACATGCGTTGATAACATAACTGAAAAAAAGTAATAGCCTAGTTACCAATTACTTGTTTACACATGATTTGATGTTTTTTATTTTACTATTATTCCTACAAAGTGTCAGTTTGACAGAATTTTCTAAATTAAAGGGATAGTTCACCCAAAAATGAAAATTAGCCCATACTTTACTCACCCTCAAGCCATCCTAGGTGTACAGGGAGTGCAGAATTATTAGGCAAGTTGTATTTTTGAGGATTCATTTTACAACATTAATAATTAAACAACAACCATGTTGTCAATGAACACAAAAAACTCATTAATATCAAAGCTGAATATTTTTGGAAGTGGTTTTTAGTTTTAGCTATTTTAGGGGGATATCTGTGTGTGCAGGTGACTATTACTGTGCATAATTATTAGGCAACTTAACAAAAAACAAATTTATACCCATTTCAATTATTTATTTTTACCAGTGAAACCAATATAACATCTCAACATTCACAAATATACATTTCTGACATTCAAAAACCAAACAAAAACAAATCAGTGACCAATATAGCCACCTTTCTTTGCAAGGACACTCAAAAGCCTGCCATCCATGGATTCTGTCAGTGTTTTGATCTGTTCACCATCAACATTGCGTGCAGCAGCAACCACAGCCTCCCAGACACTGTTCAGAGAGGTGTACTGTTCCCTTTCGTTCAGTCACTACGACGTACGTTAGTGACTAACGAATGGGGGTTTCGCTTAGAAGCCTATCATCTTCGAGAATTCAACAGCGCCCAATGGCAGTGCCAATGCCATGGGCATGCGGAATTTGCATGCGTAACTCCGCCCCACCCTGTGGGTATATAAGGAAGTACGCTGGCAACATCGCATTATGTTTCTGCTTTGGAGCCAAGAGCATCTCTTCACTCCTACAAGCCTGAATTCTGAAGTCCTCTCTTCAGTCTTCGAGACGAGCGGTTCTCCAGAGTGTTGGTGTGACGGCGCATTCCAGCGATCTCGCATTGCCTGCCTGCTGATCTGTGCAGTGATCTGCAACAGCTGTGTGTGTTATTACTGGGCGCTTCGGCACTCTGCAGAGCTTTCCTCTCACAAAAAGAGCTTGCGCGTGGCACGTCTTTTTCAAGACGGTTCGCCCGTGCACTTACGGGTGCGATCGATCTCCGTTGCTGTCTATGGGCACATTCACTGCTCGACGTGTTTGGGCTTCAGCACGTTCGGGCAGTGACTGTGGATGTGTCATGTTCCCACTGCGGGAACGTGACCATCGCGATGTCGCGGTCGAGACTCAGTGATCTCTGCAAGGAGAGAGAGTCCCCTCTGCCACACCCCAATCTACCGTCTCTGAGAGAGGTGGTACTTTGGCTGGTGGCCAGGGTGACCTGAGGGCGGTGCGTGGTTTAAGAACCCTGACGATCATTCCTCGGGCCACGCCCCCCTCTCGCACATCGCTTCCCGCGAGTGCTGGACTGAAACAGCGGCCCGTCTCTGACGCCTCGTTCGTTTCGTTCACACTCCAGATAGCGGCGAGATGTCGATCGCCGCATCCCAAGGTGGGCTAGATCCTTTGGGGATGACGATTAGGTTGTGCTCCGCCTCCGGGTGTGTCAGCACTGCCTGATCTGACCTAGAGTTGATAGCCATGTTATCTCGGGCAGCCGCGAGCCTCGCGCTGGTGTGGAACTCCGCCCAGTCGCAAGTGCTCGTGGTTGCGCGATCGGTTTTTGTGGGCGGCACCCGACAGCTGTTGGGCCCCGCCCCCAATGCCTTTCGCTCCCGAGGTGCATGAGGAGATCACGCGGTCCTGGAAGTCCCCGTGCTTCCCGTGACCGTTTGGTGGCCTCCTCCGCCTTCTCTGCCCTTGATGGGGCCTCGGCCTAGGGTACACTGGGGCCCCCTCCCCACTGTTAAACAACTCTGTTGCGCACTCCGGTGTCCACAGAGGGCTTTGACGTGGTGTGGCTGTCCTAAGCACCCTCCTTAAGCCTGTGGGCTCGTCTACTTCGGTGGCGTGGTCCTGCAGTGCTATGGGGTAGGCCGTCGCCCCTTTGCACATGCACAAGGGTGGAGCTGACCCAGGGCTCTTTGTTGAGCTGCGTGCCGCCACTGATCCCGCCCTCTGGGTGGTGAAGGTGGCCACACGCTCCCTCGGTCGGGCGATGTCCACAGCTGTGGTCCGGGAGAATTTCCTGGCCTTACCTGGTGATATGGGGGGGTTGACTGAGCCGCCTCCTCAACTCGCCCATATCCCAGGCTGGCCTCTTCGGCGGCGCGGCCGAGAACTGCGCCCAACAGTTCTTGGCCGCCCCAGAGCAGACTGAGGCTGTAACACGTACTGCCCCGGCGGCTGGCTGCTGCACCAGCCGCTGGCCCAGTCGCCTCAGTCCGCTCGCCGCCGAGGGCGCCCTCCCTCCTCCCGTCCGGCCCCAGCAGCAGCCTTCTCCGGGCCGCGCCGTGGAGGTGAAACGCCAGGCTGGAGGTGGACAACTCAGAGATGGGTTCCAGTTCTTTCCAGGGGATGGTTGCAGGGCCTCTCCTTCCCCCGGTGGAGGGCCGGGGGAAAATCCTTCCGCTGCTGGCCCCCGGGCTAGCAGCGCTTGGAAAGAACTCATGTTCCTGTCTCTGAGGACCCAGAGACCGGTGATGGCAGTGTGTGCCGCCTCCGGGCCGCGCCACTCTCGTCCCTCTCTCTCGCCAGCCTCCTCTCAGAGCAGACCCCAGTGGAACGTGCGTCCTTCCCTGGTCTCCTCTGTCAGGACGCAGCAGTTAACCGTGCCCCCGCACCGGGACGCCCAACAGCCTCCCATGTCCAGGCCGGTAACGCTGCCTCGCTGCCTCGCTGCCCCACCCTGGGTACATCTGTGGTCCGAATGACCCCGCTGGTGCAGTTCCTGGGAGTCTGGCTTCAGCTTCCGGGACTGTTCCGCTGGGTCACGAAGACCATCAGGCGCGGCTACGCGATTCAGTTCGCGCAGGTTCCTCCCCGCTCTGGGGAGGCCGCCCGCTATGATGGGGCCTATCCCCTGTCATGCGTGCGGAGGTTGTCACCCTACTGGCGAAGGGTGCGATCGAGCCTGTCCCTCCAGCCGAAGTGAAGTCCGGCTTCTCAGCCCTTGCTTCATTGTACCCTAGGAAACCGGTGGGTTATGGCCAATCCTGGATCTGCCCGTCTTGAACCGATCCTTCTCAGGCTTCCGTTCAGGATGTCGGTAGCGAACGCCTCTTTGGACACGTTCGTCCGGTAGATTGGTTGCAGCGATCGACCTGAAGGACGCTTACTTCATGTCTCCTTCCTCGACGCGGACCGTTCCTACGGTTTGCTTCGAGGGGCGGACATTCAGTACGCAGTCCCCCCATTCGGGCAGCTCTGTCCCCTCGTGACTCTACGTAGTCTTCGAGGCAGCCCTTGCGCCACTCAGCAGCACGGGGTTCGCATCCTGAACTACTTCGATGACTGGCTCATACTGGGTCACTCTCGAAGCAGGTCTGCGGACACAGAGTCCAAGTGCTCCAGCACTTAGCCCGTCTGGGCCTTCGGGTCGACTGGGAGAAGAGCGACTCTGCCCCGTGCAGAGGATCTCCTTTCTCAGTGTGGTTTCCAACTCGGTCGCAGGTGCGTGCTGCTTACCAGCGAGCGCGCACACAGTCTCTGCTGACTGGCCTTTGTCAAATCGAGGGCGAGAATGCGGTCCCACTGAAGCTATTTCAGAGGCTCCTGGGGCATATGGCATCTGCAGCCGCGGTGACGCCGCTCGGATTGCTACATATGAGACCGCTTCAGCACTGGCTACGCGATCGAGTCCCGAGATGGGCATGGCGGTCTGGCACGCTCCGGGTACAAGTGACTCGGGCCTGCTTACAGACTCTCACCCCGTGGTCAAACCTCAAGTTTCTACGGACCGGTGTGTCCTTAGAACGAGTTTCCAGGCATCTTGTTGTATCAACAGATGCATCATCCACGGGCTGGGGTGCCATGTGCAATGGACAAGCAGCCGCGGGCTCCTGGACAGGACCCCAGCACCTTCTGCATGTCAATTGCCTCGAGTTACTGGCAGTACGGTTCGCCCTGCACCGCTTCCGAGCGTTGCTGAAGGGTCAACATGTGCTAGTCAGGACAGACAACACGGCCGTAGTAGCGTACATCAACCACCAGGGCGGTCTACGCTCCCGCCGTATGTCTCAACTCGCCCGCCATCTCGTTTTATGGAGTCAGAAGCATCTGAGGTCCCTTCATGCTGTCCACATCCCGGGAGTCCTGAACCGTGCAGCCGACGAGCTCACGGCTTCAGCCACTTCCTGGAGAATGGAGACTCCATCCCCAGACGGTCTAGCTGATATGGGAACGGTTCGGCGACGCACAGGTAGACCTGTTGCCTCCCAGGACTCTTCCCATTGCTCCCTGTATTATTCCCTGACCTATGGTCGGCACGGATGCACTGGCGCACAGCTGGCCGTCGGGGCTACGCAAGTATGCGTTTCCCCCAGTGAGCCTTCTCGCACAGGTACTGTGCAAGATCAGGGAGGACAAGGAGCAGGTCATGTTGGTCGCCCCGTTGGCACGGCCAGGCCTGGTTCTCAGAACTGCTACTCCTTGCGACAGCCCCTCCCTGGCCTATTCCTCTGAGTCAAGACCTTCTCACTCAGAGACGGGGCACCCTTTGGCACCCGCGTCCAGTGTTCTGGAAGCTCCACGTGTGGCTTCTGGGCGGGACGCGGCAGGTTTGAGTAGCCTTCCACCTGCGGTGGTCGCTACCATCACTTCCGCTAGAGCAGAGTCTACACGACACCTCTATGCGTTGAAGTGGAACCTCTTCGTCACATGGTGCTCTTCCCGCCAGGAAGACCCTGGAAATGCCCGATTGGGTCCGTGCTATCGTTTCTCCAGGAGGGGGTGGAAAGAAGGCTGTCTCCTTCCACCCTTAAAGTGTATGTGGCCGCAATATCTGCCTACCACGATCTCCTGGGAGACAAAAAGGTAAGTCAGCACGACCTGATCATCAGGTTCCTGAGGGGGGCGAGGAGACTGAATCATCCTCGCTCTCCTCTCGTTCCCTCTTGGGACCTCTCAGTAGTCTTAAGTGCTCTGCAGAGGCCTCCCTTGAGCCTTTGTGGTCGGTTGAGATTAAGTTCTTGTCTATAAAGACGGCTCTGCTGACCGCATTGGCCTCTCTTAAGAGGGTCGGGGACCTGCAAGCATTTTCGGTTGACGAAGCGTGCCTTGAGTTCGGGCCGGCTAACTCTCACGTGATCCTGAGACCCCGGCCCGGATATGTGCCCAAGGTTCCCACCACTCCGTTCCAAGAAGCCAGGTGGTGAACCTGCAAGCGCTGCCTTGGAGGAGGCAGACCCAGCCTTGGCATTGCTCTGTCCAGTACGCGCTCTCCGCGCTTATGTAGACAGTACGCGATGTTTCAGGACCTCAGACCAGCTCTTTGTCTGTTATGGTGGAGAGCGGAAGGGAAGTGCTCTCTCAAAGCAGAGGTTGTCTCACTGGATAGTGGACACCATTGTTTTGGCTTACCAGCAGCAAGGTCGACCATGTCCCCTTGGGGTCAGGGCGCACTCCACCTGGAGTGTGGCCTCCTCTTGGGCTTAGCGCATGGCGCCTCGCTAACAGACATCTGCAGAGCTGCAGGCTGGGCGACACCAAACACATTCGCCAGATTTTACAATCTCCGAGTGGAGCCAGTGTCCGACTATGTACTCGCCCCTACGGGTGGCCGGTATGGGCCAGGCGCAGGTGTCTTCGCTTGCTCGCCATTCCACTCCACGGACTGGATACGTGCGATATTTTCCCTCAGGTGAGGTCCCCGAGAGCCCTGAGCTCCTCCAGCACTGCTTACGCCGACATCAGTTCAGTCTGCCCTTTCGAGCCCAGACCCTCATGTCCGGCCAGGTGCTCCGTGTGCATGGTTCCCCTCCGGCGACCCCCACACGAGTATTTCCACCGTAAGCCTCCTCAGTGAGCAGGTGTCTTTCCCTTGGCAAGTCCCTGCCACCCCTAGGGTTAAAAATCCACCCTCTGGCTGGTACCCTAGAGATCTTCCATATGCAGCCCTTAGCGGGTCATATGTGTATTCTTAAGTCCTCCCTACGGGTAGGCATCTTGGCATTCCCTCACTGGGATATGCTTCCCAGTGTACCTTGGTAATCCTGTGATAAGTGGGAGTCCTTCGTCCGTACTAGTCTTACGACAGGGTACTCACACTTACGCAGGGCACTGGATGACAGCTGAGTGGCGTTGTTGTATTGGAACCCCCATTCGTTAGTCACTAACGTACGTCGTAGTGACTGAACGAAAGGGAACGTCTCGGTTACGTATGTAACCCTCGTTCCCTGAGGAGGGAACGGAGACGTACGTTTCCTTTGCCACGTCAGCTGTGTTGCTGGTATGCGGAGTTCAGTCTTGGCTCCTGCAGCAGTAACATAATGCGATGTTGCCAGCGTACTTCCTTATATACCCACAGGGTGGGGCGGAGTTACGCATGCAAATTCCGCATGCCCATGGCATTGGCACTGCCATTGGGCGCTGTTGAATTCTCGAAGATGATAGGCTTCTAAGCGAAACCCCCATTCGTTAGTCACTAACGTACGTCTCCGTTCCCTCCTCAGGGAACGAGGGTTACATACGTAACCGAGACGTTTTCCCTCCTTGTAAATCGCACATTTGATGATGGACCACAGGTTCTCAATGGGGTTCAGATCAGGTGAACAAGGAGGCCATATCATTAGATTTTCTTCTTTTATACCCTTTCTTGCCAGCCACGCTGTGGAGTACTTGGACGCGTGTGATGGAGCATTGTCCTGCATGAAAATCATGTTTTTCTTGAAGGATGCAGACTTCTTCCTGTACCACTGCTTGAAGAAGGTGTCTTCCAGAAACTGGCAGTAGGACTGGGAGTTGAGCTTGACTCCATCCTCAACCCGAAAAGGCCCCACAAGCTCATCCTTGATGATACCAGCCCAAACCAGTACTCCACCTCCACCTTGCTGGTGTCTGAGTCGGACTGGAGCTCTCTGCCCTTTACCAATCCAGCCACGGGCCCATCCATCTGGCCCATCAAGACTCACTCTCATTTCATCAGTCCATAAAACCTTAGAAAAATCAGTCTTGAGATATTTCTTGGCCCAGTCTTGACGTTTCAGCTTGTGTGTCTTGTTCAGTGGTGGTCGACTTTCTGCCTTTCTTACCTTGGCCATGTCTCTGAGTATTGCACACCTTGTGCTTTTGGGCACTCCAGTGATGTTGCAGCTCTGAAATATGGCCAAACTGGTGGCAAGTGGCATCTTGGCAGCTGCACGCTTGACTTTTCTCAGTTCACGGGCAGTTATTTTGTGCCTTGGTTTTTCCACACGCTTCTTGCGACCCTGTTGACTATTTTGAATGAAACGCTTGATTGTTCGATGATCACGCTTCAGAAGCTTGGCTATTTTAAGACTGCTGCATCCCTCTGCAATATATCTCACTATTTTTGACTTTTCTGAGCCTGTCAAGTCCTTCTTTTGACCCATTTTGCCAAAGGAAAGGAAGTTGCCTAATAATTATGCACACCTGATATAGGGTGTTGATGTCATTAGACCACACCCCTTCTCATTACAGAGATGCACATCACCTAATATGCTTAATTGGTAGTAGGCTTTCCAGCCTATACAGCTTGGAGTAAGACAACATGCATAACGAGGATGATGTGGTCAAAATACTCATTTGCCTAATAATTCTGCACTCCCTGTATATGACATTCTTCTTTCAGACGAGTTATATTATGAACAACTATGAATCCAATTCCAAACATTTCTAACTGCTAAAAGTTAGCATACAAATCTAATTATATGGCACTGGATCAAGATGAGAAGATGACAACATTTCACTAGAATCAGAAAGTCATTATTTATTTAACCTAGCTGTCGTTCCAAACTTAAGATTTCTGTCCCTCCATTGAAAGTCCATTATGCTTTCAAGCTGCTCAATCGTACATGCGAGAAAACAAAGACCACTGGTTCTTGTGCGTTAAGCAAGCACTTTTGAGCTTCTGTTTACCATATTTGATGAGCTCTATATGTGTGCATTGATAAATAGTCATACGTGAATAAAAGCCGAAATTAAATCAGTTTCACATAAACTGAGATAAAATCGCTAGTTTCATATGGATTTCTGGTAACACTTTACAATACGGGTGCACTAATATGCATTAAAGGTCCCGTTCTTCGTGATCCCACTGTTCAAACTTTAGTTAGTGTGTAATGTTGCTGTTAGAGCATAAATAATACCTGTAAAATTATAAAGCTCAAAGTTCAATGCCAAGCGAGATATTTTATTTAACAGAAGTCCTCTTTCAAAGCCTACAGCGAACGGCTGGCTTGGACTACATCCTGGTACTTCCTTCATAAATGACGTCAGTAGAACAGTAGAACAGACTAACCTCCGCCCACAAGAATACGTGCAAAAAGGGGGCGTGGTCTTGTTGCTGTCCAACGTGGAGAAGAGGACGTGTCGCGTGGAGAAAAGGAATTGTTGCGTTTGAGTGTGTTTGTCGCCATGTCGTCGAGACGCTGTTATTTTCATCCCGGAGTCAAATCACCTTTGTTTGGCTTTCCCAGGGACGCTGTAGAGATCATTGAGCGCATACATCTCCCCGTTAAGAGGCGTGACCTTTCCACGTGCGCTAAGCTGCTGTCGAATCACAACACAGGAACCGTGACACGTTCGCTAAGGTGCGGTCAAATCACAACACGGGAACCGCTGGCACAATCAGAACTCGTTACATATTTCTGAAGGAGGGACTTCATAGAACAAGGAACTCATCAACCCGTTTTTAGGACAGTGAAAACAGCGGTGTACAGATAAGTAAATTGTGTGAAAAATACAGTTTTTTTTTTACACACGAAACATGAACACATGTTATATTGCACACTGTAAACACAATCAAAGCTTCAAAAAACACGAAGAACGGGACCTTTAATTCATGCTGAACTAATGCACAGATAATCATGAGTTAATGTATGACTCATGAAGAACTAAACCATTTATTAATGATTAATGCATCAGCAACTAATGAACATTCTATATGATTAATAGATTAAGTAATATATCAATTGCTATTAATTAACTATGACATCATGTATTAATTCCCTAATAACATATTATATTAACTAATAATGTAAATGAATGCGTTAATTATCACAATGGGTCAAAGCCATGCATTTCAACTTCTATAAAACCTTCATTAGTTGCTGATGCAGTAACCATTAATACATTAGTTCTTCATGAGTCATACATTAACTATTTTATGATTATATAACTACATTATGATTATCTGTGCATTAGTTAAGCATGAATTAATGCCTATTAGTGCACCCGTATTGTAAAGTTTTACCAGATTTCTTTTATGATCTCTTTATAAACTTTTGAATGTATCAACGTTTTGGTGTAAAGGGCTTTTCATTCTTTCAGGTTTTAATAAAAAATATCTTTATTTGTGAGTAAATAATAACATAATTCTCATTTTTGTTGAATTATCCATTTAAAAATCTGTTGTCAACAACATAAGGAAACTTGAATGGCTTTCTTCAGTTCTCCTTCTACAGTTTCTTACAAATGCTGTTCTCTTACGAGAGGTTCTCTCGTATTGCGTAAGTTCCTTACGCTACGGGAAAGTATTCTTTCTTCGAGATTTCTGAAAAACCCAAAATTATCCTTAATTTTGTAACATTGTCAACGCAGTGCGGCAGCCTGGCAGACCATAGCAGGCTATTCCAGCGTGCCATTGGCTGCTCTGCTGGCAACTGCAGCAGCCTATCGGTGAGCCCGCGTGACGTGGCGACCAATGAGGGCGCTTCGCGCCCACCTGGCTTCATTTGCCTACAGGTGGGGCGTGGCCACGTGTATATAAGCAGGGCTCACGGGCTGCATATTCGATTTTCTTTTCTTCAGCGAAGCCCTTCGCATCGCTGGATCTGGAACCCGCCGCCGTTGAACGTGCAGACGAGCAAGCAGAGGACAGCGCCTGAAGAAGCCGGCAGCATCGCGCCACCTTCAGCCATCCGTGCCTGCTCTGCTATCCGGCAGCATTATATCCTTTCATTGCACGTGTTCTCGCCGTTGCGTCACACGTTTCATAAAAGAGCACGAGCGTTTTTATCAAAACGCCTCGTTCCACCTGCGGCTCATGCCACGTGCAGCTCAGCACCAGAGACCGCCATGTGTCTGCGCTCTCTGTCTGGGCCGTGACCACGCCGCCGCCACCTCCTCGCGGGCGAATGCCCCGAGTGTGAGGAACTCTCTATGTCGACCCTGCGGGCTCGACTCGAGCAGTTTTATGACGACATCACTCCGCTGTTCCCCCCCTCTGTTCAAGCCGCGCCACCGCGCCGCTTACAAGAGATGGTAGGAATGAACGGTCTCGGAGCGAGCCTTCTCCCCCTTTATTCAAGCCGCGCCACCGCGCCGCTTTCAAGGGATGGTAGGAATGAACGGTCTCGGAGCGAGCCTCCTCCCCCTCTGTTCAAGCCGCGCCACCGCGCCGCTTGCAAGGGATGGTAGAAATGAACGGTCTCGGAGCGAGCCTCCTCCCCCCCTCTGTTCATGCCGCGCTGATGCGCCGCTTATATACAAGGGATGGCAGAAATGCACGGTCCTGCAGCTCTCTTTACGTTACAAGAGAGCTGTTCCACCCTCGCGCACATTTTTCAGTCCCCTCATGAGTTCAGGCGACTGGAATTGTTCATATTGCTGTACACGAGCCTGTTAAGACACGCACGCCAGCAAACATACGCCGTCATAAGACATGACGCTGACATATGCTCTCCAACGAACCCGCACTCCCCCCTCTTGGACCGCGCAGATTGCGCCGTTCACAAGGAATGTGAGTGCGCTTGGTCACGAGCACGTTCAGCGCGCGCGCACGTGCGCGCGCCGCACTCACCGGGAAATTAACAGAGGGTGTTTTCGCCCCGCTGTGGCCGGACGAACCGCCATTCTCTAGCATTTCTCAGCCCCCTCTCCAGTTCAGGCGGCTGGAAATATTACTATTGCAGTAACGAGCCTGTCTTTTATGCACGCACGACTGCCAACAAGCACGAGGACGTACTGCTGTGTGCTCGCGCTAACTGAACGCTATTGTGTCCCTCCCGGTAGCACAGTGGCAAAATCAGCGGCTGAAACGCCGGAGACCCGAGTTCGAGCCCAGCTCTCGCGGCAGATAAAAATGTTTTACTGTCCGCTTCCCCGGGCTCGCGGCCAGCTTTTCTTACATACAGAAAGCTAACTCGCACCACGTGGTGCTCGAGTATTTTTGGACGTCTATACATAAGGAGAGAAAAGACGGTTAAGTCCCGCTGCGGCCGGACCACCGTTAAAACTCTGTTTTTCCTGTCAGTCCCCACTCCTGTGGCTACTGCAGATGTTTTCCACGCAGCCTACGAGCCGGCGAACTCGCCCTCTCGCTTGTTTCCAACTGTAGCCCCTCCAAAGTCCTCCTAGCAGAGGGGGGAAGCGACGGTTAAGTCCCGCCGTGGTCGGACCACCGTCAAAACTCTTCTTCCTGTCAGCCCCCACTCCTGTGGCTGCTGCAGATGGCTCTCACGCAGCAAACGAGCCGGCAAAACTGCCCTCTCGCCTGTCTACAACCGCCGTTTTTATGACGAACCAGAGAAATCACGAAGTTGCCTTTTTTCTGGTTGCACGGCTCACGCCGTATGTGTTTTCAAATGCAGTAAACGTGCCCACTTTTGTGTTCACCCCTGCACCCAAGCACCACAAATCCCGTGTCTCTCACTCACATAAAGCGGCCACCGGCCGCTCGAGTGCTAGAGTTAGGTCACGTGTCCGCTTATTTGCGCCCACGCCTAATCACCACACGCGCTGTCACACAGCCACTCTTAACCGGTCATGTTCCACGCGTAAGAGTTGTGCCCGCTCAAACGCGCTCACACATTTTCGCGAACATTCTGCCCCCGGCGCCATGCGCCGCGCCACACACCATTTGTTCTCCGCCCAAGGTGGCCGGAACGACGAGTGTAAGGCCACACACAAGCCACTCCCTGCTCGAAGCGGCAGAGATACAGTGTGTAGGGCGGCCAGCCATCGCGAGCGATCGGCTGGCCCACAGCACAGAGAGCGCGCGCACTGCGCCCGCCCCTCCTATACAGGCCGTCGAACCCGCAAAGCGCGGCGTTTCGAGCCCGGAGGCCGTTCTATCCCGTGTGGCACACGCGAGAGCGTGGTAAGCCATTCCAGGTGTATCAGAATGGGTGCTGAAAACAGTGAAGCACGGCTACACTCTGCAGTTCGCTCGCCGCCCTCCGCGCTTCTGTGCGCGTATCGAGACGAGAGTGAGCGAAGAAGTAGCACATCTACTTCGAGCGGAGATAGCCACGCTGCTGTGCAAAGGGGCTATAGAACCGGTTCCCCATTCTATGAGCGAGTCAGGCTTTTACAGCCGTTATTTTCTCGTGCCAAAAAGGGACGGGTCGCTCAGACCGATTCTGGATCTGAGGCGTCTGAACAAAGCTCTTTTGAGGAGATCGTTCAAGATGCTTACGACCAAGCAGATCCTCGCGCATATTCGCCCGAGAGACTGGCTAATTTCCCTAGATTTGAAAGACGCATATTTTCAAATCAAGATAACGCCGCGTCACAGGCCATTCTTACGATTCGCCTTCGACGGCCAGGCTTATCAATACACCGTCCTTCCGTTCGGCCTGTCACTAGCACCCCGTACATTTACGAAGTGCGGCCCTCGCTCCCCTGAGAAACCGGGGGATGCGAATATTGAACTACTTGGACGACTGGCTCATCCTGGCGCAGTCAGAGGCCGAGCTCCTCGCCCACAGGGCAATGCTGCTCAGCCATTTGGACAGCCTGGGGCTCACGGTCAACTGGACCAAGAGCTCATTAGTGCCCACGCAATCAACCTCATTTCTGGGTTTGAATCTGGACACTGTGGCTATGTCTGCCCGCCTGTCACCACAACGCACGCGCCAAGTTCGGCGCATGGCTGCGTACTTCCGGCCGGGCAAAATCGCACCTCTCAAGCTTTTTCAGAGGATGCTGGGACGTATGGCCTCAGCTGCAGCTGTGCTCCAGCTGGGCTTAATGCGCATGCGCCCGCTGCAACGCTGGTTAAACGCCCGAGTGCCTCACAGAGCCTGGGCTGCCGGAGGTTTCAGGATCAGAGTGACTCAGGGCTGTGTTGCAGCCCTAGAGCCCTGGTTAGTAGCCGACTGGTACCAGCGGGGAGTGACAATGGGAGCCATCTCACACCGCAAAGTCATCTCGACGGACGCCTCCACCTCGGGTTGGGGCGCCGTTTTCGAGGGCAGACCGGCCTCGGGCCTCTGGTCGAGCGGAGAAAAACTCCTACACATAAACTGTTTGGAGATGATAGCGGTAGAGAACGCGCTCAAGCAGTTTCTCCCGTTTATACGGGGACACCATGTGTTGGTCCGGTCGGACAATACCACGGTGGTGTCCTACGTGAACCGGCAGGGCGGTGTCAGGTCCAGGTGTCTGGGCAATCTGACGGAACGCCTGCTCGTGTGGGCACACAGCTCGCTGCGCTCGCTGAGAGCGGCGCACGTTCCGGGCCACCTCAACGTGGGCCCGGACAAGCTGTCCAGGGGCCTCATTCTCCCAGGAGAATGGTCCCTGCACCCCCAGACAGTCCAGCTGGTATGGCGCCTATTCGGCAGAGCGGAGCTCGACCTCTTTGCAACAAAAGAGAACGCCCGCTGCTCGACGTTCTTGTCCAAAAGCGAGGATGCGCTGTCCCAACTTTGGCCCAGCCTCCCGCTGTATGCTTTCCCGCCGATTTCCCTATTGACCCAGGTTATAGCGAAAATCAGGGAAACGCGCCGCCGGTGCTCCTTATAGCGCCGCGCTGGGAGAACCAGATTTGGTACCCAGAGCTGGTGAAGCTGTCGCACTCACCCCCCTGGCCAGTTCCGCTGAGAGCAGACCTCCTCTCTCAAGCAGGAGGGTCAGTTTGGCATCCCCATCCAGAGCGATGGTCTCTGCATGTATGGGTGACCAACGGATACCCGTTGACCTGCCCGAAGGGGTTATGAACACGATCTCACACTCTAGAGCCCCCTCGACGAGGCGGTTATATAGTTCTAAGTGGTCGGTGTTCACTGAGTGGTGTGCTTCCAAGGGATTGGAACCGCAGCAATGTGGGGTCCAGCGGGTGCTCTCCTTCCTCCAGGAGCTCTTGGAACTGGGCAGGTCCCCTTCCACGCTCAAAGTGTATGTAGCGGCTATAGCAGCGTTCGCCCAGACGACGCTAGGCAGCACGCTAGGAAGGAACGAGCTCATCATCCGTTTCCTCAGAGGAGCTAGACGGATGAATCCCCCGCGGCTCCCATCGGTTCCTATTTGGGATCTGGCCTTGGTCCTAGAGGCCATGAAGGCTCATCCCTTTGAACCGCTCGGGACTGTGGAACCAAGGTTCCTTTCGCTAAAAACCGCGTTCCTGATAGCTCTGGCTTCAGTGAAACGCGTGGGGGATCTACACGCGCTCTCAGTGAGCCCGACGTGTATGGAGTTCGGTCCTAATGACTCTAAGGTCATTCTCAGACCGAGGCATGGTTATGTCCCCAAAGCGATCGGCACTCCTTTCAGGGCGCAGATTATCTCCCTCTCGGCTCTGCCAGCATCCGACGAGGGGGACGGTGGCAATATCCTCTGCCCTGTCAGGGCATTGAGGGTTTATGTCACACGCTCCGCCGCCTTCAGGCGTTCTGAGCAGCTATTTGTTTCGTTTGGAGGGCGCGCTAAAGGTCTCGCCTCCTCGAAACAGACCCTGTCCAGGTGGATAGTGGACGCGATTGCAACTGCATACGCTTCCAAACACCTGCAGTGCCCGCTAGGTGTCAGAGCACACTCCACCAGAGGCATGGCCTCTTCGTGGGCTTGGGCCAGAGGGATTTCCATCCACGATATTTGCGTGGCGGCAGGCTGGGCCTCCCCGTCTACGTTCGTGAGATTTTACAATCTGGAAGTTCCTGCCTTACAGGCGAAAGTGTTATCAGTTCAATAAGGCTGTTGGTTCTGCCCGGTGATTCTGCGCAGACATAGCTCACATACTGGTAGTAAGTTCGGTACAAGGCTTATGTAAATTTGAAGGAGACCGGCGGTACCGTTCCCTCATTTACGAAAAGAGCTATTGTGAGTTTGAAGGTGACCGGCGGTGCCGTTACCTCACTCATATGACAAGATATTGTGAATTTGAAGGCGACCGGCCTTGCCGTTCCCTCATTCATGAGACAAGGTGTGGTGAATTTGAAGGCGACCGGCAGGTGCCGTTCCCTCATTCATAAGGCAGGGTGTTGTAACCACCCGTTGTAACCACCCGTCAGTTCAAACGAAGTGTCCGTATATGTGGTGGCCCGTTTCCTTTACCGGCCACCCTGCCCGAGCAGTGTTATGGTCCCCGGTTCCCTGGGATACATATGCTGTATGCGAGGCGCGCACGGCGTTGACAATATGTTCCCGTAGCGTAAGGAACTTACGCAATACGAGAGAACCTCTCGTAAGAGAACGATACTCGGTTACTTAACGTAACCTCGGTTCTCTCTAGAAGAGGGAACGAGTATTGCGTTCCTTGCCGTGCGCCCCGCGGGCTTTTACGCTTCAGAACTACGAAAACCGAATATGCAGCCCGTGAGCCCTGCTTATATACACGTGGCCACGCCCCACCTGTAGGCAAATGAAGCCAGGTGGGCGCGAAGCACCCTCATTGGTCGCCACGTCACGCGGGCTCACCGATAGGCTGCTGCAGTTGCCAGCAGAGCAGCCAATGGCACGCTGGAATAGCCTGCTATGGTCTGCCAGGCTGCCGCACTGCGTTGACAATGTTACAAAATTAAGGATAATTTTGGGTTTTTCAGAAATCTCGAAGAAAGAATACTTTCCCGTAGCGTAAGGAACTTACGCAATACTCGTTCCCTCTTCTAGAGAGAACCGAGGTTACGTTAAGTAACCGAGTATCGTTTTGATTTGTTAGGTTTTCCCATATTATACATTTGTTACTGTGTCATAGTAACATATTTTGTGATGGTTGTCTATGTACGTTGCTTCATATGAAGCTGTTTATGATTATATTAATTTACAAGAAATGTAAATGGATCTGCCAATACATATATTGTAAGTACAGATCCAGGCCGTGGTTCCGGTAATTGCTGACCTCTAGTCTAGATCATATGGTCACTTTATTTTTCCCTGGTTGGGCCTCCCACTGCGATTTCATTTAGCTGTCAGCGTGCTCCTCATTTGATGTGTGTTTTAATGATTGGTCATGCCGACCGACTAGTCTGTTGTCACAGATATATTATTGCATCTCTTTCATTGTGCATGGAAAACCATGTTCCCCAGACACCCTGGCAGCATCGGCAGGCGTAATTAACAGAGAGGTGCACCGTCATTCCCGTCTCTTATTTGCTTTTGTTATCTGGCTGGGTGTTTTTGAGGCACAACATATTCGGATGAAGATATAAATCGTAGAGGATGCTAAGACCCCACGCTCTGTCTCGCGCTGTGTTTGGAATTATTAATCAGAGAGTCTGGCATTGGGAGCGGACGCCTCGTACTAACAGATGCCACCGATGGCCTCACTGAGCTGTCAATCACCCCAGCACGGGACCAGACTGAGGATGGCACACGTCCGGTGCTGTGTTCGCTCATGTTGGAAGCTGTGATAGGACCTGCTTAGAGTAATGAGGTATTGATGAAAGATACAGAACGCTACCGAGTCCAAGACTGTCTCTGTTCTAAGCACAGAGTGTGATACCGTTGACACCAGCAGCCTACAAAAAGGAAAAAGCCTAGTATATGTAGGTTCTTAACAAAAGCCTCAGTAACCGTGTATTACATGTAAGAAGTAAGAAGTGTTGAGAAATTATGCACAGTTGTAAGTGAAAATGTTATGGGAAATCTTTCACCTTCACGCAAACTACTCGCTAGCGTGGATTCCTATGGAAATTACTAGATTTTGCGCATGGAAATTTGTCTTCACATTTACCCATTTTTTAAGGATTTATTTATAGGGCTGGACCAGAATATTTGAAATTCCAATTTTGGGGGGAAAAAAATATGTTCTCGCAAACCCGGCATCCCCCTCGAATCGGTTCTCATTCACGATTGATTATGTTTACACTATAAAATCTGGCAAAAAACAATACTCTTATCTTATATCTTAGTCGTTTTTTTAATAGGATGGACAGTTGAATAGGAACCAAACCTTTCTATACTTAATAAATATATTTGCTTCTTCTTAGCGTTCCCTGCAACAGAGTATTCTCTGTCTGAGCGCACAACTGCATGAGCTTTTTTTTTTTCATTATCCTTTATTTTACCAGGAAATAATCCCATTGAGATTCAAAATCTCTTTTTCAAGGAAGTCCTGGCCAAGACAGCAGAACATTTAAAAAAAAAAATACATATACACACAATTAACCGAAGAAGACATTTAGCAATTTAACATCATCTCAACATAATCATCAGCAGCGCTCAATAACATCACATGTGCATTTATTACTCAAATAGTCGTTTATCTTAGTTTTAAACTGTGTTAATGTCGGTAGATACTCAAATTTGAGCTGATTCTGCAATTTACACCAGGAAAAAGGTGCAAAAACTTTAAAGGCACTTTAAGTGAAGTTACTAAACGTAATTTCGTGAGGAAGTACGCCCATCTAATCTTCCGATTAATTCCAAGGTATAAAACCAGCAGCTTACCTCTTCCCATTGTTAGTTCTTGCAGCATCCCTCCTCCTCCCCGGCTCCTCCCTTTTGAACAATTTTTCCTGTTATAGGGGGGCAATCGGAGCTCGGGTAGAATATCCTCTCCGAGCCCCTCTATAGCAGACAGCACGCCAAATCCGTTTACCACTTTTACCAAGATTATATGGGCACACAAACTCATGAAAGGGAGAATATGGACGAATATGAATATTCCACTTATATGGAAGAAGCGCATGCCTGAGTTAGCATCTTGGGTTAAGGTTAAGTTGGTTTGACATTGTGGGAAATAGAATAATTGAATCAAAATGTATTAGCCTTTTTACCCGTGAGGGATGTGACGGTGAGAACATTTTCCCTCACCGTCACGTTACAGTGCTTGTGCACTGAGCGGCCATGAACGGATGACAGTGTGGCCGTCCGCATTTTAGTTTTGGTTTAGAATTAGCGCCAATTTGGGGGCGGGTTGCTTGAATGGTGGCTTCATTAGCCTATTATTCTTAATGAAAAACACAACAACAAGGTTCTATATGGCACCAAAAATGGTTCTTCGTCGTAATCATAGAGGAACCACTTTTGGTGCTATATAGCACCACATCTTAACATGTTCTGTATATGGTAGCGGTGCTATATAGCACCATAGTTAGCGATGCTATATAGCACCTTAGTCAAAGAACCGGTGAAGAACCGCTGAAGAACCACTGAAACACCAAAATTGGTGCTATATAGCTCTTAAAAAGGTTCCCCTATGATTATGAGCCAAGAACCATTTTTGGTGCCATATAGAACCTTTTTTTTTTTTAGAGTGTACAATGACAAACTCCATAAATACGCACTTTTACATTTCACTTTAAAACCATATCTTCCGTGATCATCTTGTCATTCAGCTCCTCACTCTCGTGATGAATGAAATCGGACTCCTGCTGCTAGTTTGTGCGGCAACTCTCGTTCGGCTCGCGGTAACGTCTCGGTTACGTATGTAACCCTCGTTCCCTGAGGAGGGAATGGAGACGTAACGTTAGTGACTAACGATTGGGGGTTTCGCTTAGAAGCCTATCATCTTCGAGCACTTAGAAAACGCCCAATGGCGTGCCAATGCCATGGGCATGTGGAATTTGCATACGTAGCTCCGCCTCACAGCGTGAGTATAAAAGGAAGTACGTGGCAATATCGCATTACGTTACCTGCTGAGGAGCCAAGACTGAACTCCGCGTTCCAGGTAGCACAGCTGGTGTGGCAACGGGACGTTACGTCTCCATTCCCTCCTCAGGGAACGAGGGTTACATACGTAACCGAGACGTTCCCTTTCGTTCAGTCACTACGACGTGACGTTAGTGACTAACGAATGGGGGTCCCAATAAAATCACACCACTCAGCTTATCACAGGAATACCAAGGTACACTGGGAAGCATATTCCAGGTGGAGATTTGCAAAGATGCCTATCCGTAGGGAGGACTTAGAGAGTACACATATGACCTGCTAGGGGCTGCATATGGGAAAACTCTAGGGTACCAGCCGAAGGTGGATTTTTAACCCCAGGGGTGGCAGGGACTTGCCAAGGGAAAGACGGTGGAAATGCATGTGTGGGGGTCGCCGGAGGGGAACCTTGCACACGGGGCACCTGGCCAGACACGAGGGTCTGGGCTCTTTAGAGGGCAGACACACAGGTATCGGCGTAAGCAGTGCTGGAGGGACTCAGGGCTCTCGGGGAGCTCATCTGAGGAAATATATCGCACGTATCCAGTCTGTGGAGTGGAATGGCGAGCGAGCGAAGGTCCCCGACCCTCTTGACGGAGGCCAATGCTGTCAGGATCGCTGTCTTCATTGACAAATATTTAAGATCCACTGACTGCAAAGGCTCAAAGGGAGGCCTCTGCAGAGCATCTAAAACTACTGAGAGGTCCCAAGAGGGTACGAGAGGAGAGCGAGGAGGATTCAGTCTCCTCGCCCCCCTCAGGAACCTGATGATCAGGTCGTGCTGACTTACCTTTTTGTTCTCCAAGAGATCGTGGTGGGCAGATATTGCGGCCACATAAACTTTAAGGGTGGAGGGAGACAGCCTTCGCTCCAACCCATCTTGGAGGAACGAGAGCACTGACCCGATCTGGCATTTCCAGGGGTCTTCTTGGCGAGAAGAGCACCAGGTGACGAAGAGGTTCCACTTCAATGCATAGGCAGCGCATAAAATTGCTAAGCCACACAAATCAGGGTTTAAAACTATATTTAGGCTGTGTGTCCACCAAAGCGTTTTTAGCCAGCTGAAAATGCCTCGCTGTGGGCGCTTGGCTTGAGAGCGTTTTGGCAGTGCAGCGTTTTTTTCAGTTGAGACTCTTTGCTTGTTATGATATGGAATCTCCGCAGAAATGGTACTAGTATCTAATTTCACAGATAGTTTGTTTCTGTATTGATTCTATATAAAAATGCCGATACAATGTAAAGTATTTGCTCTGGCTCTTGTTTTAAATTATTTTGTTCCGTTATTTTACTGCTTGTTTTCATCTGTTGAAGTTGTTCAAGCAGAAAGTGGCGGTTGGTTGGTGTTGTATTTGTCCCGCCCCGAAAATGGGATTTGACTTAGTTCAGTAAGACAAAAATGTAATTTAGAGTATAAATAAAAGCCATGATGATCATTGAAATATGTACTTAAAGGTTTAAATGAAATTGTGCCAAAAACTTCCCCACGTGTGCTGGTGACAAACAGGCGTGAGCGACCCTGTTTGACAAGGACATGTTGGGGTTGTCAGAGCAACAGGAGCTGTCAGCAAGGCTGGCGTGAAAAACAAGAACAAAGCGCAGGGAAGGACAGAGCCAGTGCTACAATACATCACAACAATATCACAGGACTGAAGCTTTTCTTGAGTGGAAGTGTGCTGTCTGACAACATTATCGGTGTCGGCTGCCATGGGATGACAAGTGCTTTGATGGCTCTCAACCTCTGTTGCACAAGTCGTGTCCATATTAATGTGATTGTGACATCACTCACAGTACGATAGCCCATCGGCGGATGAGCTGTAGCGTATGGAACCAGATGTCTTACTGGGACATTATTACCTCGATACATATTTGACTCGCACTGACATCAAGGAATGATGTGTTCAGAGCTCCAGCCTCTTGACTTAAGCTGCAGTGAGCCGAACCCCCATCTCTAAATCACACCCAAATGGCTTATGTTGCAAGCCGAGTAATGTCTTCTTATGATATTAGGTTGTCAGAACAGAGCAGAGATGACAAATTCTACCTGACGTGCCATCCATTCAGCCAACAGGTGGAAGAGCAGAAAAAAGTGAGGGCGGCAGGAAATGCCAGAGGCTTAGGGAAGTGCCCATATGTACATAATTAACCAAGCGGCATGGGGATGCAAAAAAATATGGTCTGTGATTGAATTTATCTACCCAATTTGGGAATAGTGTGGGTGATGAGGATCGTTTAGCACGCCAGAGTGGGGCTAAAAAAGAAAGCTGTCTCGAGCCATCAAACGGTGGAAGTGGAGTTCTGAGCCGTGCCGACGAAATGAATGTGGACAAACGTACGGCTGTGATCAATGAATGGGAACCTGCTGGGAAAATGAGGTTAAATGTAATGTGATAAACACTTCCATCTGTCTGGCTGATCAGAAAGCTGCTCGGCTTTCATTAGGGAATCCTGCCATCCTGAGAGATGAAGACAGAAAGGCGCGGGGACGGGGAGGGGAGGGTTGTGCTGCTGAATAGGTGAACTCAGACACCTGTAGACGCAGTCTCTCTGATCCAAAACCTCGCAAAAAAAACTCGCTATCTATCCTAATCGATATAAAAACCTTGTAAGTGACTGTTATGAAAGACTCTACATAGGCAGCAACTCTGCCACACAAACTCAGGAGACTTGACTCACAGTCGAGTGCTGTAGGAATGCGTCTTAAAACCTAGAAACTTCCGATTCCAAATGGGTTTTTGGTTAAATGCCTGAAATAAGGTCTGTGGTTAAAACAAGCTCAGAATTCTTTTAAATTCAATGACATAAAATACATCAGTAATCCCACAAATACATCAGTAATCCCACAAATACATCAGTAATCCCATGATTGAGTTTTTTTGAAAAGGGTGGTTCCTAAATGAGGGCTACAGAGGTTGTCAGGGACATTAAATGTCATCATGCTGAACAGGTGAACTCATCTACTCACTAATCTACGGAGCCCCTAAGGGCCATTGAGATAGATTTGACCTGTAATCAGTTTTTTTTTCCCATCACCATGTGTCCCCTTAGGGGCTCCTTACTAATCCACTTTTACAGCCTTGTTGTGTTTATACTCACGCTTGTGCAAAAAATTGTAACTATATATTTACACGACGACCATGTACTAAAAATAACCATTGTCAAAACGATCATTCACACTGATCGGCGAAAAAAACTAAAAACGCAGTATTATGCATGCCAGGCCAGTAGTTGGCAATATCACTTTGTAAAGAAACACTACGTGTCTATAGATTAAACACATAATATGCATTTGCATGTTTATACAAATTCATGTTTTTGTACTTTACATACTTTGAGACGGTATCGCATACTTGCACTTTGAAACACGTTTTCAAAAGTTAGCATTTTCAGGCCCCCAAAATGCTGTTGTCGTATAAATGAACCGCCAAAACACATGAAAAGTTTTCAGTTTTCAGTTGAAAACGGTGTCATGTAAATGGCCCCTAAAACTTTTACAACCTTTACGTATCCTCTGGTGCCTTATTTGTTAATCACACTCATTGTCCTCACGGTCAAAAGTGACCGGACACCTGTATCGTATCCTCTTATTTTTTCAGTAAAATCATTCTAATTCATTTTTGTTTAATAATAATTTTGCATTTTGCATTTTGAGAGGGTTTTGTGGTAATAATTAATATTTATGCAGTAATTAATATCCATTTATTCCCATTGAAAATAATAATAAAAAAAAGTAAATTATTTTTTAAATAATTCTCAGAATTTTTGTCGATTTCCCATTAATTTCCTATGACCAGTCATTTCTGACCGAAGACCACAAGTGTGACTATTTTTTTTACGACCACTTAGCCTGCTCGAATCATGCCCTCAATTTTTTTGGTGTTCACATTCCAAATGCCATAAAAGTCACCAAGTTTCATACCATTCCAATGAAGCTGTGATTTTTTAAAATTCAAAACAGAAAATGTTTCGGTCAAAAGTGACCGAAGAGCGCAGAGGGTTTTAAATAAAGACTTAAAATCAATATTTAAAATCTTGATTAACCAAATGTTTAAGAATCATACACTTTTTTTGGTCACAGAGTTTATTTTCATGAATCCAAAGGCTATGGAATAATCATTTAATGATTATTAAATGCTTATATAATCTATTAAACATAAACATTAAAAATTATTTTAATTATTTTAGACAATTGTATTGATACTTTTCAGTACTGAATAAAATAATAGTTTACAAATGTATATTTCTCTTTGATTTATTCTTTTCACTGAACTGCATTCTGGGATCATAGATATTTGAGAAGAATTTGACTAAAACGAGGTGTCTTAAGCCTTGTTTTATACTTTCGCCTGGCTCCGCAGCGCGAGCCTCCACTGATTGCGCGCGCTCCTCCCCAAACGAACGAGGCGTTTATACTTGATGCGCTCTCCGTTGTGCTATTTTTTGAAGCGACAGAGGGCGACTCAGAGTAATTGTTCCATAAACCATCAGGAAACAACGGTGAGAAGAAGTAGGCTAATGTACACAGGTGACAATATTTATTTTAGTACACTTTACCAAAAACCATAATACAAAAGAATCGTGTAAAACCCAGTAAACCTTGATATTATTACTTAACATGAGAACACAATGTATGCACACATGTGTATACAACTAAATCAACGATCTCTGAAATATTTCCTAATTTCACTAAACATTTAGTTTTGTGAAAACATTTTTTATTAAACATTGATCTTTATTTTCAATAAAAGGGCTTATTTATGCTTTTGTAGGCTCATTTTGCAACTAATTTGTATGTGCAAACTGGTTGCCGGTGTAATGAGACGTCATGCTCGGCTAGATTCGCCTAGAACTCCCTTAAGTCGCTTAAAAAGTTACAAAAAATGCACTGCACACCGCCGTGCGAAATGGGGTCTCGTGCACTCAACGCGCACTACCGGCCACTCCGTGATGACGTCATTTTTGCCACGCACACCCTCGCGCTCGTGCGGACACGTCGAGTATAAAAAAGGCTTTAGGCAGCGTAATTTACGATGTTTACCTTCTGAACAGCCTTCGTTTTAAGAGTCCGCTTATTATTTTCAATTATGCTGCCTACATAGAAAGTTCACTAGGTTTTGAAACAGAGCAAGAATTTGTCTTTTGGTTACATTTTTAGGAAGAAGGATTTTTGTGTTTGAAGAAATACTGTACACTACTAAGATTTTTTTTATGTTTTTGAAAGAAGTCTCTTATTCTTAGCTAAGCTGCCATTTTTTAAATCAAAAATACATTAAAACCGTAAGTTTGTAGTGAAAGGTTATTACAATTTAAAATAACTGTTTTCTCAAATGTAAAATTGGCAAAGCTGAATTCACATGGTCACATGATCTTTCAGAAATCATTCTAATTCCTTGTTTGTCCTTTTGTGTCCGTGCTCATTTTATATAATTATTGTTTTTCAATTAAAAATGTTTTTTCCATCCTGTTTTTGGATAGGCAATGCAATCCGCCCCATAGCTCTGCGTGCGGTGTCAGCTATAGCAAGAGCACTTCCTGGCTTCCCAATCTTGGCTACGGGTGGCATTGACTCAGCAGAGTCTGGATTACAGTTCCTCCATACTGGAGCGTCTGTCCTGCAGGTAACCACTTACATTCAACACCAACTACCATCAACTCCACCAATGATTGTAAGACTGGAGCCTGCAACCTTTTATTTACCAGACTTTAAACCACTAGGCTATTAGCTTTATAATGTCCCCATTTGTAGGACCGTGTCTTGGGTAAAAACATATTATTTTTGTTTTATTCGATATGCATGCTTAACGCCTGAATTTAAACATGTGCATTAAGTAGTCGCTTCTAATCAATCCTTAATAAGGGGTCTACAAATGGCTACGCTCACACAGAGCTGCTACAGCAGAGGAGCAACAACAATCTCAAAGCAAATTGCAATTTACAACATGGCTCTGAACAAGTTGTTAGTGCAAATAAACCCATTATCTCAACATGATGCCACAGCCTCCGAAATCTCTTTTTAAATAAATAAATCAAAACACTCATTATGTGCAGAAATCACGTTTCACAAGTGCCTGGGAGTTCTGGGGGGAAAAAGACTGGAATTAAAACATTTTAATCACACCCACATGTAATAGCAGAGTGCTGGCTCGTAGTAAAAGGAGAAATTGTAAACTAGCCAACTCCTCACTAAACTACAGTTGAATCAGTGTCACCAGCGGGTTACAGGAACACATCGTAGCTCCATTTCCTGCACGGATTAGATTCGTTCAATAAGCTGCCCTGGCGAACAACGTTAAATACTCTTAGACTCAAGAAGACGTACAACAACACATGTGATAGTAGGCAAATAAGAAAAGTGTTATTTATGTAGCACTTCTACAAACTGTGTTAATATGATGTTTATAAAATACATCATATACCCAAGATATACATCAGGGGTCTTCAACTAAAATAGCTTGAGGTCCAGTAAATGAACCCTCGTCACCGGCCGAGGTCTGGACAATTATATACCTAAAAACAATAATTTATGTTTATTGCCAGACTAAAGAAATTAGTGTAGATATAATTTGTTCTTAATTGAACAAAATATAATATGTTCTCATATGGACAAAACATGTCTGTTCATATTGTTAAAGCAAACATAGGTAATCCTTCACAAAATTGATCTCATTTTTGTCTCATTTGTTGTTCTGTTATGTCCTTTAAGTTGCTTTGGTACAAAATATCTAAATTCAACCAGTAACCATGGCTGACAAAAATATGATGAACTAAAAATGCCTTCATCTCTAAATCTGTACTGAAAATACATTCATTTCAACATCACTAGCAACTAAAGTGCTCTTTCCTGCTGAACTGAGATAAATAATAACAGTCAATGAGTCCGATCAAACAGATGAGCTACTGTAGCTCAAATTGCTCAAGAAGTTAATGCTGGTTCTGATAGAAAGGTGTCAGAATACACAGTGCATCGCAGTTTGTTGCATATGGGTCTGCATAGCCGCAGACCAGTCAGGGTGCCCATGCTAACACCTGTCCACCGCCGAAAGTGCCAACAGTGGGCACGAGAGCATCAGAACTGGACCATGGAGCAGTGGAAGAAGGTGGCCTGGTCTGATGAATCACTTTTCTTTACATCACGTGGATGGCCAGGTGCATGTACATCACTTACCTGGGGAACACATGCACTATGGGAAGAAGGCAAGCCGGCAGAGGCTGCGTGATGCTTTGGGCAATGTTCTACTGGGAAACCTTGGATCCTGCCATCCATGTGGATGTAACTTTGACACGTACCACCTACCTTAGCATTGTTGCAGGCAGACCATTTACACCCTTTCATGGAAACGGTATTCCCTGGTGGCTGTGGCCTCGTTCAGCAGGATAATGCGCCCTACCAATAAGCAAAAGTGGTTCAGGAATGGTTTGGGGAGCAAGTTTGAGGTGTTGACTTAACCTCCAAATTCCCCAGATCTCAATCCAATCGAGCATCTGTGGGATGTGGTGAACAAACAAGTCCGATCCATGGAGGAACCACCTCTCAACTTTCAGGACTTAAAGGATCTGCTGCTAACATCTTGGTGCCAGATACCACAGCACACCTTCAGGGGTCTAATGGAGTCCATGCCTCGACGGGTCAGGGCTGTTTTGGCAGCAAAAGGGGGACCAACGCAATATTAGATCATAATGTTATGCCTGATCGGTGTATGTTGCGTTGATAACTTGGAGTGCATCTCTTCTCAGAAAGCTGTGGTTTTGAGTGTCACCATCATTGTGTTTTGTGTGTGCAATGCACAGGAAGTATTGAGAGAATAATTTTAGTTCATCCATAAATATATTACTATAAACATAAAAATTTACTCTATAAATGAGGCAATTATATATAAGATCTGATAAACATAGCTGCAATTCCATTTGTTCATACTTTGTCAATAATATTAAAGTATGTTCAAAGATGCAGCAAAAATCCAGATTTTGTACAGAATTTTTTTGAATATGGCAATTTGAGGAGCACTTTAGCATTTCTTCCATGGTAACGCCAGAAAGATGAATGCTAGGATTTATCTGCCTATTAACAATTGAAAACAGAGTTGAACATTGCTCTGAAAGCCATTTTTCATCTAATTTATCTCAAAGCCACTTAACTGTTTTTTATCATTCAAAATAAAAAAGTAAATTAATAAAAATGAGAAAAATCAAAAAGCATGTGGCCTAAAAACAGCATATTAGTGTCTTTAAAAGCCCTGTTAAGTGCAATTTGTTGTATTTTTGTCTGAATAGCAAGAGTGTACACAACCGCAGGTTGAAGAAAAAAATAATGGGTGCATATAATGTTTAATAATAAAGTACTTATAATGGAGCCATGGGGCACACCACAAAATACTGGAATACAGTATAACAATACTTGAATAGTATCACAAAACACTACCCAGTGCAACTGTCATGAACTGCTCTGAGAGACAAAGGGTTGAGAATCCAAATGCAGCTTTATTTAAAGGATAATCCACACTCGTAGTCAAAAACAGGCAAGAGGTCATAACATGTAAGCAGTCCAAACAAGACAGGAGAGAAAGGCAAAAGGGGTAATCCACAGAACAGGCAACTAATCCAAAACCAGAAACAAGAAACCAGGGCAAACACTCACAAATGCAGTCGTTACACTAGACAAGACTTTGCAATGAATGATAGACATAACCAGGCTTATATAGGGTGAGGTGAACAGGGTAATGACAGACAGGTGGATGTAATCAGGAATGATGAGGAGCAGTGAGTTATGGGAAATGGAGTTTGTGATGGAGTGACAGTCCGGGGTGGAGTGCCCTCTGGTGGTAACCACTGGTGAATTGTGACAGCAACATATTCCCTGTTGTTTAAATAGGATAGTCTAGGACTGAAACTGATAGGTTGATCAGTCAAGCACAATCGTATAAACCACAGTTTTAAAGACGCACTGAGATCTGAAAGATCTAGGATTGACAGATAGACCTTATTACTTGCAGATCTGTTAAAATTCTCATTAGGATTATGAATGTTGAGAGAGTTATTGAGCTGTAATAATACTATTTTGTTTTATGATTTTGCCTAGAAATAGAAGATTGGAGGAGAATCAGGATCGCTTTGCTTCGCCAGAGGCCTAACAATTGCTGTCTTTAAATTATGTGGAACAATTCTTGCTGGAGGAACTGATTAAGAATGTTCAGGATGTCCAGTAATTAGGAGTTTAAAACAGTTTTTAGCAAGTTAGTGTGTAATGGGTCAAAAAAAGGACCCTTGAAGAATTAATAAGTGATGTGACCTGGGTGAGTTTATTAAGGCTGATGAGTGGGAAATTGGACATATTATTTTTCACAGCAGGAGATGGAGAGTTAAAAACCACTCCAAAAGGACAAATGCCAGCTATGGTTTGTCTGATTTATAAGTGAAGAACGCTGCAAACTTGTTGCACTTTTCTGTTGTGAAATGTTTAGGTGATATTTAAGGTGAGGGGTTAAACAGTCTCTCTATGGTTGATAAGATGAATCTAGAATAGTCTCTCTGTCTGTTAAACTTGAGACTCTCTGACAGACTTTATCTCATTATTGAAGAGGTCATATCATGAGGAATAAAATGTTCCTTGATCTTTTGAGAGAGAGAAAATTGTACAATGAACTTTCAAAATGAAATGACTCATTCTTTCACAACTTCCTGATGTCAGACAGATATCGTTCAAAAGTTTGGGGTCAGTGAGAATTTCTAATGTTTTTGAAAGAAGTCTCTTATGTTTGCTGAGGGTATTCTAAAATACAGTAACAAAAGTAATATTGTGAAATACACTGCACGGCCAAATAAAAAAAATCACTGTTTGGATTAGGGCTGCACGATATGAGGAAAAGCTGCAATGTGCGATAACATTGTTTAATATTGCGATGACGATATGACTTGCGATAAATATTCATATGTGAATGTTAGCTATACTGTTCCCATGTCTTAGTGCTTTGATAGGTTGCTATGTTGGGCAGTAACAGAATACATGTACCGGCATTACGTATTCAGAATACGAGTAACTGTATTCCGTTACAGTTACAATTTAAATAGTTGATATTTAGAATACAGTTACATTGTTGAAATCAATGGATAACATTAACGATACTTCTCTGTTTCATGAGTTAATTTACTCTCTAAATAAATTAAGGCAACTCAATGCATTTCTCAGAAGCCCCAATATGAAAACGAAAAAATGCACGGTTTGCGTGATCAGTCACAATGTAGTCGGAAGAGGAGCAGCGGGAGCTAGAGGTAGAGATGGAGCCAGAACAACAGAGCCAGGGCAATAAAGCGTTTCTATCTTGGAAATTCAAACAGCATTTCATATTAAAGAAAGAGAAGGGAGAACGAAATATAACACGGAAGTGCAACTGTGCAGTGGTGCGGTGGTTGTGGGTGGCGGCTACACACGCATACACGCCTATATTTTTTATATAACCTATATTATATATATAAATTTGTTATATATTCGTTAAATATATTATTCGTTTATATTTTTTATTTTCAAAATGTAGGCTATTTAATTGAGATTGAGGTGTATATATATATATATATATACACTCACCTAAAGGACTATTAGGAACACCTGTTCAATTTCTCATTAATGCAATTATCTAATCAACCAATCACATGGCAGTTGCTTCAATGCATTTATGGGTGTGGTCCTGGTCAAGACAATCTCCGGAACTCCAAACTGAATGTCAGAATTGGGAAGAAAGGTGATTTAAGCTATTTTGAGCGTGGCATGGTTGTTGGTGCCAGACGGGCCGGTCTGAGTATTTCACAATCTGCTCAGTTACTGGGATTTTCACGCACAACCATTTCTAGGGTTTACAAAGAATGGTGTGAAAAGGGAAAAACATCCAGTATGCGGCAGTCCTGTGGGCGAAAATGCCTTGTTGATGCTAGAGGTCAGAGGAGAATGGGCCGACTGATTCAAGCTGATAGAAGAGCAACTTTGACTGAAATAACCACTCGTTACAACCGAGGTATGCAGCAAAGCATTTGTGAAGCCACAACACGCACAACCTTGAGGCGGATGGGCTACAACAGCAGAAGACCCCACCGGGTACCACTCATCTCCACTACAAATAGGAAAAAGAGGCTACAATTTGCACAAGCTCACCAAAATTGGACAGTTGAAGACAGGAAAAATGTTGCCTGGTCTGATGAGTCTCGATTTCTGTTGAGACATTCAGATGGTAAAGTCAGAATTTGGCGTAAACAGAATGAGAACATGGATCCATCATGCCTTGTTACCACTGTGCCGGCTGGTGGTGGTGGTGTAATGGTGTGTGGGGGATGTTTTCTTGGCACACTTTAGGCCCCTTAGTGCCAATTGGGCATCGTTTAAATGCCACGGTCTACCTGAGCATTGTTTCTGACCATGTCCATCCCTTTATGACCACCATGTACCCATCCTCTGATGGCTACTTCCAGCAGGATAATGCACCATGTCACAAAGCTCGAATCATTTCAAATTGGTTTCTTGAACATGACAATGAGTTCACTGTACTAAAATGGCCCCCACAGTCACCAGATCTCAACCCAATAGAGCATCTTTGGGAAGTGGTGGAACGGGAGCTTCGTGCCCTGGATGTGCATCCCACAAATCTCCATCAACTGCAAGATGCTATCCTTTCAATATGGGCCAACATTTCTAAAGAATGCTTTCAGCACCTTGTTGAATCAATGCCACATAGAATTAAGGCAGTTCTGAAGGCGAAAGGGGGTCAAACACAGTATTAGTATGGTGTTCCTAATAATACTTTAGTTGAGTGTATACCTCAATTAAATAGGCTACATTTTGAAAATAAAAAATATAAGGTTAAATAAATATTATATATAAATATTAGTTAAAGAATAATTTGTTTATATTTCCCCACAGACGTGCCTCATATGCCTCTTTGTGCTGAAAGGGATGACACAAGCAGGAAAGAAGCATCGTTTTCTAATATCTTCATGTTTTCTCCTGATGTTCCAAAACTGATAGGCTACTTGTAGTAAAATGTGAAGAACGAAATTATCTTCCGCAGCGTCAAGAACTTAGGCTTTGTTTGATTATGCACTGTGAGAGAAAGCGAAACAAAAAATCTCCGGCGTGTATGAAATACGCTATGCACATAAACTTGACCAAGTCTCATAGCACAAACTGTGTTAAATAAAGTAAAGTTTGAAGTAAAATGTTTCTGTCCTACTCCATTTTCTACTTTACCACAGTAAATGATGCGAATATAGCCTACTCCTAAATAAATCAAACAAGGAAGAAACGTTTAATCCCCTGTGAGAGACGTAATTGAGGATTTGGGAAAAGAAATAAGAGATTCCATGTCCAGTAGAATAAAATGGAGTAAGCCTTTTGTTAAATTTGTGGAAAATCGTGTGACCAGATAGCAAAACGCAAGCAAATTTATATTTGGCTCACCACACAAAGATTCCTCTCTCGTTTGGCATGAATCCATATGTTTCCATGGCTGTGATGTAACATTTAATTGCGAACCTATTATTTATTTTGTAAATAAAGCTTTGCGCTTCACTCGTGTCATAATATTCACGTAAAACAACTTCACAAACAAAACAAAGTGTTTTGGCCGACCACCGCCGGTGCTCCCTACTTAGTTGATCTGCGACTTTACATTCTCCTATGTGCTGATTTACAGCCCAAGAGCCGATGGCCCCGTTTGACGTTAGCTAAATATTTTATAATATATGTTTAGTAAGCAGGATTTGATGCCCGCATTCCTACACTTATAAAATGCAATTCAATGTGGAAGTAATCCAAGTATTCAGAATACGTTACTCAGATTGGCGCATGTAATAAACTGTTTTTCCCTTATTCATTGTGTCAGGCTGTCTGTTGCGATGTGTTCATCGCGCGAGTTCATATCGCGATGACAATGAAAATTCAATGTATCGTTCAGCCCTAGTTTGGATTTCATTTGGAAAGTGCTTAAGAGTCAGTGATTGGATCATTATTGCAGTGATTTTTATGTTTCTAGCATGTTATATGTTTGGCAACAGTTCTTCCAACCCTAATTGATGGATTGTGAAGCTTTTCATTTCTTAAAGGTCCCGTTCTTCGTGTTTTTTTGAAGCTTTGATTGTGTTTACAGTGTGCAATATAACATGTGTTCATGTTTCGCGTGTAAAAAAACACAGTATTTTTCACACAATTTACTTATCTGTATACCGCTGTTTTCACTGTCCTAAAAAAGATGACTTCCTTGTTCTATGAAGTCCCTCCTTCAGAAATACGTAACGAGTTCTGATTGTGCCAACGGTTCCTGTGTTGTGATTCGACAGCAGCTTAGCGCAAGTTGTACGGAAAGGTCACGCGTCTTAACGGGGAGATGTATGCGCTCAATGATCTCTACAGCGTCCCTGTGAAAGCCAAACAAAGGTGATTTGACTCCGGGATGAAAATAACAGAGTCTCGACTACATGGCGACAAACACACTCAAGCTACAGTTCCTTTTCTCCACGCGACTGTCCTCTTCTCCACGTGGGACAGCAACAAGACCACGCCCCCTTCTTGTGGGCGGAGGTTAGTCTGTTCTACTGACTGACGTAATTAATGTAGGAAGTACCAGGATGTAGTCCAAGCCAGCCGTTCGCTGTAGGCTTTGAAAGGGAACTTCTGTTAAATAAAATATCTCGCTTGGCATTGAACTTTGAGCTTTATAATTTTACAGGTATTATTTATGCTCTAACAGCAACATTACACACTAACTAAAGTTTGAACAGTGGGATCACGAAGAACGGGACCTTTAAACAACCATGTAGGAAGACACATCATGGCCATATTCCAGGATAACAATGTCAAGATTCATCAGGCTCAAACTGTGAAAAAAATGGTTGCGAGGGAGCATGAAGAATCATTTTCACACATGAATTGACACCTCTGAGACCAAAGCTTAAATTCATTGGAAGTCTTTGGGATGTGCTGGAGGAGACTTGACAGAGTGCTTGACTCTTTCATTGTCAATACAAGATCTGGACCAAAAATTGATGCACCTCTTGATGGAAAAACATCACAGCATTTCATCAAGAGGTGCATTCATTTTGATCCAGATCTTGTATTGACAATGCAAGAGTCAAGTACTCTGTCAAGTCTCCTCCAGCACATCCCAAAGACTATCAATGAATTTAACCCCCACGATCGACTTGCTTTTTTTCTTATCAGTGCCAAAGAGACTCAAGTAACTCTGTCGTTTTTTATCATTCAGCCAAGTGTTATACATCATTATAATCTGTTAAGTTTCTATTTTTTTGTACAGTCACAATAAAAACAAAATGTTGTGCTTTTTGCAAAATAAAGAAAACAAACATGATGCGTGATCTGCAGCCTCTCTGTCAAAGACGTTCATTCAGATAGTCATTCAGATAAAATTAACTCTAGCTTAGTGAATACTTGTCTCACAAACATGAGACATATGTCTAAAGAAACGTTGAAATGTCAGGTTTTAAATAATGTAAACCAAATCGAAAACAAATATTCTGTGTTTATGTAATCTGTTTGAAAAGAGAGAGATGTCAGTCGTTCGCGAGCGTCTAATTATCCGCTAATGCGACCACACCCACGGAGCGCGCGTTCTTTGAGATTCAAATACTACAAGATCCAGAGTCGACACCCACACCAACTCAAACAAACAAGTGTAGTGCTATATATACTTCAAGCTTTAGTCAAAAGTCTTGTGGGCACATATCTATTGTATGTTTTGAGGCCTTAATTTAATTATTTTTTTTATTATTTTTTTTTAAACCATGCATAAACATTATTCTCTCAAAAATACAAGCATGTACCTACATGTTACTCAGATATTATGGTAGCCCAGTTTGTGCTGAATACAGTGTAATTACACTTTTGCCATTAATGTGTTTATAAGCAACTGAAAAAAACACAAATGTCAGAGCATGTCAAAACTTCTAAAGGGCCCCAAAACAGCTCAGACTTCAGAGGGTTAATGTCTGGACTCAAGAGGTGCCAATTCATGTGTGAAAATGATTCTTCATTTTTCATGTTAGTGAATCACAACACACTGGGCCTGCTAACCAATCTGAGGCCATTGTGTATTTCTGAGGGAAGGGCTTCATAGAACCAGGAACTCATCAGACCGTTTTTACGAGAAGGGACACAGTGGTGTAGAATAAAGGTAAACTATGTCAAAAATAATGCGTTTTTTAACAAACGAAGCATGAACCCATGTTAAAGTGCACCCCATAAACACAATCAAGCCTTCAAAAAAAGCTGATCAACCACCCCTTTAAATCCAAACAGTGACTTTTTTTGGGCCCGGGCAGTGTATTATGACAATGCTGAATTTTCAACATCATTACTCCAGTCATCAGTGCCACACGATCCTTCAGAAATCATTCTAATTTGCTGATTTTATCCTTAAGAAATATTTCTTATTATTACAACAGTTGTGCTGCTTAATTATTTGGTGGAAACCATAATTAAAAAAAAAACCCAGATTCTTTGACAAATAGAAAGTTCAAAAGAACAGTTAAAAAAAACTCTTTTGTGGATTCTTAATGCATTCTCACTGAATAAAAGTATTACATTCTTTAAAAAAAAAAAATCTTACTGACCCCAAACTTTTCAATGCCTATTCAATGTTCAGAAACAGTGAACTGAATAGGTGCTATTATTCTTAAACAGTAGAATGAAATAGAGTTTGAGCTGTTTCTGGCAGCTCATTTGGCCATTTTTTGAATGTGAACGTGAATGAGATTTCAGAGCTTCAGCAGAGAGGAAGTTTATCAGTAAAGAACTTAAATCAAATGAAACTATTGCTCTGCAACCACACAATCAGCTTTCTTTCTATTATGTTGCATTGAGCCATTGAATACACTCTGCTTTTAAGAAGACACGCACACTAAAAGATGATGTGGATAGTGCAATCACTGGTCTTTCACTAAGTCTTGGCCCTGAGGTCTATTTATCTGTGCATATTTAACAGGTGTGCAGTGCTGTGCAGAACCAGGACTTCACAGTGATTGAGGACTACTGTTTAGGCCTGAAGGCGCTGCTGTATCTCAAAAGCATAGAGGAGCTGCACGATTGGGATGGCCAGTCTCCTCCCACCATACGCCACCAGAAGGGCAAACCCGTCCCCCGCGTGGAGGAGCTCGTCGGAAAGGTGAGCATCTCTGTGACTGGTCGCCTAAGGCTCGTTGTAGAAAACAGAACTCTCTGTGGTGTTTTTCTGGTTAACCTTTAGTGATTTGTGTTGCAATTAAAGAGGCAAAATCCGCCTGGTGTGGAGATAATGCTTTATTGAGTCATGAAGGATGTTTAAGGTTGTGGGTGTTAGTAACATAGCCATGAGGGGGATGCTAAAAGGGGTGAGAGTAATTTACTTTCCTCTGCTTGGCGTGAAAGAAGCCCCAGGCTTCCTCAGGCCATTTAGTGACCCCGTGACCGTTTGACCAATGGTGGCCCTCGGCTATGCTGCGCTGTCAAATGTGGTGTGAAACCCATCTACTTTTGCACAAATCTAACAAATACTTCTGTGATCGATATTTTGGGCTTTAGTTGTGAATTACATTACACACAGAGAGCACAAAATGTGAGGGTGTTGAAATGTTAGATAATCAAAGCTGTTGTGTTTTTCGACTGGAATTACCATATATTTATTTTTAATATCACTAACGTATTCGAATTGTGATTATGTTTGTCTCTCTCTCTCTTGGTCACAGCCAAACTCAGCCCTCCATTGAAATTTCATAGTTGCACAAAAAGATATTTTCCCCATCACTACACCGTATTCACGCAGCATAAAAACGAAATCACACAAACATATGCAAATGTTTCTCTCTCCATAAACAGCTTTGTGCTTCTGTTAAAAGTGATGGAGGGGGGAAAACACTGTGAACTGATAAGTGCTATTCCTCGACTACGACATGTTTTTGAAAAACATGAGGGGCGAAATATCTCTGGTGCCAACATGGTGTCTGTAGAGCTCTGTCCAGAAACAAGCACACAGTTTTGGGAGACTAGGAGTGGGAGGAGGGTGTTTAGACACTTTTATTTGCTTTTATTTAAAAACACTGGAAGATCATATTTTTGTCAATGCAAATACAGACAATTTTCTAAATCATTTAGTTTTTGTCTTATTGTCCAGTAAAAATGTATAAACATTCTTAAAGATAAGGATGATAAACCTTGTAATGGTGCAAAATAGACGATGTAGCTAGAAGATCCATTACATCATTTATGCAAATTATATTATATTATATTATATTATATTATATTATATTATATTATATTATATTATATTATATTATATTATATTATATTATATTATATTATATTATATTATAATGTTAATTATATTATACAACAGTTCTTTCTGGTTCTCGAATCTGATTGGCTTAGAGCTTTTTCCAGGCGTGCAATATTCCCGCAGTATCAACACTAGGACCGTTTCACCGTTTGTATCACTTCGCTTGCAACATTTCTCACAGAGAGTGTCATGGCGGACGAGCAAACCACCATCATTTTACAAATACTACTGTTATTGTGTCACATAATGTAGTTGTAAGAGCGGCAACCTCCCCCAGCTTCTTTTGAAGCCAACACGGAAGTGACTTAAACTGCAATTCATCAACAGGCTCCAGAAGGGAGCAGAATCTCATTGAGCCCCATGTTAAAATGCCCAACTTTACAGCAGAAAAAAAAAACATGTTTACAGCCTGGTACAAATTGTGGTTTTGGTCTTTACGGCTAATTTTGCCCTTCATGACAACTGTGAGGGGGGTGAATTTTTTATAACTCATTTGTTTACATTATATAAAGCCTTAAAGTTCCGCATAATTAAGGGCGTGGCCACTTTGAGTGACAGGTGGATAGCCATTTATCTGCTGTCTGTTAGTCATCACGTCACCTCAGCTCCACCCACATCCCGCCTCTTTGTCCATTTTCAGTTACCCAGGAGTGACGCGCGGGGATGCGCTGCCAAGATGGCAACGGCCGACTTTACGCTTCAAAACTGCTCTTCAGAAACCTATGGGTTCCGTTGGTTCAACCCATTATGTGGAGAAAAATTCTGGAATGTTTTCCTCAAAAAACTTAATTTCTTTTAGAAAGAAAGAAAGACATGAACATTTTGGATGAGATGGGGGTTGAGTAAATTATCAGGAAATTTTCATTTTGAAGTGAACTAATCCTTTAACTGTTAAAAAGACAAAGACACCTCAGCGGACATCCAAACTGATTTTGTGATTATGAATATAATATTGACCTGAAGATATCAGCTAGATGCAGTTAATGCACTTAGTCCATCTCTCATAATACTCTGCTCTAATACAATAAGCTTCAATGGAGCGACTCAGCGTTCCTTCGTTACAAGTTCTAAAGTGAAGGTTTAGAATTAGTAAAGAAAGCTTAGTACACTAGGCCTTGTGCCTACAGCCAGATCACAGCAGTGCTGATATACAGCCATATCACACTGCTACTCATGTGATATTACTCATTTATTTTATATTATATTATATTACAATTTAAATTTTAGACATGAAATCATTTTTATTTATCGATCTAGCAGCTTTGCTTTTTTGCTTATTGCTTATTTTCTGCAAAGCAAGATGAAACAACACTTAATTTTAGCTGAATTTATAATCCAAGCACTGAGAGAGAAAGTGAAATGGAAAAAGTCTACTTATTTATTAATTGGTGTGTGTGCGTGTGTTTTGTGTGATTTATAGTCATTTTTTGTGAGGTACTTCTGTCTTTTTTTCTGGTTCAAATCATGCTGGTCACAGAGGTTCTGATTTTAGGTGGATCTTTAGAGAGATGTTGCATGTTGAATTTTAAGGAATTCTATATTCCTTAAAGGTGCCCTAGAATGATTTGAAACAACATTTTAAATTGTTCTCTGGTATCTACATAGAGGGTATATGGCTTATTTAAGGTCAATAATTGTCCAGCTACGGTTTTACAGGTCCATTTACAACTCTAGAAATCATCCCCAGGATGAAATGGTCTATTTTTGCCTTATTTGGAAGGGTCATGAATATTAATGCAGAGTTCTGCTCTGATTGGCTGTTTCACTGCGGCTCAATGATAGCAGGCTCAACTTTACTGACCGTCTTGACGATGGAGAGATTAGGCATTCAACCTTATATATATCAATCAGTATATAATCATACTTCAGTTGTCAAAAGTATAAATAAATAAATATCAAATTACTATCGTTTCAACTTAAATGGTGGAGGTGTTGACGTTAGCTAGAAGGATCGAGTGAGCTATGTGTAAGCAACTAAACTAACATAGTATGTTACGTATCTATGGTTGCATTTACTAATTTATGACAACACTGGCATGAAATAATATTAACCTTTGTCATTAGACATACTATTTAGTTATGTAAGCCACTTGGATTATCCTATTCTTACCGTATAGCATCTTGCGTTGGATATAGACAACAACAGGAATATTATCGTTAATGTTGTCTCTCTAAGAAACTTTCGATTTAATCAGAAATGGTTTAGACAGTCAAGAAGTGGATAAAATCACTTACTGGTTGCAGGTATATGGTTGGAATTGCCCCTTTCTTCAGTGTCAGACGCTGACCAAAGCCTGCTTGATATTGTCCCAGGTTTGAAAACTGTCCGTGGTCAAATGGGCTGAGCAAACTAACAACTTTGAATTAAATTGTTGCGGTATCCGATTATAAATAAACATCAACCATGCCTGTTGACATGTTTTATTTGTGGGAAGAGTATGAAACGTCTTCACATCCCCTGCACAGCCTGGAACATAACATTTGTTTCCATGATCTGCCATGTTCGCTATGCTCGCGTCAGGCTTACTGCTGCAGAACTCCAGTTGATACGGCGGCTGCGCAGTTTCGCCAGATAGTGAACATGTGCTTGCTTATGCAAATGTTGGGGGGCGTACATATTAATGATCCCATCGATTGCATCACTGCTGGTGTTATGTTGAGATTCGCCTATTTTTCCGTGGTGTTTTTCACAAACGAGATTTACATATGAAGGAGGAGGCAATGGTGTTTGAGACTCACTGTATGTGATTTACATGTACTGAACTCCTGTTATTTAACTATGGCAAGGTTAATTCATTTTTCATTCTAGGGCACCTTTAAGAAAAAAACAGCATGTAAAGCAGATCCCACACACTTGCACTGTTATATGAATGTTTGCTGTTGTTAAGAAATGGAGTGAGGACACTGGCAAAATGTTTCCATTATATTTGCACCCTGATGAGAGGAGACACAAAAAAAAGATGCGTGGTCTTGGCTAATACAGTATTTCTTTCTCAAATGCACTGCCTGATGCCAATTAAAGTGCAGAGATCAATGCCCACCATGATACCAGCGCTGAGCTCCTTACATTAACATGAGCTTGGGGATTAATGTTTTGTTATTTTATCCCGTATTATTTAGTGCATTACATAAAAGGATCCTGTAAATTGAAAAAGCGCTATTGGACAAAAAAGCCAAACTTTAATGAAGTTACACTGATTATAAGCTACATTGGTGTAGTAGCTGCACATTTTGTAAGAGTTTTCCTGGAACAGTTTATTGAACATTTAGAAAAAAATATAAAGTTTGCCTATGTATTGTTTGTTGAGTATAATATGTGATACGTTTTAAGCTTTTATGGATCATAAATTATGATATAGGATATCATGTGGAGCTCGTACTTAAGGAGGAAAATACTCCTCAATTTCATTCAAAGGCCCAAAATTTGCAAGTTATGTAGTTTAATTGTTGGGGGCAAAACCTATAATGTAATGCAATATAATGATGATTGAGAGATGTGTAAATAAACGTTCCTCAAAAATCAAGTAAACTCAAGTTGCTTCAGTCCAGTAAGTGTTTATCTTGAAATATTACTTATTCTTACATTTAATGAGACATGCCCCACGTTCTGATGGGGAACATTTTTTTACAATTATACAAAAAATACTAAAAAGTGTGAACTACACTGTAAAAAAAATAATTTTCATGATTTTTTTATCACAACTTTTTATCTTTTGTCAATTCAACTAAAGCCCTATTCGCACGGGATTAGTATTATCTGGGGACCCCCACCCCCCACATCTGAATTTCGTGTAGCGCATTTGTACGGGATAAGCAAAGCCTGTGATTTTACTCAAATTTACTGACTTATCTCCCGGATATGATGTCAAGACTTGGAAATGTTTTGTCAATATAGATATAGCTGTGTGATATAGGCTATCATAGAAGAAGGTTCCTTACTGCATGCTGCCATATGTTTTCTAGGCTTGCTGCGATGGTCTGTGTTACATCACTTTCCCACCATCGTTTAGATTTTTTATAGCAATAAAAATTATTTAGTTCAGTTAGAGAAAAGAAGCTACAATTAAAAACTGAACTGAGCACAGACCCGCAGCAGGAATCAGATATCATTTATCACGAGAGTGAGGAGCTGACAATGTGACGGTGGAAGATTTGGTTTAAAAGCTAAATGTAAAAGCGCCCATTTAAGCAAACTTGTCATTGTACTGTTCTGTTGTTGTGCTTTTCATTAAGAATAACATTGAACACACCATTCAAGTAATTCACTCCCAAATTGGTTCTAATTCTAAGTGAAAGTTTAATGCGCACATCCAAACAGGCATTGAATGCAGCATCCATTCTTCTCAAAAGATGGATAAAAATGCGCACAGGAAACAAAAACCTTATATTGCGTTCACACCAAATGCTAATTGAGCATCTGGCGTGAGTGATTTCCATGTTAAGTTAATGGAAAGGCGCGTTGACGCGCGTCTGGAGGTCCTGTGGCGCGATAGACGTGTTTTGCACGGCACAATGGACGCGATTCCGCCTCATTCGCGCTTCCAATTCGCGCGAATGACATGAATTGGACGCAAATTGAGCGTCTTGCGCTTGATTGGTGCTTTTTGTGCATTCATGCGTTTGAAGCGAATTCGCGTCTGATGCCCGAGTTGAAAAATCTGAACTTTGGCGTCAATTCCCGTCGCGTTAACCAATCAGGATCCTGGTTGCTGCTGTCACGTGGTAAAGTGATGTGATGAGAAACCCTGCATAATTTAAAAATACTACTATTGTGTCACAAAATGTAGTTTTAAGAGTTTTTCAGGTGGGAATGTAGTTGTTTAAAGCTCAAATCTGTGGTTTATTTATAAAGAGCACCTATTATAAAAAAATAATCTTGTGTTTTTAGAGTCGTGAGATCCAGGCGATCACCGGGCACTCAGCGCTCATTAACCCCGGCAAGAGCAGCCTTTCCTCGGCTAGTCCTTCTGACGTTTGCCGTGGGCTCTGATATCCTGTAGTGGTTCGTCTTGTGTGAATCTAACGGGCGATCTTTGGTATCATTTGTTGTCTGCCAAATCGTTTTGACTGAGGGCAAAGAGAAGTTTCATAACTTAATTTTTTAAGGATATTTAAATATACATGCAGTGATGATAATGTACTGCGTTGCCTGGACCACATTTGGGTGACTTTTAATGTTTAATATATATTTTTAATGAAAATGAAAAGAGGCAGTGGTGTTTTATGACAGATTTCTCCTGGAGCGCCTTGAACACGCGTCTATTTCGCTTCAAACGCTCAATTTATACTCGCGCCCAATACGCTGAGGACGAGCGAATGGATTCAAAATGTTCATGCGTCAAACTAGACGTGTTTTTGACACTCTATTCGCGTTTGGTGTGAACACAGCATTACAAATACAGATGTGGTCAATTCACACGGGATTAAGATCACAGACAAACTCCGCGATTATTACAAATTACTAGAGATCACCAGGTAATACTAATCCCGTGTGAATAGGGCTTTAGATAATTAATAGGGCTCAGATAACATAATATTTTGTGTTTCTATTTATTAAACCAATTTCCTTCATTTTATTAACTCAACTTTTTAATTTCAACAAACTCAATTTTAAGGCAACCAGGTAATTTACTTTTTTAAGTTAAACCAACAATATTTTTTACAGTGTATCAATCCGACAACAGAAGGAATGGAGTAGATTGTGTACAACAGATTTTTCATATTGATAATTTAGAGGCCTTAGAAATGTACATATCAAATATGATACAGTAGGTTTCATAGGTTTAAGCACGGTAATCAGCAATGTCACTGCAGGTCAGACCCTTCACGTGTCATGAAATCATCTGATGATCCAACCCAACAGATTTCTCACTTTCCCTCACATCCAGACAACAATAAACTATGAACTATGCTTTCCGTAGCTTACGTCTATCAAGTGAGGTCTGTTTAAGTGTGATTAGCAGCCATTACAAGGCAAGGATAAAGCTTAACGCTTCTCTCGTCGAATCCCTTGGCAATCGGCCTGATGCTACAGAACATAGGAGGCCGGGCTTCCATTCGAATTATCCTATAATTTAAATCACTCAGCCCACACTGACATAATGTGCGCTCCTTCCTCCACTGCACTCTTGATTTACAATCCAGAGGGGAGATGGGAAAATTGACAAGCCCTGTGTTTTGGAAAGCTCTGCATCTAATTAGCAGAGGCTTTCTGGTTGCCCGGGACATGAGATTTGGCAGTGCGTGTAGCTCCTCTCATTAAAACAGCACTCCTCGTGGAGTGGACCGGCAAAAAAAAAAAAAAAATCCATCTCAATAGAAAGAAAGAAAAAGGAAAGATTCCTTTTCCACCAACACGTTTGAATAACTGTTATTTAGTGTGCGCGCTTTTAAAGGCAAGTATTCAACCTGTCTGTTTAGCAGACGCCCAAAGCAAATGGCATTTTCTTTTCCTTTCAGTGTTTCTTTGTACAAAAAAAAAAACACACATTCTTTGTGAAAACTCCTATCATTATATTTCTTTTCCATTGTTAAATGTATTGCTTTGTAGACTCTCCTTTGAATCCTTTAAATGATCTATGAGTGAATTAGCATAATACAGATACGCTGTGACTCGTCACTAAACAGAAAACAGAGAAAGAGACAACGAGAGAGGAAGAGCTCATCTAATAGGACTGAATGGGTTGATGTGACTGCAGTTTGTGTGTCTGGAAGACATGAAGTTATAATAGGCATACGGGATTTGCGCTGGTTGGCATTTAAGTACCCAGCATTTACTCACAAGACTGCCGAAGGCAAAATGGTGGTCAGTTGCTTTGTGTGTGGTTTTGGTGAGATTTGAGAAGGATGTGCTTTGGTTCTGTTTCATGGCACCTTTGTCTGTGTGGGCTGTGTATTAGAATAGATGTTTGTCCCGTTGAAAGTTTATTTAGGCTAAAAAGAACACTGAAATGGAGTATTTTATATTGTGTCATTAAAGAAATTGTGTTCAAAGCTGAATGGACAGCATCTGTGGCATGTTGATTAGCTACAGAAAATAATTTCAACTCAGTTTTCACATGCTTATGAAGAACACTTTGATTGAAATACTCTTTGTAAGTCTGTGGGACAATTTTTGTACATTTAACCAATGGACTTCCAACATGAGCTCAAATTTAGCTGATAAGCGAACATTTTTAATTGGCTATTCTTCAGTATTAACCAACAAGCCTTAAATCAAAAGTGACCACCATTTTTTTTTAGCTCCACGCTTTATACTTTTCCGATCACTCAAATTGAGTGGACGACAGTGGTTTACTGTTTGCTGTTTATGATAAACTCATCTATTTATCTCAACTTAGTTGTTTATTAAAAAACAATACTTTATAACCGAACAAAGGTTATTTAACAATTAATGAATATTAATGAATACTTTTCATGTCTGATAAACCTTTAAATGGCTGATATTAAATTATTGAATATTTTATCTAAATAAATAAATATTTTTTTTTTAGAAGATTTTACTTTTTAACATGTTATTAAATTATTATTATTATTATTATTAGTGATTTTATTATAAACTTTAAAAACTTTAGGATTTAAAGAGGTCATATGATGCTTTTAGAAGTTCATTATTTTGTTTATTTGGTGTAATAGAGTAGGTTGACATGCTTTAATATTCAAAAAAATATATTTTTCACATACTGTACAGTACATTATTGCAGTAGCTCTATTCCCAGTCTGTCTGAAATGTGTTGGCTTCTACAAAGTTCCTCCTTCCGAAAGCTCAGAGTTCTCTGATTGGCCAGCTAACCCAGTGCGTTGTGATTGGCCAAGCGTGTGTGGAAAATGTAACACCCGTTACCATAATCGCGAGCTTTCGCTTCCAAGGCTTTAAGCTATTATAAACACACAGTTAATAATGTTGACGGTATTACTATCAGTTTGAGCCCAAGTCAGATTCTGAAAATGCGGATAGTCAAGCCAAACGATTGTAACCAACTTTGCAATCATAACTTGAGCAGAATGTTTCACAGTGGTAAGTAGTCTTTGTTTGTAGTCAGCATTGCTCCCCAGGTTCGAGAAGCTCTGTATTGTATGTAGTCAGCATTGTATTCCCCCAGGTTCGAGAAGCTCTGTAAACCTCTGTAAAATGCACTGTGCACAAGCAAACTTTTGGGTTGTACTGTTCAGAATTTTTTTTTATCCATTGTCAGAAAACCAAACAAAGTGTTTTTGCAAGCGCAGTGCCTCCATGAAGTGGCGAAAACTCTACAATTCACTGAAGCCTCGCCTTCTTTCTTTGCGTATGCCTTTGGGTGGGCATTATGCTAACATTTCACATTGTGACCTAGACGTTTGAGGAAATAATATCTGGACTTCGATCGAAGAGTTTAAGACAGGTCTGGAACAGTGTTCTCTGTTAGATAGAATAAATCCGTTTGTGGGTATGAGTTTTGTAACTTTGCAGATTGTATGCATACACACACAGATACATTACACATTAAAGAAAAGGGAAAACACAAAAACCACCATATGACCCCTTAAAAGGAAATCTCAAAGTAAAAGGGTATACACACCAGGGTATACACTCATACACAATTAACCTTTAAACGCACACCTCAGGTCTTTAGTGACCCCGGATAGCATTCATTTCTTTAAAGTTAGACATCAACCTTCTTAGTATTCCTTAATCAATTTATTATAAACAATATAACAAGAAAAATATATATAAAAGAATGCCTGTTTTCCCATCATTTTTTTGTGAAAAATTGTATAGGGTCGATAACGACCCGAGGTGTGTAACAGTGTAAGTATATTTTTTCTGCACAACAATAATTGAATCTTTGTTGACTGAATAAGTGCAATTCACCTTTATTCCACAAGGTGGTATTGTCTGATACAATGATGAAGTGACGTTTCACTCATAGTTACCGCAGGCAGAAAACAAAAGAATAGGAAGTATCATCAGCAAAACTTGAAATGGCTCAGTGATTTATTGCAGAGCAAGTAATGAAAGCAATCAAATATTAGTGTCACTGTCACTTGATGGTGGATCAGGTAAAGAAGCTGTCAACGATCAAAAGATTGATTTTGAAGATGGTGAAATTATAGTTTTGAGGATATGTTTGAGATCACGAATATGAGCCAGATGTTGAATGTACTCTGAAATGAGCTCTGACGAGGACAGTGATGATGGTATAAAATGTCTGCTCAAACTGAACCCTTCCAAGCTCCAAAAGGTAACAAAATATGCTTTATTTTATTCTTCTGTAATTATTACTCTAATATCAGGAGAGTTTTATATTATCGCGCAAAACAGGAGAGTTCACAAAAGAGAGATTCTCCCATTTTAGCAACTTTACATTGGCTTCCTATTAAGTTTAGAATCGATTTAAAAGTTGCAGTATTTATGTACAAGTGTACATAGTGTACAATCTGGTGTTGCACCAAAATACATTAGTGACCTTCTGATTCCTTACACTCCCTTGTAATCAGCTTCTTTTAACTGTCCCACATTTTTGCTGTAAAACTAAGGGTGGTCGGGCCTTCTCTGCTGCAGCAGCAGCACCTAAACTCTGGAACAGTCTATATTATGTATCTGCCTTGTTTCTTTTTATGCTTTCCTTTATATGCATTTTGTCTTATTGTACAGCACTTTGGCGTAACTCTGTTGCTTTTAAATGTGCTTTATAAATAAAATTTGACTTGACTTTGAAGACATTAATGCATTTAAGTGTTAAAAATCCTGTATCGGCTGAAACCGATAAGTGTAAAACCTCTTTAATATCAGTCGATAATCAATACGGTACCTATATATTGTGCATTTAAATTATTAATATTTCATTTGTGGCCTAGTGGTTAGTGTGACGTGTTGATGCTGTGGTGCTCATTCAAGTTCAGCTTGTTCTCGTGATCTCCCCCATCATTTCCTGTCTGCTCTTGACTATCGCTGTCAGAAAATGGCAAAAAGACCTGAAATAATATATGTATAATTCATATTTTTATGGCACACCCATAGGCTGGTTCTTTGAATAGTAAACTGTCACCACGTTTTAAATAAAGTAGCGTTCAAAGTTGCTGTGTAATCAAGGTTCCACAAGCAAGCCAGTCATCTCTCTGATTATTCTGACTAATGCACTGTTAATGACATATCTTTGTCTAGTCTGTGTGTTTTGTGCTTGAGAATAGGTCTGTGTGTGTAGTCAGCTTGTGTACGTTTATCTCCCCAGCCGCCGAAGGGTTCCTCAGACTGTCTGCTGCAGGGCTGGAGCGCTTGATTCATTAGACTGTCAGCCTGTGCCTGAGAGAGTAATGCTTTTATGCAGGATTAGAACAGGGCCACCAGTGTTAGCTCTACAGGGAAATAAATACATGGAGGATGAGCCACACCACCACCACCCCCTCCCTCCAAGCTAGCCATTAGTCCTGCAGTCAACAATGCCACCGTAGATTTGTTTCTCTGATTCCTCGGATAGGTCCTGCTTTACCAAAGGCCACAGTTCTCTTTCGGGCTGCTACTTTTTGGGAAAAAAAGAGACTCGTGAGAAGTTTGACGCGGGCGGCTAATAACTGAGTCCTTTCTTGTCGTGCTTTGATTCTTTTGCTTTGCAGCGGAGACACTTCCATCTGGCCATGGTGGAAATTAAGGGTTACAGGCGGTTGTGGATGACAGCTTTGAGGAGATTGTGTGACTGAGAAAATGTTAGACCAATTTAAATGTCCTATCGTTGGGACGAATGGATTTGTGGCAGGCGCTGTAAGGAATATTTGTTGCGGGAAAGGTGGAATAGGGTGTTGTTAAAATGCTTGAATAACCGAACCGTTCTCATGCAGAGAGGTCATGAAGAGAGATGCAAAATGAAACCGCAAATTATGAAAATTCAGTGTTTGCTGGAACGTTTCAAATTATAAATATGATAATTAGCCCCCCTCCAAAAAAGACTTCTTCTTGAAAGAGCATTTATAAAACTGAAAATATCAGTTATTGGAAGCGGTACCCATCAGCAACCCATAAGTCCATTTCCCTCAAATTACCATTCATTACCATTTTAGTGTCAAACCATTAGTTTGACCAGCTAATCCTTGCAATTACCGGTAGTATTATACGATTTCCTAACAATTCATTGCAAATTCTCTTTATGGCTCCATTAAAAGGATGGCTAATTTTGTGGCAAACTTGATTTCTCGTCACTGGAGCCGGAGTTTCCTGTCGAATGGCCTTTGGAGAACAAAGCCTCGAGGCACTTTTATGGCCACCTCTCAGGCTCGGTGCATCGGTATGAAAGTGTGACTGTGAATACGAATCGCCTCTTTAGCCCTGCTGCTCTGGAGGGTCAGGCATGTGTGCAAGACTCGGAGGCAAAGATAGCACTACAACCACTTTTGTTCTAAATGGATGTGGGAAGTGATAGCAAGGATGTTTTAGCACACTTTCGATTAGATTGGTGTAAAAGCTGAGGTTAAATATGGATATGAATTCACATGACGTCCATCTCCATCGTATCTTGGTATCATTTTGAAACTAACTTAAAAAGTCATTAGCATACATTATATAATGCTACATAGATCAGTAGTTAATGTAGCCTACGTACATAGACAAATATAGAATTTAATAAATCAAAGTTTAATGATGTTTCAAACTACCTGAAAGTACATTAGCTACTGATATGTCAAATATTTTGAGACTTCCTTTGAATAGATTCAACTTGTTTCAACTGTCATCTTTCTCTCCAAAAGAGTCTGCCTAGCTTTGGACCATACTTACAGACGAAGACTCAAGCCCTGGCGAAGTACAAGAAGATTCTAAAAGACGCTAGTGGCAATGTGATCACAGACACCAGCGATGCTAGAGTTAACATCCCCAAAACACCCGTCCCCAACGTGAAAGTAAGTATCATCTCACCATTTGGTGTTTGAGGCATTGCATTTTTCCAGCGATGTAGATATTAGGGATGTCAGTCAATTACAAGATGTATTCAAATGAATTACAAATTAATTAGATGATATTTTGATTAGTCAAATTATACTGTATATACACAAATATATTGCTTTGATTACTATTGTATGTATGCACTGACATTCAAAAGAAGCATTTCATTGATCAAAAGTGACAGTAAAGACATTGTTAAAAAAAGATTTGTTTCCAATTTTGAACTTTTATTCATCAAAAAAGTTGAAAAAACTGTTTTAACGTATCCACAAAAATAGTAAGCAGCACTTCAACATTTAAAATAAATGTTTCTTGAGCAGCAAACCACCATATTAAAATAATTTCTGAAGATCATGTGACATTGAAGACAATCATTGCAAATAGACACGATATGCATATCGCAATGGCTTGCGATATCTGAATGATTTTAATAGGCTACTTCAAAAAGCTGCGGAAAATCAAGCGTATAGCGTCAGTTCTGGCAGGTCACGTTAGTCAAACTCGCATCAGCTGTCTGTCAGCTGATCACGTCTACCTATAGGAATACGACGTCTATCACTGCATGCATATATAGAGCTCCTCAGTACTATCAGCAGCTATCGCGTTTCTCCAGAGCTCATTTACCCTCCTCCACCCCCAGCTCCTCCTCTCTTCAGTCAGGATTTGGTATTCTAATTTCCCTTGAATTGGTTATGTTGGTTCTGTTCTGTTTATTGCTGCTCTCCCTGCTCTCATCCATGCTAGGCTGCATGGATGCGCAAGGAGTTCTTGCCCAGAACAGAACCATACTGCCAATCCAAACTATATGCTAATAGTCAATCAATCATCTTTGACGATAGTGGTCCTGACAGAAGTCAAATTTTAGGTCGACGCATATAGCGGGGAATAGACTGGGCACGCGACTGTTACTTATGTGTGACTTTCTTGATGTTAAATAGAGTTAAGTGCAATAAGCTGCAGAAAAAACTCACTGCTGTACTCCCGCTGTCTGACACACACCCAAAGCGTGTGAAAAGTGTAAAGTGACAGCAGCCTAATACAGTATACCAGCTGCTATCTGTCAAACAACAAAAGAAAAAAAGACAATCACTCGCTGCTCTTGACTGAATAACTTTTGTAGCTTTAAAATGAAACAATGTACATTTAATTCATGTGAAGACTATGCAGTGTTTTATTTGTACATAATATATTTTTACATATACATTTACATTTTTTTCATTTTCTGTATTGTTTCTTACATGAATGAACTGTTAAATAGATCTAATGTAGACCTACCTGAAAAACTTAAAGTCCTGTTTATTACATTTGTATCCTTTTGTTTTATTATATGTGTCCTATTGTTTTTAATTTGCCTCTATGTTCTTATTTTAAAGTACAAAGATAAATTAAAATAACAAAATTAACTAATCGTCCACCCCTAGTTTCAGCTGTTTTTGTTTAACTGGATGTGCTTGATGTGAAGTTTTCAGGTTGATATAACTATACATTACCAAGTTGAGCAAAGAGTTGTTTGTATTTATTTTATTTTTTACATTGGTTAAAATGAGATTTGTGACATTTCTTTTTTATGTAATGCTAAAACACTTTCAGAAGTTGTATTGATGCTTTCTTTTTCCAGAAAGAACGTGAAACATGTATATTGGTTATATATTTTTTTGTTTAAGTGTGTTGATTGTACACACTTAAAGCATTATCGTATCACATATCAAATATCACATTATTTAACAAGTTATCGCATTTCGCATTTTTCTTCAGTATTGTGCAGCCCTACTTTTTTTACAATATATTTTTTATCAAATAAATGCAGCCTTGGTGAGCATAAGAGACTTCTTTCAAAAACATCTTACCGACCCATAGCTTATGAACAGTAGTGTACATTTCTGTCAGGACCACTATCGTCAAAGATGATTGATTGACTATTAGCCAAGCGGCAACCTCCCCCAGTTTCTCTTGAAGCCAATACGGAAGTGACTTAAACTGCAATTCATCGACTGGCCATCGACTAGGGGCAGGCTCCAAAAAGGGAGCAGAATCCCATTGAGCCCCATGTTAAAATGCCCAACTTTACAGCAGAAAAAAAACATGTTTACAGCCTGGTACAAATTGTGGTTTTGGTCTATATGGCTAATTTTACCCTTCATGACAACTGTGAGGGGGGTGAATTTTTTCTATATGTAATATGAATTTTTTATAATGTAAACGAAACTCATTAGTTTACATTATATAAAGCCTTAAAGTTCTGCATAATTAAGGGCGTGGCCACTTTAAGTGACAGGTGGATAGCTGTTAGTCTGCGGTTTGTAAGTCATCGCGTCACCTCAGCTCCACCCACGTCCTGCCTTTTTGCCCATTTTTTGTTATCCGGGAGTGACACGCTGCCAAGATGGCAACGACCAGCTCGACCCTACTTAACGCTTCAAAACTGCTCTTCAGAATCCTATGGGTGACATCATGGACATTACGTCCATATTTTTTTACAGTCTATGCTATTAGCATACAGTTTGTATTGGCGGTATGGTTCCGTTCTGGGCAAGAACTCCCTGCGCATCCATGCAGCCTAGCATGGATAAGAGCAGGGAGAGCAGCAAAAACCCCCCTAATGGTAAACAGAACAGAACTAACATAATGTATTTGCAGATATCATTAATGAGGATATTAAATGTACAAAATAATTCGGGAATTAGCTGGGGATGGAGGAGGGTAAATGAGCTCTGGAGAAACGCAATAGCTGCTGATAGTACTGAAGGAACTTATATATGTATGCTGTGATAGACGTCGTATTCCTATAGGTAGACGTGATCAGCTGACAGTCAGCTGATGCGAGCTTGACTAACGTGAGAACTCCCAGAACTGATGCTATACGCTTGATATATTATTAGCTGTAATTTCTTAATTACAATTATTGTCATAAATACACATGCAAATGTCATATGACTGCTGCATCCTCTCCTGCTGTGTTTCAGTATCTTATGCTGTGAGCATATAAGCATAAAATATGTTACATATAGACATATCAGCATAGATTTTTTACATAGAGACATATCAGCATAAGATTTGTTACATATAGACATATCAGCATATCATGTCATGTTTCATAAAAAAAAAAATTGTATGTACAGGTCAGGGGGTATTATTAATTGTATTCATTTTTTTAACAATTAATCCCCCTACATTAACACTCTGATTTGACAGCTCTTATACATAGTACAATACGGAAACGTACACAATTGCACATACTTCAGCATCCTGTAATCCGATGCTGTCTTTTGTAGCACATGCAGTGTTGCTGCTCAGAACATTAAAAGGCTTTATTCCTCAAGGTGATTATGCTGTGAGGGATCTCTAGGAGGAAGTGGAGATCACAAACTATCAGTCAGACATCAAAACCAATCAGCTCCTTCCAGCGCTGATTTAATTAAGCCAACTTAAGAACGGAATGCTGCCTTTCAAACTGTTTCTTTGAGACGCTATGGCTGTTTTTCTTGCCGTTTTAATCCCTGCCTCTCCTCCCCGGAAAGGATGTGATTGCCAGAGCGCTGAAGCATATTGGCGCCTACCAGGAGCTGGACAACACAGAACAAGTGCAGGCCCTCGTCGATCCAGAGATGTGTATCAACTGTGGCAAATGCTACATGACCTGCAATGACTCGGGCTACCAGGTACAGATAATTACACATTATGACACGTGCTGTTTTACTACTGGATTTCATTTGTTGAAATATGATAAACTAGTAAATGTTTTCAGATTATATGTTGCCTTTGGAGGTCTTTATTGGAGAGTTCATTCACCGCCGTTGGCCCCGCATATTGAAGAGCCAAATGCAGAGTCTGAAATTAATAAAGCTGGTGCCCCAGCTATTTGCCTTAAAAAACGGCGCTGTTGTGCTCGTTGCCGTCATTGTTGTTGCTTTTTTTTTCCTCCATGAAAAGCTCTCCCAAGAGTGGGGAAATCCTCCTATGGAGAGTCGATAATTGCTCTAATGTAATAGCTTTTTTTCCCTCCCCTTCCTCTTCTTTTGCAGGCTATTAAGTTTGACCCTGAGACCCATCTTCCTGTTATCATGGACAGCTGCACCGGCTGCACTCTCTGCCTGAGCGTGTGCCCCATCATCGACTGCATCAAAATGGTTACCAGGACAACGCCGTACGTGCCCAAGAGGGGCCTGCCTCTTAATCCCGTTTGCTAAAGCACACAGTCGCTCCACCTGACCGGAGAGAAAGAAAACTAAAGAGCGACATCTCATTCAAAGCATCGATTCCACTTATAATTGCTGTGTGAAAAATTACCTTTATTATGAAAACGAATAATTAGCCAGCAGAAATAATTGCTTTATATTCCCAAGCCAGTTATGCTAGAATAATTGTGCTGGCACAAAAGAGTTGCATTATTTCAAAACAACACAGTGCAATGTTGCTTTTTCCTCCCTATCCCAGAAGACACAGCAATCATAAGTGAAAGGGGATTGACTGAGAAAGATGGCTAAGTGCTGTTGATAATAAATAAATGCTAAAGCAAGAACATTAATAATTGACAGTATTGAAGTCTCATTTTTTACAACACAAATTTTGAAACTCAGGAAAATGACTGCTAACTGTGATTAATAATAATGAAACATCTAATAAGTATTTATAATGCAGATTTGCTGTTTAATATTTGTTTGTAATTAAATCAAGATTTCTAACGATCAGCTAATTATCTCCAAAAACATGCTTATTAAATCATTTTCAAGTATGAGCCATAATTCATTTGAATATAGTTATCAGATTGTTTAGGCTTCTTGAAGAGCAGCTTTAGGTTTAGACACAGACGGTTCCTCTAATGTCCCGATTGATTTGTTTTGCAAAATAGCTGATACAAACCGTCTGAAAGGTTTACGCTCAGTCTCTGTTGTGTTCATATGATCTTCCTATAATTGTTACATCTGCGAACAAACATCCGATTGGGTGGAGTGGACAAGACTGTAGACAGAGTTAATTAAAATGCTATCGTTTTCATCTCCGAGATGCAGGCCGCTCATTCTTTGAGTGGCTCTGTGTTTGAAATGCAGGAAAACGCTGCTTTTGAAAAACAGCAGCCAGACATGTCAGATTTATTTCATCATTTGTTATAGCCGCACAATAACAAGGGATTAGAAAGAAAACCGGGCCTCCATAAATCTAAAGTTTGCACTGGAGCTCCATTAATTTGGCTGCGACTTAACTTGCTTTGTAAAAATGTTTGCCTTTGAAAAATTAGCAACCATGCGAAGCACGTTGGGAAGGTTCAGCAAATTTACTAAAGTCCCTTAAGCGCACTCATTATTAGCTGCCAGAACAGCATTTTAACAGCATCACAGATACTTCTGAAAGAGCTAAAGTTATTTGCACTGCTCTTGTTTTTCACTGCCTGATATTAAATTGTTCTTTTTTAATATTATTATGTAGGGTCAAAATCCTTTACAAACGCATAGAACCAGGTCAATAACAAGTCAAAGTGATCGTTCTTCCAATTGCATCCTCCCTTGCAGCAGCTTTCCCCCCGCCTGTCATTCATACATCACTGTGCATCAACCCACTTCCTCCCTCTGATTGCAATTAAGAAATGATGTGTCTGGACCATGGCCAGGCATGCCAGGTTAAATTATTCATAAATGTTAATAAGACAAGCGAGAGCACTCCCTTTTTTCCTCCTCCCGCTCCTCTTCCTAAGTGCCGTATTAGAAAAATAATATTGACCTTTCTGTTGTAACGCCCACATGTGACACCGGGAAGCTGCCGCTTTATCATAATGTCCATGTCTTTTCGAAAGGCACACGGAGACGGGCTCTTCCTCTCTGACATATCCAGAACTGTTTGAGTGGGATGTACTCAATGCTCAGTTAAGTTGAGAACAAGCAAAGAAACATGTTCTGCAATCTATGAAATGTATATTAAAAAACAATAATGTGACCATTATGTCAAAATTCTTCAAGTAATCACAGGGCTTTATGTGCATGTGAGTAATTAACCCAAAAGTCATTATTTACTCAACCTCATGTTATTCCAAACCTGTGGAACACAAAAGAAGATATGTTGGGAACCAAACAGTTTTGTATATTTATTGGAAAAAAAAAACATTGGCATTTCTCAAAATATCCTCCTTGTTCCACAGAAAAAAGAGAGAATCATAAAAGTATATGACGGTTTTATTATTATTTACATACTATTACCGTATTTATTAATAATGAATGTTGCTTTTATTTTGTTTGTTTTTTCAGTTTTCATTTCCATTTTATTTTAAAGGGTAAAAATTTAAATTCTGCCATTTATTACTCACCCTCATGTTCATCTTCGGAAAACAGATGAAGATAATTCTGATGAAATCCGAGAGCTTTCTCTCCCTCCATAGACAGCTACGCAACTACCACTTTAACGCTTCAAAAAGTTCATAAAGAGATCGTAAAACAAATCCATATGAATTGAGCGGTTTAGTCCAAATATTCTAAAGAAACATGATCACTTTATATGCTTAACAAATTTAATTTAGGCTTTTATTCACATATAAACAGTCATCAACTCACATATCAGTTGTAGTAAACGGAAGCTCAAACATGTTCCCTTGACGTGCGAGAACCAATGAGGTTCATCCTTGTGTGTTACTCAGCACTTTTGAGCTTCTGCAAGAACCAATGAGGTTCATCCTTGTGTGTTACTCAGCACTTTTGAGCTTCTGCAAGAACCAATGAGGTTCATCCTCGTGTGTTACGCGTCACGCTTGAGCTTCTGCAAGAACCAATGAGGTTCATTCTCGTGTGTTACGCATCACGCTTGAGGTTCTGCAAGAACCAATGAGGTTCATCCTCGTGTGTTACGCATCACGCTTGAGGTTCTGCAAGAACCAATGAGGTTCATCCTCGTGTGTTACGCATCACGCTTTAGCTTCTGCAAGAACCAATGAGGTTCATCCTCGTGTGTTACGCGTCACGCTTGAGCTTCTGCAAGAACCAATGAGGTTCATTCTCGTGTGTTACGCATCACGCTTGAGGTTCTGCAAGAACCAATGAGGTTCATCCTCGTGTGTTACGCATCACGCTTGAGGTTCTGCAAGAACCAATGAGGTTCATCCTTGTGTGTTACGCGTCACGCTTGAGCTTCTGCAAGAACCACTGAGGTTCATCCTCGTGTGTTACGCGTCACGCTTGAGCTTCTGCAAGAACCAATGAGGTTCATCCTCATGTGTTACGCATCACGCTTGAGGTTCTTCAAGAACCAATGAGGTTCATCCTCGTGTGTTACGCATCACGCTTGAGGTTCTGCAAGAACCAATGAGGTTCATCCTCGTGTGTTACGCATCACGCTTGAGCTTCTGCAAGAACCAATGAGGTTCATCCTCGTGTGTTACGCATCACGCTTGAGGTTCTGCAAGAACCAATGAGGTTCATCCTTGTGTGTTACGCGTCACGCTTGAGCTTCTGCAAGAACCACTGAGGTTCATCCTCGTGTGTTACGCGTCACGCTTGAGCTTCTGCAAGAACCAATGAGGTTCATCCTCATGTGTTACGCATCACGCTTGAGGTTCTTCAAGAACCAATGAGGTTCATCCTCGTGTGTTACGCATCACGCTTGAGGTTCTGCAAGAACCAATGAGGTTCATCCTCGTGTGTTACGCATCACGCTTGAGCTTCTGCAAGAACCAATGAGGTTCATCCTTGTGTGTTACGCATCACGCTTGAGCTTCTGCAAGAACCGGGCACAACTAGGACTGGGGAACCCAGGCGCCTTCGGCGCCCCAGCCAATGAGGGAGACGTCTGTTGAAACGGTTTCCCGGCAACAGGACGCTCCCAACACTGGCCCTTGGGACCTTACCGAGGGTAGTGCCTGCCCTAGTGTGAAGCCGGAGACCGGGCACAACTAGGACTAGGGAAACCCAAGCGCCTTCGGCGCCCCAGCCAATGAGGGAGACGTCTGTTGAAACGGTTTCCCGGCAACAGGACGCTCCCAACACTGGCCCTTGGGACCTTACCGAGGGTAGTGCCTGCCCTAGTGTGAAGCCGGAGACCGGGCACAACTAGGACTGAAGCACCCTAGCGCCAGGCGCAGTAGGGAGATGCAGGCTATAAAACCTGATAAAAATGTGCGGGGTAGCCCACCCAGCCGCCTCGCAGATATCCTGCATGGGGACCCCAGAAAGGAGGGCCACCGAAGAGGCCATGCCTCGGGTGGAATGAGCCCTCACGGCCATAGGTGAAGGCAAATTGCGCACCTGATAAGCCGCGGTTATCGCCTGGACAATCCAGTTACTGATTGTCTGAGTAGATGCAGGCAACCCCTTCTTAGGTGAACCAAAGCACACTAACAGCTGTTGAGATCTCCTCCACTGCGCAGACTTCTCCAGATATACTCTGAGAGCCCTAACTGGGCAGAGCAAGTAAAGCCTCCCTTCTTCCGCCGTCACGTGACGCCGTCACTGCCTCTGGTTAAGACACTTTGGGGAACGAGTACCCACTTGCCCACACCGAGGGTAGCGCCTGCCCTAGTGTGAAACCGGAGACCGGGCACAACTAGGACTTGAGTACCCTAGCGCCAGCACCGTAGGGAGATACTTCTCCACTCCTTTTCCTTCCTTCCCTGCGGGGGGGACCGCTCTTGGAAGTCCAGCCGAAGCTAGGACTTCTTCCCAGCAGCCTCCCGCCCTGGAGTACGTTCCTCAGATTGCCTCCAGGAGCGAAAGACCGCTGCTGGGACTGCTGGTGAGAACGCCGCCTCTGTTGCCAGGCTCCTGGAGGAGAGGCTCTAGATGCGACGCTCTCCTTCTGCACCTGCCGGTGCGAGGAGCTGGTAGACGGCTGAGGCTGCCCCCTAGGGGCCGCTTTCCCAGGCTCTGAGTGGCGAGGGAGGCACTGACGGAAGGCCGCTGACTGCATCTTCGCCTCCTGGTACCCGGCGACAACGGTCTCAACCGCGTCACCAAATAGACCAGAAGGCGAAATCGGGGAGTCTAGGAGGAAGGACTTATCCTTCTCCCTCATCCCCGATAGATTCAGCCAGAGATGCCTCTCCACCATCACCATGGAGGCCATGGCCCGGCCGATAACACGGGCCATCTCCCTGGTGATGCGGAGAGACAAATCTGCAGCCCTCCGTAGTTCCAGCACATCCTCCAAAGAGGGACCGTCGCCCTAATTGAGCTCTTTCAGGAGGTCAGCCTGGTAGGCCTGCAAGACAGATAATGTGTGCAGGGAACTACCAGCCCGCCCAGCCGCCATATAAGCTTCGCCCACCAACGATGAGGTGTCCCGACAGGGTTTGGTGGGCAGCTCCGGGGTTTTAAGGGACGACACAGAATCGGGGAAAAGATAACTCGTGAGAGCCTCTTCCACCCGAGGCATCGTCCCATAGCCCGCCGCGCGCGCCCCCAGAACATTGGAATAATCCAATACTGGAGGAATACGCGAGGAATAGGGCTTCCTCCACAACCTACACACCTCGATGTGTAGGTCCGGCAAGAAAGGTAAACCACGGCGAGGTGTTTGGACCCGGCGAGAAAGAAACCGGTCGTCCAGCCTACTAGGTGGCTGAATTTCCGGCACTTCCTGTGGCCAGTCGATCTTCAATTTGGCCACCGCACGAGTCAAAACCTCAATTAGCTCCTCTTGGGCGAGTGGATGAAGCGATGAAACACTTCCTGCTTCTCCGCCCGCCCTGATGTAACACTCATCCGGCTCCTCGGAACCGGAGAGAATAAGCATCAGATCCTCAACCCCGGGGGAAGAAGCCGCAGCGTGGGCTTCCACACGGGGAGGAAGATCTTTAGAACTGTCAGACAAGGATTGGGAAAGTGCCGCAGCAGTCCCAGATCCCGCTGACAAGTCCTTATGTGAAACCCATGGTCTGTGACACCGAGACGCCTCAGCGATCGCGGGTCCAGAACCCTGGGGCTCACAAAGCTGGCCGGCCTCATCGAACACGGCCAGCCGAGAGCGGAGCAGTCTGAGTGTGAACAGCTCACAATGCTGACAGGCAGCTCCCTCGAGAGCTGCCCGAGCATGTTCAACACCCAGACACTGCACACAAAGCAGGTGTGCATCTGAGCCCGAAATGAAGCGGGGACACGGATGCACACACTGCTTAAACTCTCTCACATTCTTTTCCATCATTCACACACTTTTGCAACTGTGACAAACAACACTAAATAGACAGACAATTTCAACAGAGAGCGCTATGCTGAAGAGCAATAACTGCCGTTTCAGTGCGCCGGCTCCCGCTTTATACTTCCGGGTACGCCGTCACGATGACGTCATCACGCACGCCAATCAGATTGGTTTAGTGGCTATACTGACTTCAGATTCGCTAGTGCTTAGGGAGTATCCCCAAAGTGTCTTAACCAGACGCAGTGAGAGTTCCCTCGAAAGGGAACAATTGAGGTTCATCCTCGTGTGTTACGCATCACGCTTGAGCTTCTGCAAGAATCAATGAGGTTAATTCTCGTGTGTTATGCAGCAAGTTTGAGCTTCTTCAAGAACCAATGAGGTTCATCCTCGTGTGTTACGCGTCACGCTTGAGCTTCTGCAAGAATCAATGAGGTTCATCCTCGTGTATTACGCAGCAAGTTTGAGCTTCTGCAAGAACCAATGAGGTTCATCCTCGTGTGATACGCGTCACGCTTGAGCTTCTGCAAGAACCAATGAGGTTAATTCTTGTGTGTTATGCAGCAAGTTTGAGCTTCTTCAAGAACCAATGAGGTTCATCCTCATGTTACGTAGCACGTTTGAGCTTCCGCAAGAACAAATGAGGTCCATCCTCGTGTGTTACTCAGCACATTTGAGATTCAATTCATATGGATTAGTTTTGCGATCTCTTTATGAACTTTATGGGTTTGAAACAACATGAGGGTGAGTAAATTATGACAATTTTCATTTTTTGGTCCCTTTAAGTCCCATTAAGAAAATGATTTTTTTTCCACGCAAAATGTGAATCGTTTTAATACAGATATTTTAACATACATTTTTTTTTAATTTTTTTTATTAAAGCTAATTGTACTTCTCAATCTGATTATTCCTGAATTAGAGAGCATATCAGAAATCTTGATTCATTTAGGCAAAAAATATATATTTTCTTTATACTTCGTTCTTTCTTGTGTCAAAAATGAATGTTCATTTTCTTTTTAATATATATTTTCCATAAAGCATTTTAATTTTCCCCACAAACTGATTTTTTTTGTTCATATAAAGACCTTAACCTCTTAACCTGCGCCCCTATTTTTGAGAATTTTTTTAAAACAACATACCCAAATGAAAATGTCTGCAGCTCTTAAACCCTATGGTCTATATTCATAAATCTGGTCTTATTTTAAACTAGACACTTGAAATGTTGCTACCCAATAATAAGTCATAATAACTCAAAGTAATATGGGAACAGAGTAATATACATGTAAATATAAGAATTTAATGTTAAGAGCCTGAAAAAAACTTAAATATAAAACTGCATTTAGTTGATAATAAGTGTCAGTCATAGAGCCTGCGCGCTCCACTGCAGTTTCTGCCTAAACACTGACAGGCGCCATGGGAAACGCGTGCCGATGTTATGAAAGCCTAAGCACTAGTAGTATTCACCAAACTTACATAAACGGCGCAAGATAATGCCTTTTGATTGCTTACTAAGTCCATCAATCAAACCTTTTTTTTTAGGAAAGGCATTGGCTAGGCACCGAGTGCCTTTATCCAACGAAAACCATGGGCGCAATGATTGACAGCTCACCAAACCTGTAAGGCGCTTCTTCTATATGATGCATCACAGGAGAGACTCTGATTGAAGGAGAGAGACGAGGGAGGGTTTATATCACGGAGAAGAGACTATTCTTGCAGGGGGAGTTTGCCAGAAACAGATTAGAATCGATATTTCATTGAAAATGGACATGATTTATTACGCTAACTCAAAACTCTCTTGCAAACAACGGAGGATTTTTTGTTTGTTCCCTATTTTTTTTCGTTGTTTTGGATTAATAAGTGGGATGCATTTTGAAGAGTGGACTCTTACACGGACATGTATGCAGGTGTTTATTGGATTCGTCCGATTTCCTCTCTGGTGTATTTATTGCAAAAACAAGTTCATAACATGAATCTTGAATGTTTTAGCTTTCAAATAATGCATAGTTTGTGATAGTTGATTGAATATTTTGTATTAGATAAAAGTACAGACACGCCCACTCACGTCAACCGCCCTGCCCATGAGCCGGTGCATAGATAAGAGGTTAATATTGTAGTAATCTTGGTTTTTAAAGCTCTTAACCTCGCTGTCCTACACTAAGCCTTGAAATTCAAGAAGAAATTTCATGAGCTAACCAGTAGAGTGTACCACGCTATGAACGTTACTTTAGAAAGCCAATACTGCTCTAAAAAGACTGCACTAGGGTTTACCTCAGTAACCCCACAAAATCTTATTATCAGACCCAATAGACCAAGATCACCAGAACATCTTCCATCTAAAGGGTGTTTACGTTATGTTGTTCTGAGGGCAATCTCCCAGCATTGCTCTGATACACAAGTACTAGTAAATTTTCGCTTTGACTTCAATAGAATGAACATGTTTTCCACTCATTCCCATGACGGCCCTGTTGTCTACGGGTCTGACCTGTCCCTTGACAAATCTAATTTGACTGTACTCAATTGCTGTTACCTGCAAAGTTGTAGATGTGGATGTGACAATAATCATTAAAGCTATTAGCATGGAGCGAATCGCAGCCACTGGTGAGTGCTGTATAGACTCATGACCTCTGACCTGGGCTAATTGGCATTGGCAGGAGGCTGGCAGAGAGCCTTTCATTTCTCTCCACTGTGAAAGACTGAAGAGGTGAGAGAGACAACAGCACCAAGCCACGGCCGCCAATGATTGGGTTCTTCACTGCAGGCCCGGAATGCACATAATAGATTAAAAAAATTATGAAACAAAAGCCATCATTGGGCATTTACTTTGCGTTTTCATTTAATTACTGTCTAGTATTGTTTTGTTTTTAATAAGCAGTTGTTAATTTTTACAACTGCAGTAGCCTATACACACACAAAAAAGTTTCTTTAAAATGAGTTTATCACATATTTTGTTTTAAAATGACACAAAGGAGAATAAAGTACTGTTATTTTAGTATTTTTTATATAATACAGTATTTTGAATCAGTTTTTATTTTTATATTTTCTAGTTCTCCCACTTGGAAATCATGAAGGGGTCTGAAATTGATTTTTTAACTATTTGTATGATACAGCTGCAAATAAGTATTTGAACACCTGTCTATAATAAATGTTATATATAATAAAATCATACATTGTGATTTCTGGATTATTATTTTTTTAGATTATGTCTCTCACAGTTTACATGCACCTACGATGACAATTTCAGACCCCTCCATGATATATATATATGTATGTATGTATGTATGTATGTATATGTATATATATATATATATATATATATATATATATATATATATATATGTATATATATATATATATATATATATGTATATATATATATATATATGTATATATATATGTATATATATATATATATATATGTATATATATATATATATGTATATATATATATATATATATATATATATATATATATATATATATATATATATATATATATATATGCCCGCCGATTAGATGCTTCACTGCAGGCCCAGGGGGGGGAAAACAACGCCGTCATTGGGTATTAACTTTGCTTTTTTGTATTTAATTATTGTCTTTAATATTGTGGTTTTTAATAAGAAATTGAAATGTTTATTTTTACAGCTGCAATTTGTAACTTAATTTAAAAAGAGTTTCATTTAAATGAGTTAATTACATGTAAATGTTGAATTGTTTGTGTAGATTTAAATACCTATCAATTCTCACAGTGGGGAAGGTATATTAAAAAAAAAAAAAAAAGAGAGAGAGAGAGAGAGAAAGCGGTGCATGGCAGGATGGTACACAACGCACACAGCTGCACGAATACAAACAATCCTATTCAGGATGCAACAATGGCCCTTGTCAGTGTTTTCAATACTGTGGCTCCCTCCCAGTCATAAAGATATAAACTCTTGTTTGCTGCTTTAATTCAATTAAACTGGTGGAGGTAGGATGTCTGTGGAACACTGGCCAATGCTAATCTAATTTCTTCAGCCATTACGCCGGAGCTCGGCCGTAAGAGCCCTGGCCTGCTCTCCCCACAAATGCACCTTCCTGCCAAGCCTTGGCACACCCGTACAGCTTCACAGCCTCCGTAAAAGCCACAGCGAGGCTGGCTTCATACCTTCAGAGCACTCGTTTTCCTTCCTCTGTGGGAAGATCTGCGCTGCAGGTCGTTCCTCAACGATGTAGAGGAGTTAACATTTCTCATGAAGACACCAGTGTGAAGCGTCTCTCTGCCTCCCGTCCTGACCGACGGACTGGCTGGTCCAGGCGCGTTTAGGCCTTCTCCACAGGAGAACCGTCTCCCAGCACAGATGAAAGCAGATGTTAAATGATGCTCCCCTGACAAATGCAATGATAGACGGTAATGGGGGTGATTACTTTAAAAGGCGATAAAACGGTCTCTAAACTACAGCCTATCAGAAGCGAGCGAGCAGGCTTTCGTGCTTCTCTTTGAGCCTGGATTTCAGCAGATCAATTGGATTTTTGAGTTGGCCAAAGGAGATACGATCCGATGGCAATCCTCCCTCACCATCGATCTCTAATTTTACAATGGCTATGAAATAGCTTTTACAGCATTGTCAAAATGAGCCCAAAATGAGGGATAGGGAGAATCAACGGTTGATCAGGTTAAACTTGATTTTCTTTAGCTGTCAGCCTCGGCACCGAGCTATAGCGCTAAAAGTTTATTGTCAAAAATAAGTAGGTCTTTAATCGAATCTGCATCGAGTCATGGAGTTCTCTCCTTATTATTTTTATCATCAAACGTAAATGAAACCTACACAGAGGAGGAGAAGCAAACTTGGTTTGTGTGATATAGTGACACACTCAAGCCCAATGTAGTGCACCACTTGCAGTTATTTTAACTCTCTCCCCTTCTTGAGAATCAGTGAGTCGAAATTAGGTTCAATTTTCCATCTCGAGCATTAACCCAATAACCCCCCTGCCTGTTCTTTCCTCCGCAGTTTTGCAGCAGTTTTTATATTTTCTGATTTTGAAGCTACTTGTTCATTTTAAAACTTGTGTGACTGTGAAGTTGAAGACAAAACAGAACTGTGCATGTAATTCTATTAATGGATGATTGGTTGTATTTGTTGTCCACTGACTGATTGTTAGATTGATTCATTTACCCATTCATTCCAAATATTTTACTTCAAAATGTCAGATTTTTAGCCACATGTTCAGGTTGCTTTCCCTGGATAGACCATGCAAACTGAATCTCAACATTTCATTAAAGGTCCCATGACATGAAAATTTCACTTTATGAGGTTTTTTAACATTAATATGAGTTCCCCTAGCCTGTCTATGGTCTCCCAGTGGCTAGAAATGGAGATAGGTGTAAACCAAGCCCTGGGTATCCTGCTCTGCCTTTGAGAAAATTAAAACTCAGATGGGCCGATCTGGAATCTTCCCTATATGTCGTCATATGGGGAAAGGTTACCTCCCCTTTCCTTGCTTTTCCCGCCCAGAGAATTTGGAGAAAATGGATTCAGTTTATTGTACATTTTTATTCAGTCGCAATGTCAGCTAAGGCCTTACAAACTTTTTTTTACGATATGGATTCGACTGCACCGCTAGTGAGTAACAGTGTTCATTAATGCCTGATCTGTGATCAGTGATTTCTAATGTGTAGCTAATCGTTCAAGTTCACACAGACTTTCTTTCTAAATAGTTTAATTTATGCATCAGTGAATCAAGCCAGTGACTAAACGATAAACTTCACATTGTTTCTGTTAGTAGCATGAAACAAATCTGTTATTTAAAAAATTGTGATTAAACTACAGAGAGCGATCAGAGAACACTCTCTTTATAATGTCCGAAGCTATCAATCACGTCACAAGTGTTTCTGCACACTTGCCCAAACTGCCGTTATAATGAATGACGCTGTTATGCTGCACAACAAAGCTCTTACTGTATTCATACCGATGTTGTGTTTGCTGTTAGTTGTGGTAAAAGCTAACCTAGAAATCTAGATGCACCCATAGTGGCAGCAAATCTCATTTGCAACCAGGGTAGTCTAGCCTCTCTCCGTTGGCTTGCAAGCTGGAAAAAACAAACTCTGATCAGGCAAATCACATCGTGTATAGAGTCGCTGGGCGGGCTTAACATAATGACAGCAGAGTTGCCGCAGTTCGGAATGCCACTTGTACACAAAGAAGCTGGCAAACAGTGGTCTTTCGAATTGGCTTTGGCTGCGACTCTGGAAGACTTGGAGTTAAGCTTTTCTTTGAGAAAAGAACAAAGAACGGCACTGAAGTCATTCTTAAGAAAAGAAGATGTGTTCAGAGTTTTGCCGACCGGATACAGTGAAAGTTTAATCTATCAACTAGCTCCACTTCATCTTCTTCGTTGCTCTGGTTGGTTGTAGTGCTATCCTATTGCGTGCAGAGGGAAATTGAAAGACAACCGTTTATCCCGCCCCTCGGATTGAGCCCTGCCAATGGTGAGTTCCCAGACCCAACATCTTGATGTGGGTCTGGATTGTCAGGCTAGGTGAAAGCACTTTGTGAGAAAAATAACGCTGCAATGACGAGATCACTGCATTCACGCGATTAACAGACTCTGTCTACTCAATGCTCATCACTGCAGCCTTTCATGTGATGGGAAAAGATCTAAAAAATAATGCTATAATCAACACTTTCACGATTCGTTAATCTCGACAGCTGTAATAGTAAAAAACGTAGTAAAAGTATTCGAGAGGGGTTCCACATGTAATACGCATTTCAATTGCAAAGATGTCAGCCAATCACAACAGTGGGCATTTACACTGAAGTCTCACAGCAGACACGTCCCTTAAAACAGAGCATTCAAGCCAGAGGGCTAAAATCAGGATAGAAAAATGCCTTTTATTTCTAAATAATGACATTTTATGATGTAAAAATCCTTTTTTTTTTTCAGTAAGAAATCCACATCCTGGGACCTTTAACACACGTGTCAGACATACTCATTGATTCTTAAGTTTTGCAGTTAATAATCATTTTACTTTTGGTTGATGTCAAATGTATCTGTCTAAAATCAGAACCACGCATATATCTTAAACGTGTCTATAGTTGCTAGTTACTGTTATTACAACATGACAGATGTTCTGGTTAAGAACCGATTCCTGTACCAAAAGTAAAACACAAAAATAAGATGATAAACAATGACTGCTGTTCTTTGTAAGCAGCATAACAATTCCATCCACTGCATGGCTGAATAAGCTGAAGTCACTTAGAATGAATAATAGCCCACCAAAGCATTTCTCCTTTTCTTCATGCATCAGTGTAGGTGGGTTGAGAATATGTCTGTATATCATTTATATCATATCTCGCAGACCAAATCTGCCTAACCTTCTCTTAAATTAGTTTTAAAGTTATCCAAAGTTCAGCCTGACCTACAAAGGAAGGCTTCTGGCCAATCAAGATGGTCTTTGTTTCAATAAGCATAAAACACTGCTTTGTCTCTGACTCTGTGGTATAATACAATGATCTGAATAGCGAAATTGAAACTTTCATAGTGAGCTCCCGTCCATTGTGAATGCTCTGCATCTTACAGCCAACCTCTTCTTGAGTCATTAAAAATAAATGCAAGAAGGCCATCCTGTTATTTGCTTATAGATAAAAGCCCATTTGATTTGTGAAATCACTACCTCATTCCGTGATCTAGGTCTAGGAGATTCAACTGATTTCTGAATTAGCGTCCTGTAGCCTACACATTTTCCCCGCTCCTTATATTTACAGTAAGCGTGGGTAAAAAGATGTCATTTTGAAGGCCAGACGTTCACATTTCTGCTGAGCCCCTGAGCTAAGATGTGAATCTCCTGTAGGTGATGCCATGTTCCGTACTCGCTGACAGAGCTGTTTTGTCATAAACAAACTGTGCTGCTGCCTGACATGTAGAACATCAGTGTTCACCTCAACGTCGAAATGATAGGCACTTTTGCACAACAACATGCTAACAACAGCTACTCTAAAGATTTGCCACCATTTACCTCATGCCGTTCCGAACTTTTATGACTTTCTTTCTTCTGTCGAACACAAAGGGATTTTTTAAATGATACCATGCAATTGTGATAAATGGTGTCGGAATTGCTTTCGTAAAAGTAGTCTAGTCAGTGACTTTTGTGCTAAATTCCAAGTCTTATGAAGCCACACAGTAGCATCCCAGCCAAGACAGAACGTTCCACTAACATTAGTATTTGATTCCCGTTTGGTTATTTTTTTGAGAACCAAATAATAACGTTCTAGGAACGTTCTTTTTAGGTTTTAATTTTTGCAACCATAAAATAATGTTCCCAGAACATTGTAGGGTGGTTATTTTTAAATAGGTCTAACATAAAAATAACTTATAAAGAATGTTCCTTAATGGTTATTTTTAGATAATTTTTAGATTATATATTATATATATATTCATATGATGGTGTGATTGGGTTATTTTTATTAATAAAACAATAAATAAAAACAAGATATGGTTTAAGATCAGGTTTAATACTGATTATAGGTGTCCATTATTTTTACTGCATCGCTTATACTGGGTCGCGGGTGTGGTGAATGATTACTGGCGTACAGCGGGGTAATAATGTCGAAGTAAAGAGGTTAGAGGAACGTTAGAATAACATTAGAGCAATGTTAAAATTATGTTAGGGGAATGTTAAAGTAACTGTAGAAGAATGTTCTACAAACCAAAATCTAACATTCTATTTCCGTTAAGAAAGCTTTCATGGCTAACCAAAAACAAACCTTAAAAAAGAACGTTCTGGAAACCAAAAATTGTTAGCTGAGAAGAATAGAGTGAAAACCGTATCACTTCTATTCATAAAAAAATCCTTTAGACCTTTTTTTTTTAGAACAGATAAAACGACTCAAAAGGTTCTTTGAAAACTTAAATTGCTCTCGCGGTACATTGATGTCGAGCACAGATACTAAATCTGCAGTGGTCAAGTACAAGTTGTAGCCTAAAAGCACGTGAAGGCTTTTTACAGTTCAGAATCTTTACGGTAATGACAGCATAGTAATTACCGTAAAATAATTACCATAATAAAAACGTGAGCTCTATTCAGAGCTCTTTCACGTCCTCGGAATTATGGCAACACTATTAACACCTAAATTAATCTGCAGCATTCTGGTAGTACAAGTAGGAACTCTCAGAAAATTCCCATTTTACAAGCTGTAATTACAAGCTCTACGAGGACATGACACTTTTTTTGACACTAAGTTGAAATCTCGTACTTGCAACAACATTAGGTGTGAACGCACATTTAGGAATGAGCCGAAATGCGAACACTTCTTCACAAGCTTGTTGCAGGTGTTGTGCCACATTCTGACCCCCTGCCAGGTTATTAGCCCCCTAGTATTGGTAGGGTTAAGGCCAATTTATACTTCTGCGTCGAGTGTACGCCGTAGGCTACGCGCGTAGCCGACGCCGTCGTGAGCATTTATACTTCTGCGCTGTTGTCTGCGTCAATGTGCAGTTACACATGCAGACGCTAGAAGGCGCTGTCCTCGGGCATGTTGGTGTAATCAAGAGAACAGCCGAAGAAGAAGCAGCTTCGTGTGGAGATTCTGTACATTCATGTCGGAATATCAGCAGCAGTGAGAGAGCGGCTTTTCTTGCAGCTTGAGTTGTTGTATCTAAAGCAAATTAAGCATCTCTAGTTGATTAGTAAAGTTAAATAAGGCGATCTGGCGCTGGAATGTGTTTGTGAAATCATGCGGAGCTCGTGGCCGCTGTTTTCAGCAGCGGTGGCTCGAGCAATCGATTGCTGTTGCGGAGACTTCATTCACGAAATATACCCTAATGTGTCCCTGTTCTTGATATACAATTACTGATTAACATCTTTGGTTTTAATGAGAAAATAAATAAACTATACTCAGCGGATCTATGTATTTATTTACTACCATAAAGAATCGCTGGACTGCAAAATATTGTGTTATAGCAGACGTAAGGAACTATCATCCAATTTCTGGACACACACACACACACACTCCTATCGCAGATTTTTTATTTATTTATTGACCTGAGGGAAGGGTTCTGGCAGACCAATCACAGCGCTTGCGGTCCGCGTAGAATTGACGCGTTGTTACATTTTTGGAGAGGTGCGCGTCAGGGTACGGCGTAGGGTACGGCGTATCCAACGCGTCTATGCGTAGGGTACGCCGTACCCTCTGCGTGCACTCGACGCAGAAGTATAAATTGGCCTTTAGGAGTAGGTGTGGGGGAGGGGTTATGATTAGAGGTGGGGTTCAAGGGCAGGGCCAGAGGGGGGGCCTGGGGTGGCACGGGCCATCCCCAAAATGTAATTGGCCACCCCAAGTGCCCCCCCCACCCATCAGAGTCGGAAGGTAATATGTTGTTGGACTTATCAGTATTAATTCTTTACTAGTAGTTCTTTTAGAAAATTCAAGCTTTTCTTAACTAAAACTAATATTTTAAAGTGCATTGATTTATTTATATTTAATGTTATGAATGCAAGTGGCCACTGCACTCATCCCCCTGTTGTTGTTGTGGAGCGCCTCCGCACTGGGGAGGAACCTGTACCGTGATGTGTTGTTATCGGAGTAAATAGTGGGCGCAAACGGACGGCGAAGTGTGGTGGTTGGTTGGTTTCTCTGCTTTAAAGCTTATAAAAAATCATTTGCGCACAAAAATAAACTAAAACTAAGCTAATTCAGGAGCCAGAAGACGCGAATGAGAAGTTGCGCGCGCTGTGAGAAGATTGTGTGTGTATGGAAAGCCAAGAGGGCCAAAAACGTGAATTAACACGTATTTAACGCATATTTCGAAAATACACGTTAAATACGTGTTTACGCGTGACAATTCACGCATATTTTAAGTGTTAAATACAAGTAAAATACGCGTGAAATACACGTTAAATATCAGTTTGAACAGGTCAGTGTCATTGGCTGCTGAAGACTTGGGTCTAACCATTTCTGTGAGCTTAGGGGGGTGTACTGTTCATAGACTAGGCTACCACCATTTAAATCAGCTTATTCAGCCTATTTATTTAGTCTTTTTTGTTTATTTTTGTTTTGTAAAGCCTATCAAAATAATATGGGCTTATTTAAATTGCAGTTTTATGAAAATGTAGATAAAAATTAAATTGCTGAAATATATAAAAAATAAAACTCATGCATTAACATTTGTGTGGGGAAATCAGTTACAGTGGAGGTAAGCAATCAATGCAGGTTTAAGATACAGACCATTGTAATCAATATCGGTATTTGGAAAACAATGTGATCTTTTGTTGTACTTACATTTACTATTGCAAGCAGGTGGTGCTTATTGAAACCGTCTCAGGTTACAAATGTAACCATTGTTCCCTGAGAACAGGGAACGAGACGCTGCGTCAGCTTTGACGCTATGGGGAAACGCCTCCAGCGTGACTGGTGCCTGAAATCACATTGAATCACGTCAATCCTATTGACCGGCGACAGCCTATGATGGTGCAACCAGGAAGTATATAAGGGCACCTTGCCAACATGACAGTATCTCATCATCTGAAGGGACTGTTTTCGGCAGGCAGGCCCTGCGGCATGGCACAGCAGCGCAGCGTCTCGTTCCCTGTTCTCAGGGAACAATGGTTACATTTGTAACCTGAGACGTTCCCTTTCGAAAGGGAACTCACGCTGCGTCAGCTTTGACGCTACGGGGAACGATATACCCACGCCGCCATGCCGACGGGAGTGCATGCCCATTGGCAGTGACAACTGTCAAGACAAGCAAATTCTGCTGAAATGCCTGAACCACTCCCCTTCTGGTCACATTAGGCTGTCAGTGACAGCGCTCCCTACGGTCATAGCCCAAGCTATCGCCTGAGAAGGAAACCTTCACACACATGAGGTCCTTCCCAGGCCTTGCTCGAAGGCCTGGAACCAACCCATTCGACTTAGAAGGGGTTCCTTTAAGGGAGCGTGGCAAGGGAACTACGAGGGAACCCTATGCCAGTCACTATTCGGGAGGTCTTCTCACCGAATGCCACCAGGGAGACCCGACCTGGTGACCCAGTCTGCTATGGGACACGTAATACGGTCAACCTTGTTAGTACAGTACAGAGCCTCTGGTACTCTGGTACAGAGCCTCCGAAGAGACACCCCGCTAGGGTGCTGCAAAAAAGGCAGTGTCATCCACTAGCCGGACCTCAGAGACGGGTTATCCCAGAGAGCAGCGCTCAGCGAAGTGCTATAAAACCCTTGCTAGCGAGGGGAGTCAAGCCGCTCAATCCTCGGATCTACCAAGCACTTACTTTAAAACGTGCTTAGGAGGCCAAAGGGCCTTACAGGCTGATATACCAGGGAGGCCTACACCCGAGGGGCCTACAACCATAAATCAGTGCCAGGCAGCCGTAAGCTCATAGCAGACCCTCACTTGAGAGGAGCTCATAAGTGTGCCCGGTAGGAAACCATGCCGTAGGCAGACTATGAAGGTCCCGTCCTGCATGGACCGCATAGCCGCAGTGACGTCTCGTCATGCTAGGGTAAGAACATCGCCTTCAGGAATCGCGAACGGCCAGAGACCGGCGCCTGATAGCGGGTGACCACTAGCTGTCAGCGTAAAGCCAGTTATGTGTTCCCCAGGGAGGCCGGGAGGGGCCTCCACCTGGTAACATATGTCGACTGCTCGCGCATCTAACAGGAGCGCTCGCCCTCAGGTAGGCCAAAAACGACCAAATACCTGATCGCAGTCTCGCTAGCCCTCGAGGTAGCTGGGAAGACCAGGGACTCGCTTCACCAGGGAGGCCATGCGGGCCTACCAACTGCAAAGAAATCAGGCATTCCTCTGTCACAGCTTAGCTGGACGTGCTACTCATAGCACTTCATGCTCATCCACAGCGGCTGGGGACCGGGAGCTGGCTTCAGGGAGGTACCATGCCTACCACCTGATAGCAGAACGTGCTTTCCACTCATAGCACTTTACATCCACCACAGCGGCCGGGGAGCGGGCCTCTGCTCAGGGACTGGAACTGACCAGGAACCACGAGCCAGAGCATGCCCTCAGAGGAGGCCACGTGGGCCTACTACTCCAAAGCGAATCCCCTCAGGGAAGCCCGTGCAGCTTGCCTGATAGCAGCCCATGCTACAATCCGTTACCGAAACTGGGGACCGGGGAACGATTCCAGGGAGGCGCAATGCCTCCACCTGGTAGCAGAACATGCCGTCCATAGCGCTTCGCTAACCGTCTCACTTTCACGCCTGAGAAACGGGGCTCGTTTCAGGGAGGCAACAATGCCTACCATCTGATAGCAGAGCATGCCGCGCATAGCGCTTCATTCCGCTAGTCGTCTCAGCGCCAGAGAATCGGGAGCTCGCTTTCAGGGAGGCAACCGTGCCTACCAACTGATAGCAGAACGTGCTACTCGTAGCACTTCACGCTCATTACCACAGCGACTGGGAACCGGGAGCTTGCCTTCAGGGAGGCCACAATGCCTAACCACCTGATAGAAGAACGTGCTACTCGTAGCACTTCACGCTCATTGCCACAGCGACCGGAAACCGGGAGCTCGCCCTCAGGGAGGCAACCGTGCCTACCAACTGATAGCAGGACATGCTACTCGTAGCATTCCACACCCATGGTGCGCTCAAACCGGGAGCCGTGAGCTCGTCGTCAGGGTGGCCACCGTGCCTACCACCTGATAGCAAAAAGTGCTACTCATAGCACTTCATGCTCACTGCCACAGTGGCTGGGAACCGGGAGTTTGCCTCCAGGGAGGTCACTCAGGGAGGCCGGATGAGGCCTACTACCTACTAGCACTCGTGCTAGCCATCCAGTGACTGGGGCCCAGGAACGCCATCCGCAGAGGAGGTCGAGTGGGCCTACCAGTAGCGCCTACCACCTACAGGGAGTGCAGAATTATTAGGCAAGTTGTATTTTTGAGGATTAATTTTACAACATTAATAATTAAACAACAACCATGTTGTCAATGAACACAAAAAACTCATTAATATCAAAGCTGAATATTTTTGGAAGTGTTTTTTAGTTTTAGCTATTTTAGGGGGATATCTGTGTGTGCAGGTGACTATTACTGTGCATAATTATTAGGCAACTTAACAAAAAACAAATTTATACCCATTTCAATTATTTATTTTTACCAGTGAAACCAATATAACATCTCAACATTCACAAATATACATTTCTGACATTCAAAAACAAATCAGTGACCAATATAGCCACCTTTCTTTGCAAGGACACTCAAAAGCCTGCCATCCATGGATTCTGTCAGTGTTTTGATCTGTTCACCATCAACATTGCGTGCAGCAGCAACCACAGCCTCCCAGACACTGTTCAGAGAGGTGTACTGTTTTCCCTCCTTGTAAATCACACATTTGATGATGGACCACAGGTTCTCAATGGGGTTCAGATCAGGTGAACAAGGAGGCCATATCATTAGATTTTCTTCTTTTATACCCTTTCTTGCCAGCCACGCTGAAACCCGAAAAGGCCCCACAAGCTCATCTTTGATGATACCAGCCCAAACCAGTACTCCACCTCCACCTTGCTGGCGTCTGAGTCAGACTGGAGCTCTCTGCCCTTTACCAATCCAGCCACGGGCCCATCCATCTGGCCCATCAAGACTCACTCTCATTTCATCAGTCCATAAAACCTTAGAAAAATCAGTCTTGAGATATTTCTTGGCCCAGTCTTGACGTTTCAGCTTGTGTGTCTTGTTCAGTGGTGGTCGACTTTCTGCCTTTCTTACCTTGGCCATGTCTCTGAGTATTGCACACCTTGTGCTTTTGGGCACTCCAGTGATGTTGCAGCTCTGAAATATGGCCAAACTGGTGGCAAGTGGCATCTTGGCAGCTGCACGCTTGACTTTTCTCAGTTCACGGGCAGTTATTTTGCGCCTTGGTTTTTCCACACGCTTCTTGCGACCCTGTTGACTATTTTGAATGAAACGCTTGATTGTTCGATGATCACGCTTCAGAAGCTTGGCTATTTTAAGACTGCTGCATCCCTCTGCAATATATCTCACTATTTTTGACTTTTCTGAGCCTGTCAAGTCCTTCTTTTGACCCATTTTGCCAAAGGAAAGGAAGTTGCCTAATAATTATGCACACCTGATATAGGGTGTTGATGTCATTAGACCACACCCCTTCTCATTACAGAGATGCACATCACCTAATATGCTTAATTGGTAGTAGGCTTTCCAGCCTATACAGCTTGGAGTAAGACAACATGCATAACAAGGATGATGTGGTCAAAATACTCATTTGCCTAATTTGATACTAATTAGTATTTAGCAGCTCGAACCAGCCGTCGAGGGACTAGTGCCTATAGTGTCCCCTCGGGGAAGACCAGGCAACGCCTGCTGACCACAGCAGGCTCTCAGGGAGGCCAAAAAAGGGCCTAACTCCTGAGCGAGGGTAACCCAGACCGGGAGCCTACCCCTCAGGGAGGCCTGGCAGGACCTACCCCCCCCACCTGCAGACTCTAAGGATCCTGCCGTGACTTTAAGAAGGCTGGCTGCTGCTACCTGGGCTGACGGCAGCTGGCTGCTGCTGACGAAGGCCTGGAAATCCAGTTAACACCTGGGGACTCGTCCCCAGTCCAAATGACGGGTAACTGCTGATGTCGACACCAGTGGAGAAGAGCCTCCGATGCCCACTCGTGGGCCAGGGTGTCGGGACTTTCCTGCAAGGAGGCCGGTTAGCGCCTACTACCTGTCTTGAAGTCCTGCTGCCCAGACTGCCAGGCTGACCACTAACAACCAGCCGGCTCCTACGCCCACACCTGGGGCTGGCTCCATCCCAGAGGCAGCTAGGGACAACTGCTTCGCCATGTCCTAGGACCCCCAGGACGGCACAGTCTCTCGGGCAGTGCCTACAAACATGGACCTAATCACATTGCCAACAGCAGTGTACTCAGCGAAAGTGCTTAAACAAAGACCCTCTAAAGCGAGGGGAGTACAACTTACGTCACCTGCATCGGGGCGGCTGTCTTACTCTCCATGCAGCGGCCAACCTTGATTGCGAGGGCGTCAGCCATTGGCAATGCTCGGGCCTCAGGGGAGCATCCGACCAGAACCGTATTGACAGAAGGATTATCCGATGTTCAGCTCGACCCGGGCCCTAAAGGAGGTGGAGCAGAGACATAAAGCAAGGGAAAATATCACAGAAATGTGAAATCCGCCAGCCGAACCGTCCTCCAGGAGGAGGCCGGGGGCCGCCAGCAGATGGTGGCCACCATGCTCCGAAAGGCGGAAACAGCAGATAAAGTCTAGTCGCAAACCGGCGAAAGACGCTTAACTCCACCCCACGACCACTGGCAAAGCCGCTGTCTCCTGCAACACCTCGTCTGCATTACTTGTGACCCCAGAACGCAGAGAAGGGGGCGGGCCTTGGCCGGACGACTCTGTAACAAGAGGAGGCTGAAACAAGGATGCATAAAAAACGCCATGTTCTTAACAAAGGACAGGCCAGGGGCGAACGACTTCCATTAGAAGGGAACGCCCCTATCCTTGACAAAGCCTAGGCCAAGTGGTGCGACATAAGTCCGCACTAGATCTACTCAGGGCCCGGGAAAGAAATATTATCACCTCTAATATTACACAATGAGGCCCCAAAAACCCTTTTCCCAAAGCCCCGCAGAGCTGGGCTCAGATCTCACTACAGCTCGTGCATTAGCGCATACCCGGTCTTCAGCTACTTCCCACTTTTACGCTAGGAAAAAAACACAGCTCGCCCCCTACGCTACAAGCCCTCGGGCGAGAGCGTGATTCAGTTACCCACATAGTGGGGAAAAACATAGCATGGAGAGGCAGCAAACTCTACTAGCAGAAAGTGAGGTATCACACACAACCATCATAATGTTGCAAAGAAGATCATTCTTTAGCTTACTCACGGGGAGCTGCAGGCCCTGCGAAATCCAGCGATGATCCAAATTTCCCCAAGAAACCTCTTAGGCGAGCGAAGGTACAGAAGTCCTGAAACACATAGTTTTGAAAATGTTTCACCCTATAGAGGGGGACTCACCAATCGCTCCTCACAGTGCTTCAAGCCAGCCGTAGGACTAGTATCCGCCGCCCGCCATCCTGAGGGGGGCGCTCTCAACAAAACAAGCCAGGCGAGCCGGCAGAAACTTACATTTTCTGCTCATCATAGGTCCACCGGTCTGATGTAAAGCGCCCGGGGGAAAAACCAGAGGAAGGGAAAAAAGGCAGCGTTCATCTCCGCGCTCCTCGGGGGGTGGAGTCCGCTGCCTGCGCTGGTCCCGGTTACCAGCCCCGGCTTCCTTCCTTTTCCTGTTGCGGGTGTCCCGCCTCCCCTGCGCCCCAGTCCTCCACGGCGGGGGCGCTCGAGAGGTGACGCCGGCTCGCTATTCCCGTCTCCAGCCCTCAGACTGGAACGGGCCGGGGACACCCAACTGCCTGGGCGCGGTCCCGGACCTCAGCGGAATGCATGTCCTGAATGCCGCCGAGCGCGCCTTCGCCTCTCCGAACCTTCCCACCACCGCCTCTACGGAGGTGCCGAAAAGTTCAGATGGCGAAACCGGGGCATCAGGGAGAAAGGATTTCTTTCTCCCCGATGTCCAAACGGTTTAACCACAGCGACTCGACTACCGCCTCAGGGGGTCCCTCCCCCTGATCGAGGTCCCTCAGCAGGTCCGCCTGGTAAGCCTGCAACACAGCTGTGGTGTGCAAAGCCGCCACAGCGTGACCCACTGACATGTACGCCCTGCCATTCAGGCGTTAGACCGGCAGGGTGGGAGCCCCCAGGAGTTGGGAGGTCATGGGCGGAGAGAAACCAATCGTCCGAACTGTTTGGACGCTCAGCCTTTCTCCTCACGCGCCGCAAAGGCAGCTGCAGTCTACCCGCAGCACGTTCCATGACCTCCAGCAACTCCCCGTACATGGGACAGGATGGTTTGAAAAGCTTCAGCATTTTTATCTGACTCACCCATCCTCTGCTCAAGTGGAAGAGCAGCAGACGAGGAGGAAGAACATAAATCCAGCTCCTTCATCCGAGGTACGCCTCTCGCGATCTGGATCGTCCTCAAGAACATAACCGTCTCCAAGCGACGAGCCAGATCCATCTGGGAAGCGCTTTTGGTGTTTAGCCGCCGCTCAGCCTCAGCTCGAGCGTGGCCGTTCCCAGATGCTGAAACCTCTCCCCTCGAGAAGAGGTCCCGCCGAGAGAGGAGCGTTTCCAGAGGACAACGCTCACAAATACTTCACAAGAGTAAATACTAAAATACTAAACCTCTCGTGCGTGCTCTTCTCCCAGACAGTAAACGCAAACTGTGTGTGTATCCAAAGCGCAAGATACACGTTCAAAACACACCTGCAGAAGTGGCGCTCTCAGCACACTTCATTGTTATCCTTCTTGTAGACGTTTCACGTGAAGACAGGCAAAACAGTCCCTGAAGACGAAAAGATACTGTCATGTTGGCAAGGCGCCCTTATATACTTCCTGGTCGCACCTTGATGACATCATAGGCTGTCGCCGGTCAATAGGATTGACGTGATTCAATGTGATTTCAGGCACCAGTCACGCTGGAGGCGTTTCCCCGTAGCGTCAAAGCTGACGCAGCGCGAGTTCCCTTTCGAAAGGGAACTTTTTGTTCAGAGATTGGGCACTCATCAGACAAACAGTAATTAGGTACACAGGTGATATTATCCATTTACAATTTTTTTTTTTTTTTTTTTACTTTTATTATTTTTCAAAAAGTATTTAACTATGGTATTTTAGACTTTATATGTAAGTATTTAAGACTTGCAGGGTTAGAATGAGAGCTTGTGCTCAGGTCAGGACAGGTATGAGAACTTGATTTGGCATCCCTGACAGCAGAAGTATTCTACTGTGCTAAAGTCCTAGGCCCTGATAATTGGTATTAAAGCAATTTATCTGTACAAATTCAATTTCAAGGCAATTTGTTAAAGCACTTTATAACATTTAAGTATAAATAAATAAACACAAAAATACTAAGTAGCTCATTATGTTCTTTTAGAACCACACAGTATTACGGTGACAAGATTAAGAATTTCACCTACTGTTGCACTTGTGCATATGGTAGAGTGACAATAAAGTGATTTGATTTGATTTGATTGACACATTGCTGCCACATACATAATATTTTTTTTTAAATACACAATTTTGTTAAAATGACATCTTTTCTCGTAAAACAACATATTTTCTCGTAAAAATAAGATGTTATGATGTTAGAACGACATATTTTCCACCTTAAAACAGCATATATTTTCTCCTATAAGGACGTGTTGTATAGTGTACAAAATATGCCTTTGCCCACATAGAGAATTTATATAGGCTATGTGCCTTTGTCACACTGGTTAGACTTAAGTTATAGAGGGGAAAAAAAACAGGTAAATCGCACTGGTGTGTCAGTCACATTTTATTATTACATTCAAAAATACTGGTAAAAACTAAATGTTTACAAACATTAGTGAACTGGTTGATTCATATTATTCAATAATTAATTTTTTATTATTAGGCTATGTGCATATTTATTTAGAATATTTAGGCTAGTTACCGTTCAGGTTGTGATCGCCGCGTATGGCGGGTGGAGGAAGGGAGAATTGTTTGAATTTGCACGGTGGTAACTAACTTTTACCACTTCGTTATTTTGACTTGGATTTTCAACTGTTTAACAATGAATGAATTGGACACTAAATAGAATAAATTATTATTATAAAACATTGTACATTAATGTACACTATTGTAATGTTGCTGTGGGACAATGTGAGAGACACCTATCAAATTCAATATATTATTGTAAATATTATCAGTAGGCCTACTATAGTGTAAATATTGTGTAAATATTATCAGTACTTTATTACTCCTTTGGTAGTGGAGCTCACGTTATCACCTGGGTTTTTAGCCACTAATGTTGTGGCTGTGATGATGTGAGGCTTCATTAGATTAGAATTACTGGCCGACGTGGAGAGACTCTTTCTTCCTGGGCATAAGCTGCACTTTACATCAACATTCTTACCTTTCACCTCAACGAGGGAAAAGTAGCGCTTATACTTTTAGTTTGTGAAAGCTACCTTTGAAGTCGTTGGACTTGCCATCACTGACTGTGCATATGCATGTGCGTCATAGGTGTGTGTGTGTGTGTGTGTGTGTGTGTGTGTGTGTGTGTGTGTGAACTCAACCTATCAACCTCAACCTTGTCTCCCACCCACCAATCATCATCAGTTATGTCTACCACCCCACCCCCCAACACATGGCTGGCACACACATTGCAGGTCCAACTGACAGAGAGCCTGTTCGGATGAAAACCGCTTCAGTGAGCTCAATTATAGTAACACCGCATTTATTTTCTCAGTAAAGCACGGATGAAACAGTAATTCGTTTGATTACTCGTTACTGGAAAAAAATAATTCCGTTAGTAACGCCGTTTATCTATAACGCTGTTATTCCCAACACTGTTAAATACTCGTTAAATACGTGTTAAAATTCACGTGTTTTTGGCCCTCTTGGCTTTCCATATGTGTGTGCGCTCATCCGAAGTGCGCAAACCCGCGTCTCAGATAGCGCGCAAATATTGAGTTCTCTTTCAAGTCTTGCGCTTAAACGGACAAATTCACACAAAAATTGTCAACATGACCGTCTTGAGTATTCTAACAAACTAATATTCCTGCTGTCTGTGTTTTTAATGTTAAAGCTACACTGTGTAACTTTTTTTGTTATTTTGCCCCTCCATCTTGAAAGTACGTTAGCCAAAGAGGGACATACCCGTAAATTCAAGCTTCGCCTTTCGCGTTTTAACACTCGATGGCACCGTGTCGGATGTGAAGAGGGGGATTGCTGAATTGAACTGGAAGCCATGTTAATCTTGGACTAAATCGGCCACCGTAGGAGTTAAAACGAAATCGGAATTGGGAGGAGCAGAAACTAATATTTACTGGATGGTCATATACCTTTTCACCGCTAGATGGGGGAAAATATCACACAGTGTAGCTTTAATCAAACAACAAAAGACAAGGAAATCACTCACTGCTCTAGCTTTTGTAACTTTAATAACATTCTTTAATTTATACAGTCAAATATGCAATGCTATTTTACATTTGATTATTGATATTCAATTTCTGTACCTGAGAACTAATGTTAGACCTACTAGAAAAACCTGAAAAGCACATTTTATTGTATAAGTATCTTTGCTCTGATTGTATTTATTTGTGCTTTTGCATAGTTAGATTATTTGTTTTTATTTTCTTTATTTTTATTTGACAGTAGTTATTTTGTCCCTGAATATAGCACATACAGACTGAACCATGAGTAATTTGACCAGTTAGACCCCTAGTAGCCTAAATATGAACATAATAAATATGTATTACAGGCCCCTACTAATTAAGTTAATTCAACGAAGGTAACCTCTTTTGCTACATATTTTTGATGGTTCGGATGCATACTCTACATGTTTTACCATTTATGAACTATCATTTATGTGCCCTATACCATCACCATTCATATCTATGCAACCAATAAATAAATTACTACCAGAGTACAAAATTGTTTACAAAAAACAAATTTCTTCATGGATCTAGTCACTTAATTTAGCTCTCAAAATGCACCAGGTTTATGCATTTAAATTTAAAATGAACAATTTTCTTTTGGGGAGCACCTCCTAGCCAGGATGGACCAATGTCCACCCAGCACAGTCTCACAAAATCCTGTGGGAAACAAAAATAATATATTTATAATGAAATATAAATATGAATAAACACTTCTACAGCTTCTTGTTGAGCTCAAAAGCCTTACTACTGTTGTCAATTATGTTGGTCCATCTTGTTAAAAACTATATACAACTATGATGGAAAAAAATCTTGCTTGCACTGCATTCACCACAGGCCATGTGCTTCGACTAATGTTGAGATATTTGTTATTTCACATCACATTTGAAGTTGCTCATTTTGAATTCCTTTTCCCTCACTATAATATGTTTTGTTATCAATAATATACAGTATGATTACCTCCAGTGTAGGGCTATTTATACTGGTTCACTGTTTACATGTATTTAAATGTGCCACCCCTCTCTGAGTCTGTGCCCCAGCCTGGCCCCCCCACGAAAAATTGTCTAGACCCGCCCCTGGTGGGGTTAGGATTTAGGCAATCCCGTAGCAACTTCAACAAGGGGGGTAATAATTTGGCAGGGCGTCGAAATTCGGCACAACACCTGTTTCCAGCATTCGTACGCAACAGCCCCAGTCCTTGTACAGTTTCATTATACTGAAGATATTTTTCTTAAATATTCACAATTTGTGTTCCATTGAATAAAGCCAAACAGGTTTCACAATGAGAGGGATTAGACAGATTTTTCCTTCTTGTGTGAACAATCAATTTAAGAGCAGGAGCTTCAAGGTTTTTCTGCATCCTGAACTTCACAGCTGGTATATGCTCCAATTCACATTACAGGATACAAACCTTGGAGAAAGAGCGTGATTGTCAAACTGACACACATTACAGGAAGTGATTAAAGGAAAAATAGAGTAATATATGGAGATCGGTTGGAGATATATTTAATATATGGAGAACCATGGAGTCTGTTGACATTTGGGTCATAATTACGCTATGCTAATTAAATCTGCTGAGTATCAGAGAGCTGTTTAATAATTCAAACCCAGTGCAACCTCTAATACCAATGGCAATTTCCCAAAGTAAAGACAGTGGAATGATCATACTTGTCTCTCCTAAATATTTAATTTCCTTGGGAAATCATTTTGACCTACAAAGACTAAGGAAGGGCAAGACAATGACACTATTTCTGTATTTACAGTGGAGAAACTGCTCTGAACCAGACTGGGCACGTGATATGCGTTCTGTCACAGTACATCTGAAGACTCCTATTTAGCACTGCGTGAAGTCTCAATATAGCACTCCACAATTATGCTACAATTATATCAGTTGTTGAAGGAAAACAGATCAATTGGCAAGTCAAATAATGCTTTTTGGTCTTTGAACTGACCTGCATTGGGCTATACGGCTTGTTTTCTAACATTATATTGTTCATGGCAGTCTTTTCTCAGAGCGGATTGAAACAGCAGTTCTTTTCTCCAGGCATGAACAGTATTAAAGGCTACGTGGAGAGTTACAGATGGCCTTGCAACAACACAATGAGCAGAGTGGGCTTGAATTGCTCAGGGGAGCTTTGACATCCAGAATATTCGCAGCACAATAACAAGATCCCAAAGCTTTAGGAAAAAGCCTGAGCCGCAGAGCAGGCTGGTTAGGTTCAATTAGCACATTTGAAAGAGCACACTTATTTTACTTATAACATTTAAATGAACAAATGTTCCAATATGGTTTGGAGCAGAAGTAGCTACTGTGGTGGCCAACAATATTGACACTTTTGCACTTTAACAAGTATAACTAAAAAAAAATAAGGTAGAAAATTGAAATCAACACATTTAGTCTTCAGCATTCAATATTATAAATTCTTCACGTTTACATTTCGAAGGCTTTTGACCTAAATGAAAGCAAATGGAAAAATGTGGGGTGTTTATTATGGGCCACTTCAGTTCAGTACAGCATTTTGTCTTAACCAGTGGTTCTTAACTAGGGGAACGAGCCTGCAGGGTATCTTAAATGTATTTTAATTAATTTTATATTATTATTATAAAATTACAAAACTAAATTAAAATTGCCCGGTTTTTGGTTCAATTAGGGCATTTAAAGGAACACTCATTTTCCAACTCCCCTAGAGTTAAACAGTTGAGTTTTACCGTTGTCGAATCCATTCATCCGATCTCCGGGTCTGGCGGTAACACTTATAGCATAGCTTAGCATAGATCATTGAATCTGATTAGACCGTTAGCATCTCGCTCAAAATATTTTTCCTATTTAAAACTTGACTCTTCTGTAGTTACATCGTGTACTAAGACCAACGGAAAATGAAAAGTTGCGATTTTCTAGGCCGATATGGCTAGGAACTATACTTTCATGCCTGAAAACAGTCCCCAGCACGCTCCCTGTGCAAGCAGGTTGTGACGTTGGTTATGTTGATGGAAGTTAGCCTATTTTCAGGCGCGGCGTAATATCATTGCACCTGCTATCATGGTACGACAGCAAAGTTCCTTGATTATTACGCAGGAATGAGAGAATAGTTCCTAGCCATTTCTGCCTAGAAAATTGCAACTTTTCATTTTCCGTCGGTCTTAGTACACAATGTAACTACAGAAGAGTCAAGTTTTAAATAGGAAAAAAAAATCGAAACTCTTTGGTCATTTTTGAGCGAGATGCTAACGGCCTAATCAGATTCAATGAATTATGCTAAGCTATGCTATAAGTGTTACCGCCCGACCGAGATCGGCTGAATGGATTTGAAAACGATAAAACTCAACTGTTTAACTCTAGGGGAGTTGGAAAATGAGCCTATTTCCAAAAAAGTGGAGTGTTCCTTTAAGTAGCTTTTATAAACGTGCCTTAGAAAAAAACATTACTGGTGTACAAAACAATGGCACTGACATATTTAAGATATTGTTGTTTTCAGTAAAAACATTTTAGTCTGGGACAGGGAACAGGGGGTTTAACTACCGTTTAACTTTGGGAATCACACAATTAATCATGGTTATTTTATATAGCAATACTCCCAGTTTCTGTTAATAGTTTGAAAATAAGCAGCTTTGTCATAATACCAGCAAAAAATATTTTCAAACAGGTTTTAAGCCTTTGAGTCAAAAAGGTTGAAAACCACTGGTGTAAAAAGTCACTTTACAAGTTTACCATTTTGGCTTAGTGTTTTTTTTTTTAAGAAGGCCTATGGCAGTTGCCTTATCACACTGTTCTACATTACAAAATCCAAAATATTCAGATTTCACAATGTTAAGCAATCCTAGAGGCAACACAACCCCGTAAAGCTGAATCTCCTTCATGTTCGACTGTAGGAAAGGCATTGTACTCTTAAAGCTTCTCTTTCTATAAAAAGATGGCATGCTTAACAAAAAAGAAACACTCTCCCAGAAGGATTCTAGCAGTGCATTCCATTACTGTTTATACCAGTTCACAAAAACGGTGCAAGCTGCAATTTTTGTACTTTGCGCCTCAGCTAAAAAAATCGGTGCCAGATGATTGTCCTTTCTCCACCAGGCAACCAATTGCTTCAACACACAATCAGCCACGTTGAAAGGCTGCATACTGCAAGCACATTTTTTTCCTGTTGAACTACATGCAAAACACGGGTATCAATCTGACACCCAAACACCCTGCTCTCAGAGATTATGGGCACACTGATATGCAGTTGAATTATGCAAAGTCAAAAGTGGACAGAGAGATCTGGAGATAAGCATGAGAAAATAGAGAATGACAAGAGGACACATGACAACAGGTAGGCAAAGTTACAGATTACTGCAGATAGTCGAAGATTATAGTTTTAGTGTTTTACTTCCAAATATTTTTATAGTGAGACGGGTGAGTTTTTTTCACTGTAGACAGAGAAAAATAGCTAAGTGAGATACAGAGGACAGTAGAGGAAGAGGAAGAGACAGCAGAGAGGCAGAGGTGAATGCAGAGTGAGAAGAGTTTATTCAGCATGCTACAGGATAAAAGCACTACACCACACCGCAGGGACCGTCAAGCACAAGCTTGGTAGAAAAATGAACTTTTAATTGTGCCGCATCTATACTGGACTTTACATTCCTAAAGATGTAAAAACTCAATTCATGTAGAAAATGTACAGAATGCCCCCTCCCCTCCCATTTCCACAACCTAAACCACAAAAAAAATGTAATTTTTCAGTAGAATCAGTGAGTGATTCTCTCACAATTACAATCACAGACAATTAAGGATCATTTATATGAGTGATGTCTGTTGGAAAGTCTGAGGGTTTTTTTTTCTTTTCTTTCTCCATTGATAAAAATATTCCAGAGGTTGAATAAAACCATTTGTACAATGCAGAATAAAGTAAGACTAAAGGCACATTTACTTTGGTCCCAACAGTCCCTACATTAATGTGACATCACAACATCAAACATGGTCAATCTGACACATGCAACTGCTGAGATCCATCAGCACATGCTCTGATTTTCTTCTAAAAATGGGTAACAGAATTCACCGAAACAAACATGAGTGAGAAATATCAAAGCAGGTACTATACGTCACACTATGCTCTCCACTGTCATTGTTTAGTTTACCACAGGTTTCAATCACAAAAAGTACCTTGGGTGCCTGATCAAAGGAAAGAAAAACACTACAGCCCAAAATAAATGCACAAGATAATTTACAACTTGGAGTATATTCCATCAAATTCAATTACTTGTGTTTAGATTTAATTCAACAGACCATACAAAAAAAAAAAACGGAGCTTTTACCTTTGAATCAAAACAAACCGGCTAGCTTTCAAAGCTTGAAAATGTTTTTTAAAAAAATGACACGGCGAGGACACAAGAGCTAAATAAACTATCACTTTCAAAAACCTTCAAAACAACAACGCAAGGTGAATGTAAAGGTTACAAATCATCACACGTAATGCGCCTAAACCACTAGAATCTGTAACGACGGGAGCAAAAAGATGACGCTATTTTGCTAAGTAAGGCACATTTTTGTCAATCCATCCTAAAATAGAATAACAGCTGGCCAAACAAACAATAGCAGGAGCAGATACAGAGCGAGTGTTCCTTTAAGGGCCATTCTCATTGAAGTTTTTGATATGGTGCTGAGGAATGACTGGTAAAAATGAATTCGGCTCCTGGGGGCGAAAGGAAAGGTGACAAAGCACCAGGGAATCCTCAGATGGTGGATTTCGAGAAGGACACTCTCAGGCGGTGACCGCGGCCCATGTCGTAATTGTGAAGGTCGATGAGTGCCTGAATCGCCTCCTCCACCGTGGACATCTGCAGCAGAGCCATTTTGCGATCTCTAGAAGGATGAACGAACATGGCGGTCAAAGCGATGACTATGCATGAACACAAAAACAGCTGAGAAATGGAATGCGGAGGGTTCTTACTGGAAAAACTTGAACGCTTTCACTGTACCGCCGGAGTTTGAGAAGAGCAGTCGTAAATCCTCCTCTGTCACGTTGTCACTGGAGGGGAACAAGCAGTTATTAGCGTTTCCTCAGAGTAAATGGTAAAATGTTATTATGATGCATGAACCAATAAAAAAGGAAAACACGTTTTCCTTGGTAGCCACATTTTAATCTCAGACTTGAACTGAAATACACTGCGAGGGATTAATTGAAAAAGATAGTCAGCAGTTGGTCAAAGATTTATGACTGCAGAATAATACACAACATGTATTAAAAAAAATGACAAAACCTACAGAAAAATCACCACTCCCATTCATTAGGACTTTACCGTAGGGCTGGGCAATATGGCTGAAAACTGACTCACGATATAAGTGTTTCATATCGGTCGATATCAATAATTATTGATATGTTTTATGACCCATTTAAAATAAGGACCAGGAGAAAAATATTTTACATTTAATCATTTTTATTTTAAACTTAACTTTCCTCTGATTATAATCCACTCAGTTATAAAGGCAGAAATGTCAACACAACCATGGAAAACACTCAAATAATTAAAATATAAACACAAGTCTAAAATCACAATGAATACTTAATTATCTCTTAACATTAGGGTGCAGTGCCTCTTTGTAACGGTTACCGTTTAGGTGATTTAGCACTGATGCCGAGTAACATTACCTCTCCATGTAGTTTCAAAGGCTAAATTGAAATCGCCCCCTATACCCTACATAGGGCACTATTTGAGGGAGCAGCCATTTGTAGTGGTGTCCGAAACCATAGTGGACATTATTGAGTGCACTCATTCTATCCCACATTGCGCCGCAATAAGAGCTGATGTACACACAGCGCCTGTCCGAATTCACTCACTTGTTTTTATTCACTCCTTCAAGTGAACTGTATCAGTGGACTAAAGTAGGGAATAGTGATTGAGGGTTAAGGGGGCGATTTCGGATTCAGCCAAAGTCAAGAATAGCACAAACGAATGAGGCACGCGCGTGCGCTGTCAGCGGAGGCTCGCGCTGACCAGTCTTCGACGTCAGACTGGGGTCGACAGTCAGACTTATAAAATCCAAAAAATTTCCATACTGGCGAGCTGACTTGTTTTCCTGTTTTATCAACAATTTCCTCGCTCCCTGCGGCACTCATTTTCCACTGGTCACTCCATGCCGGTTCTGTTTACTGAAGAATGAATCCAACACGAGACAACGATATGGCGCAACCAAACATGATGCAGTTACCGGATTGGCTGTTAGCCTGTCACTCCCTACGTTGCTTGGTTACCACAGAGTGAGTGCCTTTGTTCATGCAACAAAACTTGCTTCACAACCTCTGGTTTCTTCCAACGAAGAAAAAAAATTATTGAACGTTTTATCGAACGCATTTTTTGTTGATATCGATTACGTGTCTATCACGATACATATCGTTATCGTTTTATCGCCCAGCCCTACTTTACCGGCAGTTCTTCTTATGATTTTCAGTAATGTTATTAAAATATTGATTAGGAAGACAATGTTCTCCTGCATACTCACGGTATGTTAGAGAGATGAAGTGTGGCTGAAGGGGGGAAGATGTTCTGGAAGTTCTTAGACCCAGGCTTCTTGAAGCGATGCAGTGGAGAACTGGTGAAGTCCTTGGTCAGGCCCTGATCATCTAAACCCTCCCTAGGCAGCTGTACCGTCTGGTGCTTGGAGAGCGTCACGCGAACGATCTTGCCATACATCTTCTGCCCATTCAGATGGCTCATGGCTAGATCATGAAGACACGGAGGTGCGCCATGAAATAAACACACTGCGTGGTGTTTAAATCACGAAAAACAAAAACTGTGCATCCGCTTACCTAACTGGGCTTGGTTTCCATCAGACATCTGGATTAGAGCACTGTCCTTCTTATTGTAAAGGATCTTCACGCGCTGCACGTCACCGTAGACACCTTCGGTTAAGCGAGAGGCAGATGGAAGAGGGAGGGAAGGAGGGAGGAGGAGAGGAGTGAACCAGGAAGGACAAGTTAGTGCTTCAGAAGCTCCGGTTCTGACATGAAAGGTGAAGATGATGGTACAAATCTTCCAAATTATCTACACCAAAGAGTCCAAAACAGTTTTTCTAACAGACACAACATATTTTGATACGCCCTCCAAAACAAGCTCATGTGATATGGCAAAGTTAAAATCAAAAGCCTACATGCAAAATAATCAACCATGCATTAATATAAGCTGTACATGAAGAGAGACAGATAGAGCAAGATAGAGACAGAGGCTTCGAAAGCCAAGGATAAACAAACCAACAAAAAAAAAAAAACTATTTAATTTGAAATTTGGCATAATAGAACTAAAATTAAACTGGAAAACTAGGAAACTGTTGATAGACTAGTGCCAGATTCTTAACTAACCCCTAAATGATAAATGAAAGAGAAAAAACAACTGAAATGAAATTAACAATAGATAAACAAAAAGAGATAGATTGCTAACGATAACATACCGAAGAGGGTAAACAGACTTTGGGGCGTAACCATCTTTAGAAGGAGAGAAGAGCAAGCAGCGTAAGACAGGAAGAGAGAAGAGTCGAGGTAGAGCGGAGATGAACAGATCATCCATAACGGAGGGTGGTTTCCCGTAGAATGGTGAGGTGGTCATGGAGCATGGGTCAAGGCAGTTAATTGGGGCAAGTCGGTCCGAGGAGGAACATTTGTTTTGGTTCAGGCACAAAGCATGAATGGGTGGAGGGCGGGGAGACAGGATTGCAGGAGAGAAAGGGCCAACCAATCACAGAGGAGTCAGAAGAGGAGAGGAGAGGGAAAAGGAGGGGTTGGAAGCAGCGTGGGATAAAAGGGGAAAACAAAACAAAAAAGTTGGAAGGGGGGACAAAAATAATATACAGGTCAGTACATAGGAAATGCAGGAGTTTGGTCAGAAAATGGCAGGGTTCTCTTTTTTTCTTTTGCTTCCCCCGACTATGTTTAACAGTGCCAAACGTAGTCACCCGAGACCGAACGTGAGCAGGGCACATTTACTCAGGCTAACTGCAGCACAGAAACGCTGAGATGAGGACAAAGCATGCAGAGAAAGTGGAAGGCTTTGGTATGAGAAAGCGTTAAGAAACAATAACCAAACAAAACAACAGCCTATGGCTGTAAAGGGGCGGGGCCATGCAGCGGGTAGGCATGAAAACCACCTTGCAGAGTTATGGCATCAATAGAGAGCACGTCATGTCGAAAAACTCCACAAACCCACAAGTGTTTGGGAAAACAAAAACCATGATGGGGAAATTACTGGGACACTTCAAAAAGACAGAGAAATCACAGTGAGAGAGAGTGTGAGAGAAATGAGAGAGGCGGGTGGGGCTACCACGTTTCATACCAACTTTGAATAGCTTAGAGAGAGGCAGTGGAGCATCAGGAGAGGAAGAGAGAGATACAGCTTAGAGAGAAAAGACAGTTAGATATTACTTCCAGACAGAGCGCTCGTGAAAAGGTGCGAGGGAGAGAGAGAGAGAGAGAGAGAGAGAGCCAGAGAGAGAGGGGAGAGGGGGGGAGAGAGAGAGAGAGAGAGAGAGAGAGAGAGAGAGAGAGAGAGAGTGAGAGAGCCAGAGAGAGAGGGGAGAGGGGGAGAGATAAAGAGAGAGGAGAGACAGTGATCAAAATTTGCACAGAGGAGAGACTGCAGAGAGACCCTCCATTTTGACGAAAACCTTACTGAGAATGCTTTCAGTATATTTCTGCAAGTATAAATGTCACAATAGAGAACAAAGAGCTACAGGTTTCAATTCATTGCTACTCACTATCAATTCACTACTAACTGCAAATATACTGAAATAACATTGAACATAATATATGAAATACACTGAGGATGGAAATGTGACAGGTCCATCTGAATTCATGTCAAGACAAGTCACCTGCTCAGTGTTTATCGTGTGTGACTGATTACATCATTCTGAATCTAGTGTACATTAGAAAAGTGACTGAAATGACTTTGAAATCAGCTTCAAACATCCAGCAAGAGAGCAAAGTCAACATGGGAATGCCATTACAGTGTTTTTGGGATAAAGGAAGCCCTGATGATGTATTTAGTAGGGCTGGTTATTGGCGCTGATAATTTTTTCATAAGGTGCACTACGCTACACTTTAAAGGGATAGTTCACACAAAAATTGTACTTGTAATTAACTCACCCTCATGTCGTTTTAATGTATGCTTTTATTCACATATAAAACATTGATCAGTGCACATACATCAAGCCGGGATCAAGCTCAAGAACCAATGAGCTGTATGTGCGCTGATCAAATCTGACTAAATTAAATCTGTTCATTGTTACAGGAAAAAAACTGGGCATACACTAAACGACTGAGGATTATATATTATCAGACTTTCAAGTTGGTCCGAACACACTCGCACAGAAGCATGCGCCTTGTTGCTAGGAGACACATGACAAATTAAAACAATTACATGTTTTGCGGTAGCTCTGTATATTTCTATGGCATCTCTGTCGGAGAGTAATTAGCTGTTGAAGAGGATCTACTTATTGTAGAGTTAACGAAAGTTATCACAAGCGTTGTAATGTTTGAAGCGGACGTCATAACAAATGTCAGTAGACTGTGAAGATTTAAAGTGGTTCATTCATAAATCCGTAAGATTCAGAGTGCAGCGCTGAAAAGGGGCAGAGATACATAAGGTCTATATGTCTAAAAACATATTTGATATCTTTTGACTTTGGGGGCAGTCGTGGCCTAATGGTTAGAGATTTAGACTGGTAACCCGAGGGTTGCGGGCTTGATTGTCAATAAGGATATGTAGATGGAGGAGTGAATGAACAGCGCTCTCTTCCACCCTCAATACCCACATGTATTGAGCAAGGCACCTAACCCCACTGCCCTGTGTGTCTGTGTGTGTATCCACGGTTTGCAGCATGAGAATGTACACTACTCACTGCTTCTAATGTGTGTATAACTTGGATGGGTTAAATGCAGAGGACAAATTGGTAGTGAGGTGCTATGCATGTTTTTACCTGTGGTTAATATCTATAAAATGTATGACACTATGGAAAACCAATTTTAATCAGAATTCCAACTAATATTTAGATTTAACCCAATAAAAACAAGGTTACAATATTTACAGATGTTAACATTTAAGCTAATAAAAAAAAATTCACATCCGCATCTCAAGCTCAATCTAGTCAACTCAAATTACTGTCAAATGTGTATTTCAAGAAACAAAGCATGATGCAACCAAATCAGGTGCTGGTGCCACCATCTGTAGAACTTGATGTTGGCACTGGTGCTTCTGCGCTCAAATGTTAGTCTAGAATGTTAGCACTGAGAGGGAATATTAAATGTCTTCATTTGTGTTATGAAAAGTAACAAAAGTCTTACGGGTTTGGAATGGCATGATGGTGAGTAAATTATGAAACTTCCCATTTTTTAGGTAAACTATCCCTTTAATTTTGACATTTGTATATTTCATCATATTTTTGGCCATTACAGGTTAAGAAAAGCGACTATTATGTAACAAGATTTGGAATGATGAGTATATTAAAACACTAAAAGCATATATGTGTGGGGCAGCTGTTGATGTTTAAAGAATTTCAGTTATGCACTGAAAACAAGCATGCATTGAAAGCATCTTGGGGTTAAAGGGATAGTTCACCCAAAAATTAAAATTCTGTCATAATTTACTCACCCTCAAGTTGTTCCAAACCTATATGAGTTTCTTTGTTCTGCTGAACACAAAATAATATATTTTGAAGAATGTTTGTAACAAAGCAGATAGAGCAACCATTGACTACCATAGTAGGGAAAAAATACTATGGTAGTCAATGGTTGCTCTATCTGCTTGGATACAAACATTCTTCAAAATATCTTCTTTTGTGTTCAGCAGAACAAAGAAACTCATATAGGTTTGGAACAACTTGAGGGTGAGTAAATGATGACAGAATTTTAATTTTTTGGTGAACTATCCCTTTAAGAACTGATATCGGATCTTTAAATTGATCAACATGTATTCTCACCCAGCCCTAGTACTTACTGAAAAATTAAATTCTTCAAATTAAACAATCTTGAAAATGCTTATGACATCACCAAGAATCCGTCTTTTTTACGTTTGAATCTTGCAACACAGCAACGTATCAAGCACGTTAACACTGCTCTTCTGCTAAATGTCATGAAGGTGATGCCGAGGCCCCTTGAACTAAAAAATGATCTTAAACAGATGAGGACTGAACATATACAACCTGAGACATACAGTGTACTGGTGACCTGATTGACACAATGAAAAGACTGTGAACAGAGAGAGTAGGGATGTGTTTGCGAGTGGGTGTTTTGTGGAGGTGTACTGACCTCATCGTTGAGGTTGCTGACCAGGAGCACTCCGCCAGGTACCGAATGTCCGGACAGCGCCACCCTCCCTGCAGCCGCCGCCGCCGCTGCTGCCGCACTCAGAGGGCTGATGGCCCCTACAGAGAGAAAGAAGAAGAGAGGAAGGACCATGTCAGCCCACATAACCAAGAAGAGCCGACGGCTCAGCATCTCAGCCAGATCTGCCCTGTGGCCATGCATTCTAACTGTCTGCACCCAACGCACCAAGCACATCTAGTTACCCAGCCAACACCACACACATCGGGGCAAACCCACATCCCAGAGTCAATATCTGCCGCTAGGAAGATCGCTATCTGAACCGATTTCACACAGACTGGCGCTCTGGAGCAATATCCGAAAACGAAATTGCTTTTTGGGCCCCTTCTGCTTGCTGTAGCTAGCCGCTCAATAGGCCGTACTCTGCTTTAGCTAAAGGGAACTTGTGTTTGGCAGTTTGGATTGCCAGTCTGTCTGAAATACGGGCCTCTAATTAGTGTGTGTCAATCTATTACGTCAGGCCCATAATGCAGAATAGAAGGGCTTATTGTTGCAGCTTCAGATTTATGCTTTGACAAATAGCGACACTGTTTATGAATACTGCATGTCAAGTCAGGACAAATGGTTGGGGTGGTTTTAACATGAAAGCCCTGCCAATTCTGACAGCACTGGAAAAGTCCCTGTCCTTCAGAGGGAAGAGCGCATTCAAGTAGGGTTAGAAAATCAAAAGGAAAGTAAATGGAAGCATAGGTACCTAGAGAAGATGGAAACCCTCCACCACTAGAGTAGGAAGTTACCATTCCAGAGGGAGTACCTAAGGAGAACGTGTACAGTCAAAGTCTTACGGGATCAAACACAGACTGGGGGCCGTGGAAGCGGCAAAAACGTAAAAGCAACGTGTTTGAATGGCACATCAATTAGACGGGATTGCATTTCAGGCACCATTGACCCATTTTCCACAAAGAACTAGAAAACTTTCATGAATCACAATAGAGGGGAAGCATTCACACCTCTACCCTGCTCTGAAACTAAAGCTATGAAGACAAGAGATGATGATGCATGTCAGAGAATGACAGGGAAGATGGGTCTTAAAGGTGTGATTGAGCAACGTTTGTGTTAGAGGCACACATGAGAGCGGTTTCTAACATACCGAGCAGGGAGGTGGAATCTTTGCTGAGAGCAGCGGCCACTGACGGGTCCACCGGTGGTTGGCCATCTCCTGCGGGCAGCTCGGGCCGGGTATAATCCCGGCTTTTGTCGTTGTTGTATTTTACATTCAGGTTGACCAGCTTGGAGAAGTCAATGCGCAAAGTGCAGCAGGAGTTGTATATGTTCTGGCCATCCAAAGACTTTAATGAAAGAAATCAAGAGATGGAAGATGAGTTTGTTATTCTATGACAAGGGTGAAAAAGGGTACGAATAATTACATCCAGCGCATAATGTAGGGCCCTGGCTAAAAGTAATAAAAACGCCCCTCTACAAGTAATGACAACTGCAGTCATTTCATCACATAAATGAAAGAAAGGTACTAAACCAACATATGACTGGATCATAATTTGCCTGTGGCCATAACCATCACATTAAAAATCTCATAACAGTGCTTTGGCACATCATTACACATTTATGGAGTTTGCGGTGGTTTCAATCCTCCTCTTCGTCCACTCACCAGTTTGGCCTGCTGGGCATTTACTGGGTCACTGAACTGAAGAAGAGCCTGGAACTGATTATTTTTGGTGAATGTGATTATCTTCATGACGGTCCCAAACTTTGAGAAGATCTAAGAGAGATCAGTGCAAAGTCCTGTTAATTCAGAGGCATGAAAGTGTAAAAATACATTTAGCTTGTTTTTTTTAAACTGCAGTTTATTCCAGATGGATGCCTGCTGTGGGCAGTGACCTGTTGGAGGACGTCCAGGGTGACTGGGTAGAACATGTTGTCGATGATTATTCGCAGTACAGGGCTGGGGGCAGGGGTTAACACACTGTCACCGGCCGTGTCCGAGCTTGGAGAGCCGCCCTCCTGGACCGCCGACACCGCCTGCAGCACGGCCTGAGCTCGCTTCAGAAGCAAAGCAAGGGAACAGATTAGGACTGGAGCAATGCCAGTTACACACTTCCGTTGATGCATGCTATATTTTAGTTACGAAACATTAAAACGAGGAGGAGTGTGTTTTCTAACCTGGTTGAGTGCACTGTCAGTCTTGAGCTCTTTGTGGTTGGAGTACTGAATGAACACTGGGACATTACGCACTTGAGGTGTAACAGCTGTGTAGTAGTTCACCATGGTAACAGCTGCTTCCTCTGTTCCTAGCTCCAAAAATGCCTAATTGTGGGAAAGTGTTCAAAAATAAGAAACAAATGGCTGAGCAAAAACTTTGACAAGCCATTTTAAGCACTAAATTGAGATTCAGAAAATCCATCTCAACAGGAGCTGGGTTTAATGCTCCTCACCACCACCACCCATCACATACCTGATTTTTGCCTTTAAGCATCAGGATATTAGTGACCTTTCCAAAGGGCAAGCCCAGGGCGATGACCTCAGTCTCGGAAACCTCATTGGGGAGTTTCCGAATATGAATGACTCTAGAAGGTGGGCTATCCATGCTGTCCTCCACCCTCAGTTTCTTACTGTCACCTCCATTAGCTGTCAAATAAGTCAGAAATACAGCTTTTATCAGGTTTATATGACATTTAAAAAAAGACTATTAGAACTATATATTATTTAGTTTATTTAGCCAATTACTTGGGAAATTATCAAAAATACAGTGTTTGAGCTCATGAGATCATCTGCTGAAAGCAATAATAATGACATTTTCCATTTTCTGTTTGTATTTCAGGAATAAGTTAAATGTGGTAAAAAGGTCACATCTGTATATGACTTAGTGTCCATTCACACAAGATGTGCTCTCGTATTTAGCTTGCACACTTTTTAATTGTTGGCCCATGTATGTGTGTCAAGTGAATGTTATTGGCCATTTTGCTATACCTTGCTGTTTTTCAGCATTTCACACCATTAGCATCACGTTTTTTAGCATCAAAGCTTGTCAAGTGAAAAGTAGTTTTAGAAGTACAACATTGCATCTCACGTTCATCTTAAGTATTTGCGCTCCATATAATTATTTGTAATAGAACATGTGTAAATGCCCTGTCCTGTCTGAGGTTTTTTTTTTCACATACACTCACTCACTATAGTAGGCTAGTGAAATAATAGAGTTGAGACGTTTCCAAAGATATACGACATGACTATCTGATATACACTGCATGTGTATATTTGTAAGACGTTGCACAGTCCTTTTATGATTATATTTTATAATAAAAAAATAAAAAAAAGAATTTATTGGGTTGTTTAAAATATTTAACATTACAAGCTTATAAAACTTCTTGCAACTTATAATAAATACTGTATAAAATACTTCAGTATTTAACATAAATAATTTTTTTAGCCCATCAACATCCCTCTGTCACTCTTTCCCATGTACGCAGTTTACATTGGGCCACGATACAGTTATCCAAACCTCCTAAGAGCCGTGTTTCCACTGTCAGACCAAAAGCGAGCATGCTAGAGCGTGACAGAGCCAATCGCACATGCATTGTCACTTCAAGGGCTTGATCATGCCTCCTCGGGCTTCCTTGAGGCCAACGGCAAAGAGATTTTGGCCCACTGAATACCATGGTCCAAAGTGGGCCACATGGGGCTCAAGGGGTGGTTATGGACAAAGGCGAAGTTTATCAGGAGATGGTCAGCACCGTAGCTCATTTGCCATGTATTCATATCAGGCTACCAGCTAACCTCAACATTTAAGACAATTAAAAAAAAATTCAGCTCAAAACACACTTTCAGACACCAGCGAGTTTTTGAAATAACTTCAAATTGCGATCTGTTAGGGATTCTGGTCACAGTTTAAGTAGAAATATATTTATATGTGATGCTAAAGGCTACTTATTCTGACCATTGCCATAATAAATACGCATAAGATTATGGAAAATACCAGAGACCACTTTCTTTCTAACGCTAATTTCCTCTACTGAACCTCCAGCTCTTGCTTACAGAAGTTTATATTTCTTCTTTTCTCTGCCATGTCAAATGAGCCGAATGGTTAAAGTAAATTCTCATATGACGTTAACTGAATAATCTCACACGCTTTACAATCGAATAAATGACTAGGATGTCAATGCTCCATTAAAGCGGTGGTAAACCACGATTTCATTTTCTAACTTTAGCTAGTGTGTAATGTTGCTGTTTGAGCATTAACAAAATCTGCAAAGGTACAACGTTCAAAGTTTAAAGCAAAGGGAGATAATTGCTTTTAAAGAAGGACTACAGCAAACGGCCAGTAGGGACTACTAGACATTCCTCCAAGGTTGCTGACATATCCAGCCCCAATATTTACATAAACCCCTCCTCCATGAATATTAAATAAGGGGGGGACGAGGCCATTTTGTATCGCAGCAGGGAAGCGTTGTTGTGATATAGTTAGTAGGCTGGAGTGATGTTGCCGCAATGCCGACGAAACGCTGTTATTTTCATCCGGATTGCAGGTCCACTTTGTTCAGCCTTCCTAGGGACGGGGTTGCGTTGCAGTGCGTTTAACATACAACATGTTATATGCATGTGTGTATGAGACAGAGGGGAACAGGTCGCATTTGCAGCAGATATATGCTGCCCATCATAAATCAAAGCACGAGACAGACAGGGGTCGGAGGAGAAGACCGGAAAATGTGACATAATGGACAATATTTGTCTGTATTTGCAAAACACGAGCCACGGTTCAGCTGCGCGAGACAAACACTGCCAGGCGCGCGCAGCTCCCGCTGCACATTTCACGGAGGAAAGCTTCCACAATCTTCACGAGTTCAATGAAGGATTCGCACAACAGCTTGTCCTGAAAGATGTATTTAAATACAGAAGCTGTTTATGGGCCACAACCTGTAAGTATGATTTATTTTTCGTCGATGTGTTTTCCTGTAATAGTTTGTATTGTTAATTGTACGTTGTAGCAAGTAAGTACACAGATGACAACCCTGTTTGGCTCTGCAAACCAGTTTGTTAAATGCTCATTCATACTTAACGTTATCCGACAAACACCTAACGTTACAAACTTTTTTAAAAACTCAACAGTGAACTTGGCATTAGTGTAAATTATTCTTTGATTAGAGCTTTTATGTATTGTTTATCGACAGGCATGCTAAACATGGTTCTGTGTTTGATTTGGCTACTAGTAAAGCCAATGTTTAGTGTTCGTTCTTGCGACAGATATTTGGCTATAATCGTTCTAAAAATACAAAAGTAACAGTGCCATTCAGTAGCGATCACTATAGATCCGCAGTCAGGTTCTGCTCGATCATCTTCACTAAAATTGTCTGAGTCTGATTCGGGCTCAAATTGGTATGGTTTTATTGACGCCATTGTTTCTAATACTACCCAAAGCACAGTCTACCAGTAAAGGTAAGGGGCGTGACGTTTCCGACAAATGTGCACTAGGCGGTTAGCGAATCACAACACTGGGCCAGCTAACCAATCTGAGCCCATTGTGTATTTTTGAGGGACTGGCTTCATACAACCCGGAAACCATCAGACCGTTTTTACAAGGAGGGACAGAGCAGTGTAGAATAAAGGTAAAATATATGAAAAATAATGCAATTTTTAAAAAACATTTACAGTGCACCCCACAAACACAATCAAGCCTTCGAAAGAATGTGTTTTACCACCCCTTTAAAAAGAAAAAAGGATAATAAATTGATACCTTTAAAATTAAAATAAAAAAATTAAGACGTTCTTAAAAAAATATTTGAATACAAGATGTATATTTATATATTTTTCAAGGAATGCACTTTGGAACATTCTTACGAACTTAGAATTTATCTTAGTCACCAGATTCAAAGATTTTAAATGACTGCTTCTGGAATGCTAACACAATTTTTTTTTTTTTATCAAGCCAGTGGTATTACTTAATGGCCATGAAAGTATAAAAAGGGTTTAACAGTAGAAAAAAAGCTAACTTTTCAGGTAACACTTTATAATAACGTTCGGTTATAAGTCACTTATAAGTTATTAGTTAATGATGACCTAATCATTTACAAAACATGACTACCGTATTTCCTCAAATAAAAGCCGGGGCCTTTATTTACCTGAACTGCAGAAGGTCACCGGCTTTTATTTGAAGCAGGCTTTTATTAGGGGCAGGCCTGTATTTCGAATTCCATCTATTTGAAAAAATAATTGTTTTAAATAAACCGTTTTAAATGAAAAGCGATAGCGCTCCAGAGGACAGATGAAGAGTTTGGTTGCAAAACGCGATAAACGCCATTTTTTGACATTTGCATTTTATTATTGGAAATCAATGTTCAGATGTACCTTAATCTATGTGTGAATTGCTGCCATTAATAAGATTTAAAAATGTACATTTTAAGCAAGTACATTTCAGAGTCAGTAACGTTATGGATTTCGATGCACACACACACACACACACACACACACACACACACACACACACACACACACACACACACACACACAAACAAAACATTGATTCACTAGCTTTTCTTAATGGTATTACAGCAGTAGAATATAGCCAAAGGTGGATATATAGCGTTTTGCAAAAAAAAAAAAAAAAAAAAGTGGTTATGTTGTGTATGTTCTGGCCAAAACTAACTCAGAATCTGATTATTATTAATCAATCTTTGTATATACTATTCCATATATTTATGATGTATTGTTTTTTTAACCAATTTAAGATGTTTGACAATGTTAAGATAAATATGTTGCATTTTGGCATGGTTTTTTACTTATTTATGAACTATTTATGGACATAAAATTAAATAAAAAATATCCTGGATTTGAAGAATATTGTGTCCCTGGCCTTCACTGAGCTCAAGTAATAGTTTAATGTACAAAAAAAAATGTGAATGAACTTGACTGTTGATGTCTAATAATAATGGCAAATAACCAATTTTCTCAAAATGGATATATCTCGTTTTGCAACGAAACTCTTCAGATATCATCAGGGGCGGGAAGTGGGGGGGGTTCAAAGGATTGCAAATGCAATGCAATTTTTTGTTCATTTTTAGAATTTAGTAATTTATTTGTAATAAACTTTTTAAGTGGCCCATTAAAAAGTATTATTTATAAGTTGAATTGTGTTTTTAAAACATACATGAAGTCATATTGTGACTGTTGCAGTGTGTGCGTTGAAAGAGCGGTAATATTTCCTCCAGTGGAGATCAAGCGCCTTTCTGGAGATCCGCTCATTTCTGAAGCTCTTTCCGCTCAGCACCGTGCGCTCAACCCAGAACTCCCTTTGTGACCTGCTGGATCAAATATAAGCCTATCTGAAATAAATAGTAAGGGCTGTCCCTGACTAAAGTTTTTTTCCTTTTCGAGTAGTTCATTTAAGCCGGTGCAGCTGCCTCCGCCTCCATGTCATTGTCTGTTATAGGCTATTTGCTTGTTATTTATTAAATCCGGGCAATTTGGTTTATAAAACATCGATTAAAATTAAGATACAATTTATACAAAACAAAATGTACTTTTGTGATATATTTGTTGTTCTTTCGTGTTTTATAGACTCAATATAAACTCTATAAATTTGTTATTTTACTAACCCAACTTATGTGCTTTCTAAATTCCACGTGAGGGAAAAAGCTTCCTTCCACTTAAGAAGAGTTGTGTTCCTTTAAGCACTTTTTTATTTTAATATACATCTCTTTACATAAATATTATTTTCTACTTCAAAAAAAGCTATAATTTTGTTATTTTTCTAACCAAACTAATGCGCGCACTTTTCTCAATCCGTTATGGAGCTATTCAATTTTGATTTTGCATATTGTTTTTTAAATGTTCGTTCGAATAGTTCAAATGACCACTTTACAATATTTCAATAACATAATTTATTTTGAAGCCTATGCTGTTTTCTTGTACAAAATAAAATAGTTTAAGTTAAATGCAGAGTAAGATGTGTAAAAAAGACAAGAGGCTAAGAGATTGTCAAGATCATTTGTGCAGCTTTCACAGACTAACACACGTCACATCTCTCATAGACTACAGTATTTAAAATAGCAGATATGCATCAGTTATATTCTCTATTTAATTTACAGAGCAATCCCTGCAAAGTGTTTAAGTTAAGTATAGAAGAGACCAGGATTGTGCGTCGCACTCGCAAGACACAGTGGAGGGCGATGGTCACGATGGTTTCGCTCCTTCGGCACAGCCCTACTGTACATTACGCTGAACTTGAATGCACATGAAATGAAAGGAAATAATTTCCCCCCGGCCTTAATTTGAGACCGGCCTTAATTTGTTCGTGCTGGCCACGCCCCCGGCCACTATCAGAGGCCCGGCGTTTAATTGACTACAGGCTTTTATTTGAGGAAATACGGTATACATTCATAAATTAAAAGTAATATGCTAACATTTTATGAATGTTTTGTTAATTCAGTTATAAGTCATGTCATTTATAAATTATTAGTTAATGATGAACTAATCATTTATAAAACTTGACTATACATTCATATAGGATTAATAAGTGATATGCTAACATTCTATGAATGTTTTGTTAATTCAGTTATAAGTAATTTATAAATTATTAACGAACTAATCATTTACAAAACTTGACTATACATTCATATATGATTAATAAGTGACATGCTAACATTTTATGAATGTTAATTCGGTTTTAAGTCATTTATAAATTATTGGTTAATGCATTCATAAATGTATTAATAAGTGGTATGCTATACCGTATATATAAGTGAGGAATAGTTTACACTTTAGATTAGGGGATGCAGAAAGTGTTGTAAATGACTAGTATACACATACACACAATGTAAGAACACATTTACACATCATCTATCACGTGTTGAACACTGTGTAAGTGATGACTGGTGAGGGTATAGATCGCTGTCTTCTCTGACAGACATGGACTCTTTAACCGCGGTGCACCTGATGTGAGCTTTAGTGGAAGTTGAAACTGGTTCACATTATCACTTGATCCCACACATAACCCAAGTCTGTGCTGATGAGTGAACGGATTTATCATAACCCACTGAAATCCCATGACAGCAAGTCATTTCTAAATGTTTATTCCCTTGATAACAAATAAATTAATCTTCTTTAAAATACTGTTTTAGCATCCTGAATGTTTGTGCTTTCAAACACAGACCAGCTTACAACTCAAAAGATAAATCAATAAATTAAATACTGATCATTTACTAATGGTTTGTTCACCATTCGTTCAAGATTAACCATTGTTTATTGAGATGATACTAAAACAATTTTGACAAACACTTCAATGATTTATAAGTGATAACTCATCATCTGATCTGTTTTGATTTATTTCATGATTTTTAAGATAACTTACAGCACATTTGTAAATCGTTAGCATGCCACTAATTAATAAGTTATACATTTTAATGTTTAAATATAGTCATGTTTTGTAAATGATTAGTTCATCATTAACTAATCATTTGTAAATGACTTATGACTGAATTAACAAAACATTTATAAATTGTCAGCGTACCACTTATTAATCCTGAATGTATAGTCATGATTTGTAAATGATTAGTTCATCATTAATTAAAGTGAAATTATAACTGAACGTTAGTATAAAGTGTTACCAATTTTCAGTTATCTGCAGATTTCACACATTTCCTGTGCTGATTTTACGAAAAAGAAGTATCAGTGGAATTCTGCAGAATGGATTTAAAACACCTGTGACCTTATTACATTAGTGTTACCGCACCACCGCATCTGAGTGTTGCTAAATGCTTGATGAAGACCTATATTGTTTGGTGAAATAATTATTATTTGTTATTAATAAACTATAACATTCTTGTTACTGTCTGTATATTTTACAAAACCCTGCCAGGTATATGTAAACTTTTATAAGCAATAAGCCCCATGAAGCCATGGTTTGCTAATTTTAGAACAGATTAAGGGGGGTTAGCTGTTCTAAAGTAGCTGTAAACCATGGCTTCTTGGGGCTTATTGCTTTAAAATGGCACTACATTCTAGACACTTATAAGTAATGGGGACGTGTAGAACTTTGTGAATGACGGGTGTCTCAAATCTGTGGCGCTTTCTGATGTGTTTTACTATGTAGACCTAGTTTTCGGTAATCAACTTCACATTTTTTTTAAATGCATAATAGCTTATAATAGTCCATATTTGTCTCTCTTACCAGTGACTGAAGAGTTTGGACTGTTGTACAGACTGCCAGACAGCAAGTCATCTGAGCTTCTCTAGAAAGACACAGATGTACACTGCAAATTCAGTAAATCATTCAAATGATTAAAATGTAGTATTAACTCATATAACTATTATTTGTATCCATTATCACATTACAGAGATCCACCCAAGACAATATGGGATCTCTGCTGGTTTAATTTACTCTCTCAGATATGTTTTGATAAATTCTGTTTAAGGGTAGGGAAGAAAGGCAAAAACCACTTACCTTCACACCAACTGCAACATCGCTTGCAATGCTGAGGGGAGAAAACAGAACAATTACAAGTGTCTTTTGATCTGTTACAGTTTCACTAAATCACATTCACATCGATGCCACTGGTACACTAATTTCTCAATAACAAATATTACAATACAATAGTTCAAAACAATGTACAGAAGTATTGTCAGCAGTTTGGTATAATAAGCCTGTTAAAGCCCACATACAAATTTATTGTGCGTAACAGTAATATTCATAACGACAAATTTATATATTCAGCTCGCGGATGGAGCGAGTGACCGTTACATTCAAACAAAGGGAATAGGACGCGCCCGCACGCGCAACAGTCCCGTTAGCCGCGGAGCTAAACTAACGTTACATTACATGTCCCTTTTGTTCATATAACACGAAATACTTTATAAATTCATATTAAATTACTCAGAATATTGTTATTTGAGTTACTGTGCATGCACATGGCATCTATTTAGCGGTAAAATATGGTCCGTTGAGCTAGCGCGCATTTGTTGTTATTAGCCATGATGCATCACTGGTCTGCGTGAGCGGCCTTGTCAGAACGCGAATATTGCGACTGATTTCGCTTCAAAATGATCTTTAAATACTTTCAAAATTGCATATTTTCCACTTAATCTGTAAACAACGCAGCCTTACCCGTCCATTGCAGGGAAAACGTTCTTCACGGTGTGATACTGATCGCAGGAGCAGAGGAGCCTTCGACACACGCGCGGAACTATGCAAAATGGAGGAGAGTCTGTTATTCACGGAGTCACCCGAACACAGCCGAGACGCCGCCGAACCGACGAGCAGACGCGCACAGCGATCTTGATTAGGCTAAAAAGCAAGAAAATAAAAAAACAATTATTATATGTTTTTTGCAGCACAGACAGCTGCATTATCATTAACCGGAGCTTCCACGGTTATGTAAAACCTGTAAATATTATATTTTAAATGGTGATTTCCAGTCTTTGAGATATCATGGAAATGCAAAATGTTTAAAGTCATGGACATTTCTTTAGTGAATGTACATTTCTCTGCTCCGGAAGCCTTTTGTGGTTTCAGATACTTTGGTCGGCCTTAGGATAATAAACAGTATGTTTGTCACTTAATTCCAATAATTCGATAGAAATGGAATGCAGAAACAATGAAAATGGCATGTAAATTCATGGTCAAAAGGTTGGGAACCTCAATCATCATCATCATCATCATCATCATCATCATCATCATCATCACCCTTACAAAAAAATGTCTAGGCTACTTCAAGTTCATTACTTAAGTTATATTAATATGTGTACAAACAGTATATAGCCTACTTGTAGCCTAAGTGTACTGTTTTTGATGAAATCCGAAAAAAGGCCCAGAAAGTAAAGACATTAAATAGTCAATGTGAATAGGCTACAGTGGTTCAACTTTAATGTTATGAAGCAACCAGAATACTTTTTTTGTGCGAAGTCTTTTCCTCTTTATGGGTTCAACATTTCAATCGGTAACGTAAGGCAGTTTTGAATTTATATGCTGTTTAATGTTCGATGATCGCGTTATTTTACATTTGCGTAAGCAGTCTTCTTTCACTTGTTTCTGCTTCTTCTTCACCTGTGTTTTGATTCAGAGATTCTGTACACTTTCAGAAGATACGTAATAATGCCCCCTACCACCGGTATAACAGTGAACACATAGCCGGAAAATTCAGTCAGTGGAGGGGAAAGAGTATTAGATTTGAAGTAAATTCATATGTACACCACCAGTGGACTAGCCTACACAAAAATTCAGATACTCTCAGAATTAGGAACATATCAGTTTCTTTTATAAATCAATATTTCCAAACAATTTAAGTTTATAAGATAGTATGTGAGAAAAGTATTTAATAGGCTGGGCCTATACTCAATCAAAACACAACTAAGTTAGCCTGGATGCCAGCCCCGCCCACAAAAAAATTTGCACGGGCAGTCCGGTCTGGACTTGATCCGTAGAGAAGTAATTATGCCCGAACAGAAACTGTTCGGACCAATGAAATTGTCAGGGAACAAGCCCAATAGCTTTCCGGGTTGGGGGGGGGGTTCTCCGGGAAAAATGGCATTTGGGGGGTAAAATATGTGTTATTTTGGCTGGACTGCCTGCTAAATTTCGCATTCCTGGGTCTGTATATCACATAATTGGGGTCGCTTCAACCCGCGGACTTGGCAACACAGTGCAGTTGAGTTCTGTTGACATTTGACAACTAACGTTATGCGTCGCTCCGTTGCTCTGATTGGTTGTAGGTCTATCCAATTGAGGTCTTTCCTGGTTCGGTTTAAACACGCCCCATAATCACAGCCCAACGGAGCAGTATCAGACTCAAATTCTGACTAGAATTGAGTATGACGACGTCAGGCTACAACTAAGTACTTAAATTCGGGACATCCTTAAACGTGGAAAAAACGTTATCCTAAATAAACCATTGAGATCAATTGGATTTAGCCATACATATATGATCCAGAATCAGATCTAGAGGCTGAAATTGAACAGGAGAAGCAGCAACGACGACGACACATCAGGACGTCTCAATGGTATGTACTGTAAAATGTACAACTTATAATGGTACCTGCTTATAGCGGCTTGTCATGCGTGAGTTTTACAACATTTGTGCGTGTTTACTCATGGTTTATGAGGACATAATTTGATTTATGGACTATTGTATGGGATTTAATGTTAGCAGTAGCAAGCGGAACGGTTTTGCAAGTCAGACTAGTGCGTGTTTACATAGAAAATATATAGCGTATTTGAATGAACGAGTCGATAGCTAACAACACAAAGACATTTGAAGCAGTTTGAACTGGGCCTTGTTTATAAAACAATCGTCGCCGAAATGCAGGGATCCCATTAACGCTGGGTTCTTTGGGAAGCTGTACAGGGTTGTCTTGGGTTTCCCGGACAACCAAAAACACACATCTTTGTTGACATTGTTGATTTTGTGACGTCCTGTGACTGCAGCGCTTCCCTAAAGGCAAGCACAGTGCTATAATGGGCGTGCATTTGTTTATCGCTCTAGTCGCGTGCGCGCCCTTCCAGGAGAAGAGCCCGTACAAGGACATTCCGCCCCATCTGACGTCACATATACCCATACTCGAAAAAAACTTTCCGAAACTTATTTGAAACCGGAAGGAGTATTTTTTGCACAGAAATACTCCATCAAACGTCCAACTTTTTTTTGTTGTTGTTGAAACTTAACTTAACTTAACTGTTTAGCATGGGAATCCAAGTCTTTAACAGTGTAAAAATCTCAGTATGCATGAAGCAGCATTTCACCCCCCTAACCTAACATTACCTTTACATTGTTGTACAAGCAGAATTGAGATCTGACAATGTGGTAGATTATTTTAGGCCCGTATCTAAATGTATTGCTACAGTGGTAACACTTTATAATAACTACTACACACTATGAAGCATTAGTTAAGCATTAGTAAATAGTTAATTCATCATTTCTAAAGCATTAATATACATTATTTAGCAGTTTATAAATACAACTATAAATGCGTTATTCTTTATTCTATATCTATAATGTGTTTAATAATTGTATTTTCATACTTTAGAAATGATCAATTTCTAATTTCTAAATTAAGTATTACATTATTTACAAACCAGTTATTGAGTTGTCAGTGGTTCATAAGATAATTTAGAAAGTGTAAGTAAAGGATTAATAAACTTAAAATTAAATTAATATATTATTTAGACGTATAGTAATAGTTATAGTGTGTTAATAAATGCTTTATTAACATGTATTCCAACTGTAATTCAAATATTAAAATAAGCTTTTACAAAGGAGATTTAAAGGCTCAGTTCTCTAATAATGTTTTAAAGTTAGTACTGTTTTGACACTGCAACATATTTTATTATATTATTATTGTTTTATCTAAATTTTATTTGTTGTATTTTGGCACTCCTGTAATCCAGTGCAATCCACTGGTACATTTTTATTCAGCAGTGTTTACACTTTACATACATTTATTTTTATATCAGATTGCAGATGCTTAGTTTAATTTGACTGCAGTTATGGTTTCAGGCGGTCTGCATGAATATTATTTTCTATGACATTGAAGAGGTTTAATTTTAATTTTATATTAAGTTACTAGTTGTACAGTCTCCATTTTTGCATTTTGAAATATATATTTCTATGTGCTATATTCCTCTGTGTTGTGTTTGTTTCCTTTTTATGTTCAGAAGAGAATTGAGCCTTTAAATCTCCTTTGTAAAAGCTTTACAAGGCATACATAGCCCTCACTTTAGATGAGCTCACAAAAAGAGTTAACTGACAACTAAATGTTGTATAACTACCTGAATAAATCATGAATTACCATGGAAATACATGTTAATAAAGCATTTATTAACACACTGAGCAACTATTACTATATGTCTAAATTATAAGATGTGCAAATGTACATTTAAATAGTTTATTAATCCTTTACTTACACTTTCTAAATGATCTGATGAACCAGTGACAACTCCTAAATAACTGGTTTGTAAATAATGTAATACTTATTTTAGAAATGATAAATTGATCATTTATAAAGTATGAAAATACAATTATTTAACACATTATAGATATGTTTATAAATCAAGAATAAAGCATTTATAGCTGTATTTATAAACTGCCTATTAATGTATATGAATGCTTTATAAATGATGAATTAACTATTTACTAATGCTTAACTAATGCTTCATAGCAGGTAGTTATTATAAAGTGTTACCAAATAAGGTTTTGTGCAGATGCACAGCGATAAAAAGGGTGTCAAAATTGTACCTTTAGGGGTACAATAGCTTGTCGCTGGGGCAGTACCCTTAAAATTACACTGTCACATGCCTGTCCTGTCTTGTGTAGCACATGTGGTGGTTTGTTATTTTCCGTCCTTGTCTAGTTCCCACCCTCCTTGTTATCTTCTTATTGGTTTAATTTGCCCCACCTGTGTTCCCTCGTTACCTGCTTTATTTGTCCCCTTTATAAGTTCCTTTGTGTTTGCAGTCCTTGTCGGTTCATTGTGATGTCTAACGTCTCCTGTTCCCTGTGTTCCCAGTTTGAGTATGTTAGTTGATTTTGTTATTTCTTAGTTGTATGTTTTCCCCCTCGTGGGTCTTTGTTTGTATTTATGTTTACTTTTATAATAAATTCATCCGTTTTCCTGCAATTGAGTCCTCACCTCAGTTTCCTCAGTCAGCCCGTGACAGAATGAACCGACCAACAAGAGGACTCAGCAGAAAATGAAGACCTTCCTTTTCCCATCTCCCTGCCCCTCTGCTGCACAGACCGCAGGACGACGGAGCAAGCTCCTTTCCCTTCGGCAGGAGAAGGCCAGCGTGAGGGAGTTTGCTTACCGGTTTGTCTTCGCAGCAGAGGGGCTCAACATCAGTGACACGGAGCGTAAGGACATTTTTAACAATGGCCTGAAGGAGCCTGTCAGCGCTTGGGAGATGGGAATGCTGGGGATTTTATCATTCTGGCAGTTTGTGGGGTTTGTATACAATCGGGGTGATGGAGGAGAGTTCCATAAGGGTGGACTTCCACCTCTTGGTCCTCCCCCACTTATCCTCACAGACTGCCAGGTCCCCAGTCCTCCGATGACCCCTTCGGGGAGAGGGAGGAGGAAGAACGTGGTCGCCATATCGGCCACTCACCCAGTTCCGGGGGTCCCGGTTCCGATGGACCCAGTTCCGGTGGATCGTGTTCCGGTGGTCCCTGTTCCGGTGGATCGAGTTCCGGTGGTCCCTGTTCCAGGTGTCCCTGTTCGGGTGGATCGAGTTCCGGTGGTCCCTGTTCCGGTGGACTCGGTGCCGGTGGTCTCTAAGCGGAGGAGGAGAAGGAAGGCTCCCTCCGTGACGGCTCCGGGGGTCTCAGTTCCGGGGGATCCAGTTCCGGTGGTCCCTGTGCCGGTGGTCTCTGAGCCGGTGGTGTCTGTTCCTGTTCCTGAGCCGGTGGTGTCTGTTCCAGAGCCGGAGCCAGTGTCGTCTGTTCCAGAGCCGGAGCCAGTGTCGTCTGTTCCAGAGCCGGAGCCAGTGTCGTCTGTTCCAGAGCCGGAGCCAGTGTCGTCTGTTCCAGAGCCGGAGCCAGTGTCGTCTGTTCCAGAGCCGGAGCCAGTGTCGTCTGTTCCAGAGCCGGAGCCAGTGTCGTCTGTTCCTGAGCCGGAGCCAGTGTCGTCTGTTCCTGAGCCGGAGCCAGTGTCTGTTCCTGAGCCGGAGCCAGTGTCGGTTCCTGAGTCTGTGCCTATGCTTGTGTCTATTTCTGTGTCTGTTTCTGAGCCGGTGGTGTCTGTTCCTGAGCTGGAGCCGGAGGCGTCTGTTCCTGAGCCCTCAGTGACCGCGACACTGGCCATTATGGCCACAGCCATGTGGTGTGTGTGGGCTACGCACACACTTGGACCGGTGGTGTCTGCTCCTGGGCCGGTGGTGTCTGTTCCTGAACCGGTGGTGCCAGTTCCAGTGCCTGAGCCGGTGGTGCCTGTTTCTGAGCCGGTGATGTCTGTTTCTGAGCCGGTGGTGTCTGTTCCAGTGCCTGAGCCGGTGGTGTCTGTTCCAGTGCCTGAGCCGGTGGTGTCTGTTCCTGAGCCGGAGGCGTCTGTTCCTGAGCCCTCAGTGACCGCGACACTGGCCATTATGGCCACAGCCATGTGGTGTGTGTGGGCTACGCACACACTTGGACCGGTGGTGTCTGTTCCTGGGCCGGTGGTGTCTGTTCCTGAACCGGTGGTGCCAGTTCCTGAGCCGGTGGTGCCAGTTCCAGTGCCCGAGCCGGTGGTGCCTGTTCCTGAGCCGGTGGTGTCTGTTTCTGAGCCGGTGGTGTCTGTTCCAGTGCCTGAGCCGGTGGTGTCTGTTCCAGTGCCTGAGCCGGTGGTGTCTGTTCCAGTGCCTGAGCCGCCTGATTTCCGAACTCCGCGGGCCGCCCTGGCCGCCCGAACTCCGCGGGCCGCCCTGGCCTCCCGAACTCTGCGGGCCGCCCTGGCCTCCCGAACTCTGCGGGCCGCCCTGGCCTCCCGAACTCCGCGGGCCGCCCTGGCCTCCCGAACTCCGCGGGCCTCCCGAACTCTGCGGGCCGCCCTGGCCTCCCGAACTCTGCGGGCCGCCCTGGCCTCCCGAACTCAGTGGGCCACCCTGGCCGTATGAACTTTTTGTTTCCCCCTTCCCTTCCTGGTCTGTTTCCCCCTTCCCTTCCTGGTCTGTTTCCCCCTTCCCTTCCTGGTCTGTTTCTCCCGTCCCACCCTGGTCTGTCCCTCCCGTCCCGCCCTGGTCTGTCCCTCCAGTCCCGCCCTGGTCTGCCCCGCCCTGGTCTGTCCCTCCAGTCCCGCCCTGGTCTGTCCTCCCGGTCCCGCCCTGTTCTTGTGGAGCGTCTGGTAGCCGCTCCTTCAGGAGGGGGTAATGTCACATGCCTGTCCTGTCTTGTGTAGCACATGTGGTGGTTTGTTATTTTCCGTCCTTGTCTAGTTCCCACCCTCCTTGTTATCTTCTTATTGGTTTAATTTGCCCCACCTGTGTTCCCTCGTTACCTGCTTTATTTGTCCCCTTTATAAGTTCCTTTGTGTTTGCAGTCCTTGTCAGTTCATTGTGATGTCTAACGTTTCCTGTTCCCTGTGTTCCCAGTTTGAGTATGTTAGTTGATTTTGTTATTTCTTAGTTGTATGTTTTCCCCCTCGTGGGTCTTTGTTTGTATTTATGTTTACTTTTATAATAAATTCATCCGTTTTCCTGCAATTGAGTCCTCACCTCAGTTTCCTCAGTCAGCCCGTGACATACACATCTTTTAGGTGTACAAATCAGTGTACAAACCTTAACTATAAACCTTTTTTGTACAAAGTTGTCCTTTTAAGGGTACTGCCCCAGCAACAAGCTGTTGTACCCCTAAAGGTAAAATTTTGACACCCTTTTCTCTCTGTGTGTACACTTCTATGGTAATAATAAGAAATATTAAAATGAAATAAGCGTGAAAAAAATCAAAAATCAACTTGTGCAACCTTTTGTGTTTTGCTCAACAGTATAGCGGCTCAGTGACCCTTTAAGCGATGTTGCAGATTGCCCGTAAGATCATCACACTTCACTGTCCCGAGAGCCCACAGGGAAAATGCAATCATTCGCTGGACGGAGGGGGCCAGCCGGCTTCAACTGACCACAGATGAAAAGATGTTTACTACACATTTCTGCACCAAATGTAACAGCTTGGCCTGAGCATCATTATATACCCTGTATTGATTTCCAATAGCCAGCACATGATGTGACTGTTGCCTCTGGGGCCTTGGTCACCAGGTGAATTGGGAGCTTGCAGTCCTTTGTCACTGAATCAGATTATTGATGAGAGAAGTGGGCCTTCTGGCTATAGTGTTTCATATAACCTTTACCTAACCCTCCTCTGCTTGTCCAACACCAGTTTGGCTGTCTGTGGAAAACTGCCAGTCCTTGCGGGTGTCCACTATTTCTGTGAACCTTGCAGAAACCAAGCAGAGCTAATGCTATTGGTAAGAGGTCACAGTGTGAATATACATGACTCTGTGGTTACCGTAAGGTTTGCTGCGGGGCTCGATCTGCCATGGTTACCTGATATAGCGTTTCCTTAATTATTCAAACAGCGCTGTGCATCTCATTTAGCTTGAACTCAGGTGAACCGTTCGATACGGTGAACCTGCTGACCCCTCTGTAATCACTACAGTCTGTTTGCCTCTGTTGATTAAAGCCTTTTACAACATTCTCAGAAAGCCTGTATGGACCCAGAGGACTGGGAAGGGTAATAACGACACAAACAGGACCATAAACAGGACCATTTTCAAGACATTGTCTTTGTGTGACAGTCCTTTTTGTCGATATTCATTTCATATTAATAAAGAATGCTTTTTACCCTCTTTAAATAGTTAATATCTTTGACCGTGACCTTGAATCTGACTTCCTTTTGTAATATAACTTATTTCTCCCTGTATTCTTATTTGGATTAGTCTGCCCATGCTTGTAATTCAAATCCACAGGTGAGCTGTTTTCAATTTCATTTCTTGTTATTAGTGCATCAGCTTTGTGAATGCAGTCCAAATGTGTATAAAGCATATTTTCTGTTCTTACATGAATAACATTGTGCAGTTCGTTCACACAAAAATGAACACAAAAGAAGATTTAAAGAAGAAGAAAGAAGTTTTTTTTTTACAAAACTACTTAGACCATAGTCAGGTTAGCAGTGTTTTTCAATGAAAGGAATGTAAATGAAGCTGTGAGGGATACAATTACAGTGTGTTCAATAGATTGAACTATAGTTTAACCACATGCCAGTTATTCAGCTGAATAACCTGAAACCTTTGGAAAGACAAAGCTCCATAATGAGTAACTGAATTCAGTGCGTGCCATTGACAAGACTATAAGAGTCTAAGGTCTATTGGAACCCAACACTCTATAAAAAAGGTTCTATATGGCACCAAAAATGGTTCTTCGTTGTAATCATAGAGGAACCACTTTTGGTTCTAGTATATAGCACCATATCTTAACATGTTCTGTATATGGTAGCGGTGCTATATAGCACCTTAGTCAAAGAACCGATAAAGCGCTGAAGAACCACTGAAGCACTAAAATTGGTGCTATATAGCACTTAAAAAGGTTCCCCTATGATTACGAGCCAATAACCATTTTTGGTGCCATATAGAACCTTTTTTTTTTTTAGAGTGAATGATTAACATTTTATGAACAAAAAAAACTAACTTTTTTATGTTCTATAGATGAAAGAAAGTCATACAGGTTTGGAACAACATGAGGGTGAGTAAATGACAGACTTTTCATTTGAATGCTTTTGTCATTTTTATTTAATATTCATTTCTATATCTTTAGTTAGTTGGCCAAGCAACATTTCTCATTTTCAAGTTCAAAAATATATTTATTAACAATAACAATACTGGTAACTGATGACAGATTTTTATTTGTTCTGTTTTGTCAACTATTCCTTTAACTTCGACTTGAATGTTTTTACTGAATGCTTGGAAACTTGACAAGGACTAAGTACTCTATACTAATCAATTTGTGATTACTTTTCACTTCTGAATCAAATTATATCGAGTCTTGAAATTACTTATAGATGTTAATTAAAGCCCTCATTAAATGCTCAATAAAGGCTTAATACCGTAGTTCCCTTTAAAGATTAAGTTAGATTCTGTGCCGTCCTTCTTCTGTGGCCCATATTCAATAAGTTCTCTTTAACCAATGCTGGTTAAATTAATCCATTCTTTATTCCAATTAGATGCCAGGGTCTTTTTGCTCTCTTACTCTTTGTTGTCTTTGGTCCTGTGGTGTAGTATAACACCGCTTTATTGCTCTTCTGTGTGACCTCTACAAAAATAACCCAACAACAGAGGTCTATGTGCTGATTTTGAGAGAGAAAAATAAATACACAGATGTTTATGGTCAACTTCTTCTATTATGGACAGTTCCCTCTATTGTAAGAAAACATCAGTTGATGTGAAAAAAAAAAGTGCCAGGTGAATACCCAGATATTACACTCACAGTCTTGTTGAGCCGAGTGGCCTTTGGGAGCGACAGCTTGTGATTTCAGACGTGTCTGTTGAAATGTCAGGGCACTTCACATTTCCGCCCTGCTTCCTTCAGCAGGGCACCACCTCATCTTGCAGACAGGACAGTAGTGTTCGGATTTCCTCTGCTGGCCTGCCATGCACTGCTCTGCTATAATGGGCTGTGTCCACCATGCTCCTGACCCTGCTTGATGGATGAGGTTTAACATACAGTAGAAGACAGCAGATGAGGGTCAGGACTCTGTGCAGGCCAGTCAAGTTCCTCCACACCAAACTCCCTCATCCACGTCTTTATGGACCTTGCTTTGTGCACTGGTGCACAGTCATGTTGGAACAGGAAGGGGCCATCCCCAAACTGTTCCCACAAAATTGTGAGCATGATATTGTCCAAAAGGTCTTGGTATGCTGAAGCATTAAGAGTTCCTTTCACTGGAACTAAGGGGCCAAGCCCAACCCCTGAAAAACAACCCCCACACCATAATCCCCCTCCACCAAACTTTACACTTGGCACAATGCAGTCAGGCAAGTACCGTTCTCCTGGTAACGGCCAAACCCAGACTCGTCCATCGGATTGATTGGTCACTCCAGAGAACACGTCTCCACTGCTCAAGTGTCCAGTGGCGGTGTGCTTTACTGTGATGTGATGTAAGGCTTGGATGCAGCTGCTCTGCCCTGGAAACCCATTCCATGAAGCTCTCTACGCACTGTTCTTGAGCTAATCTGAAGGCCACACAAAGTTTGGATGTCTGTAGCTATTGTTGGCGTCTTCTGCGCACTGTGCGCCTCAGCAGGCGCTGACCCCGTTCTGTGTTTTTATGTGGCCTACCACTTCGTGGCTGAGTTGCTGTTGTTCCCAATTGCTTCCACTTTGTTATAATACCACTAACAGTTGACCGTGGAATATTTAGTAGTGAGGAAATTTCACGAATGGACAGGTGGCAACCTATCACAGTAACACTCTTGAATTCACTGAGCTCCTGCATTCTTTCACAAATGTTTGTAGAAGCGTCTGCATGCCTAGGTGCTTTATTTTATACACTAATGGAAGTGATAGGAACACCGGAATTCAATTATTTGGAGGGCTGTCCCAATACTTTTGGCAATCTAGCGTAGTTCGGCTATGAGTAACCCACTTCTAGCCAAAATAACCTTGAATTTGGTTACATGTCGTTTCAAGTCAAAATAACTTGCGAGATGTATGATATTCCATCATGTAAGGGTCCTGCACACTATGTGATTTTTCTAAATCCTCTGCGAATGTTGCTTGTCAGACTGTACGAACATGATCCCCGATGTAATACATGTCACACTGTAGGATCTCAGTTGTCATTATGTCAGACTGTACGACAGTCAGGCGCGAAAAACGGACACAAGCAAGAGAGTCGTACGGACTGAGTTTTACGTCATCAATCCGTGACACGTTCGGTAACGGTGAGCCGCATTCACAGACACAATTCAGTTCAGCAAACAACAAAAACAAGCGGTGGCATTTTTCATTCACCTGACTCTTTTCGACATGTTCCCTGTTGTGATTTGATGTTGTCGCACGAAATGCGTCATCAGGTTCTGCGCTCCTATTGGTTCTTGATTTGACGGTCGTCCTAGGAGAAGTCACACTGCAGGATTGCGCCTCAAATCTTCTGACACTGCCAGAATTTTGTCCGAGGTGAAATTTGATCGCAACGGTCGTTAATCGGTTGTCGGTGCACATGTCAAACTAAGGATCAAAGACTTCAGATTTTAGCCTAGGATCAGAGAAATCTTTTAGGATTTCAAAATTTGTCTGCAGTGTGCACCCAGTGTGCACCCGGCTTTAGAAAAGTCAACAGTGAATTCGGTGTTTGGTTTAATTTCTTTGACATGTTCATGTTCTAGATGACTAGTCTATTCTTGGGCTATGGTTAGATATTTTAACTGACAGCCCAAAAATCTTGCTTTAGCCTAGACATCAGAGCAGTGTTTGGACAGCTATTAAACATCTTTTAAATGCAAAATTGCTAATTATTTTTCACAAAATAATTGTTTTACTGTATTTTAGATCAAATAAATGCATCCTTCTTTTGTCCATACAATAGAAGTCATGTTAAACCCCAATTTTAAAATACGTTTACATACAGGTTTGGAACAGCATTTTTGAAAGAACTGTCCCTTAAATGGAAATCGCTATCGCTTTGGATAAATAGGGTCATTTTTAAATATTTAGGAATTAAAGTTTTAAAAGTGTTTACGTTTTAAAATATCAGATTTCAGGGAGGAATCAAGCAATGATTTACACAATAAACATTTTTAACAAAACACCTTCAAGGTTTAAGGCATCTCTCGAGTTCTGGATGGATCTCTTTCCAGCTGCTCAAAAACATGAAACTATCAGAACCATTTATCTGTGAAGACCCACACACTGTCATACCATCACGACAGATAATAATTAATATGACTGCTGTTTATTAAAATTAAAATTTTAAATCACCAAAGTTTGCTTTTTCTGTTAAATAAATATAGAACAGGACTGCAGGTTATGTATGTCTTTGTAGCCTCTGCACAAATGACAAAATGATGGATTTTAACAATGTGTTCCACAAACACTTTCTTGCACATTTTTTAAAGTTAGGTGAGGCGTGTCTTGTCTCATAATTTACAACATGTAAACACGTCTTTATCTCCATGGGTGCGTGACACTGAGGCAGTTTCCATGGAGACATTCAGCTAAAAAAAACTGTTGTACAAATAAATCTCATTAACCTTTTCACCTCTGCCTACGTCTCTGGAGAATGGTTCTTCACAAACAGGAGCCTGGTTTCTTCATTCTGCCACACAAATTCATTTTAAGCACATTGTAACCTGACAAGGTGTCACAGAGGGCAAGTACGGAGGGGCAGGCGGCTTCACCGCACACACATGAACTGTGCTCAGCGGCATATGATGCCTAATGGACGTGGGCTCACATTAATGACTCCGCGTCTGTCCTTGTTTAAAAAGGAGGCATTTGTACCGAAGTTGCCATGCCTAAAGCAGGTTATTTCAAGACTTTGCATTAATGTTGGAATAAATGTTTGTAGCTGTCCTCAGAGCCCGGAATTTCATTAAGTGAGGCCCTTTTCAGGTATGAAAATGGGCCCTACCAGTGTAAAATAATATTAAAACATCCAAATAATCACTGCAATGTTTTTTTTTAGACACATAACATTGCAGTAATAATACTTCTCAGTACAATACTACTGTATGTGTTTATACGATTGAACATTTGATGTTTCAAATTTCTGGGTAAAAGAAATGAAATGTTTCATATAAATGCTTTCCTATAGCTCAAACAATAGAGCGTGGTGCTAGCAACGCCAAGGTCATGGGTTCGATTCCCAGGGAAAGCAAGAATTGACAAAAATGAAAAATGTGTACCTTGAATGCAATGTAAGTCGCTTTGGATAAAAGTGTCTGCCAAATGCATAAATGTAAATGGTGTTATTAAATTCAGGATGAATAAAAAAAGCAATTGGGGCACAACTATATGAAAAAGGGACTATAAGTTTGTACAAAAAACAAAAGTGTGCAGTCAATGAAACATATGATACATCAATGTGAAAGAAATGATTTGTGTATATAATATGCATGTACTATAAAAAAATATTAAACATTCATTTAAAAATATAAAGTAATAACTATGTACACAGACCTTTTTCAGAGCAGGTCTTATCAGAAAGGTTAAAAATTAATTGCTCTGCATTTCGCTTACATATTTTCATAATGTGACAGATGCTGTTTCTTCCAAGCAAATGCACAATTTAAAGGGGAAGTTCACCAAAAATATAAATTTACTCATGCTGTGCCAGGTGTTATTTTATTATTATTTATATTTTAGTACTGTTTATTATTTTTTGAAATAGCTCTTATTTGTATATTTTTAGATTTTATTAAAATTTTTGTTTAGATTCTTTTTTAAATATTTCTATTTAGTTTAATGGGCAGATGCACTTTTTATGGACTTCAAAAATAGAGCCACTATTACTGCAATTCTAATGCTTGGATTAGCCTTGACTTTTGTAATATAACTCTGATTTTATTCGTCTGAAAGAAGAATGTCATATACACCTAGGATGACTTGAAGTGACTTAATGACTTGAAGACTTTAAAGTGACAGTTCACCTCTAAAATGATGTCATTATTTACTCACTCTAATATTGTTCCAAACCTATATTCATTTCTCGATGATAGAATTTTCATTTTTGAGTGAACTAAAGACAAAGAGAAAATCACTCACTGCTCTTGACTGAAAAACTAATACAGTAGCTTTAATAAGAATCAATGTATTTTATAGTGAAGTAGTGTTTTATTTTTACATTTATTCATTCAATTTCATACTTAAATGCTGCTGTACAGCTCTGAGCTGCCAGTGTAAATCTTTATATATATTTATTTTAGATTATACAATACACAAATGTGTACAAGGGTTTTTTTTAAGTAAAGTTCTCTTACGAGAGGTTCTCTCGTATTGCGTAAGTTCCTTACGCTACGGGAAAGTATTCTTTCTTCGAGATTTCTGAAAAACCCAAAATTATCCTTAATTTTGTAACATTGTCAACGCAGTGCGGCAGCCTGGCAGACCATAGCAGGCTATTCCAGCGTGCCATTGGCTGCTCTGCTGGCAACTGCAGCAGCCTATCGGTGAGCCCGCGTGACGTGGCGACCAATGAGGGCGCTTCGCGCCCACCTGGCTTCATTTGCCTACAGGTGGGGCGTGGCCACGTGTATATAAGCAGGGCTCACGGGCTGCACATTCGATTTTCTTTTCTTCAGCGAAGCCCTTCGCATCGCTGGATCTGGAACCCGCCGCCGTTGAACGTGCAGACGAGCAAGCAGAGGACAGCGCCTGAAGAAGCCGGCAGCATCGCGCCACCTTCAGCCATCCGTGCCTGCTCTGCTATCCGGCAGCATTATATCCTTTTATTGCTCAGTGTTGTCGCCGCTGCGTCACACTTTCACAAAAAGAGCCGAGCGTTTTTCTAAAAATGTCTCGTTCCACCTGCGGCTCGTGTCACGCGCAGCTCAGTTCCGGGGACCGCCATGTGATCTGCGCTCTCTGCCTGGGCCGTGATCACGCCGCCTCCACACTTCTCGCCGGCGGATGCCCGGAGTGCGAAGAACTAATGATGTCGACCCTGCGGGCTCGACTCGATCAGTTCGAAGATGACATCCCTCCAGTCTCTGCTAAGCCGCGCAGGAAAAAGCGCCGCTCGCAGCGGACTCCGGAGTTGGCCGAGAGAAGCTCGCCGGAACCCTTCCCGCCCGCTTCACTCTCGCCTTCCCCGCCCCCACCCCAGGCCGCCATTTCTGTTGCCGCCTCTGGGGATGAGGCGGATGCGGCCGCGGAACGCGCCGACAGCTGCTCCATCATGGCTTCCGACAGCGAGGAATGGTCTTCCGCGACCTCTTCAGTCCGAGCCTCCGGACGCTCTCGAGCGGGTGAGGACGCCGAACTGTTGCGCCTTCTCACCCGGGCCGTCGAGCAGCTAGGCCTCGAATGGGCCCCGCCTAAGGTGGCAGCGCCGAATCGGCTCGACGGATGCTTCCTGAACAGTCGCCGCCGTGCGCCCACCGCCAGGACTGCACCCTTTCTGCCAGAGCTTCACGAGGAGCTCGCGAAGTCCTGGAACGCGCCATTCTCCGCGAGGGTCTCGTCTCAGGCTTCTTCGACGCTCTCACAAGTTGACGGCGCGGCTGAGAAAGGCTACAACGCTATCCCTCCGGTGGAAGAGGCGGTCGCAGCGCACCTTTGCCCGCCTTCTGGTTGGCGCTCAAAGGCTGCCCTCCCGTCTAAGGCCTGCAGAGTGACGTCATCGCTGATCGGCCGCGCTTTCGCTGCCTCCGGTCAAGCTGCGTCTGCTCTGCACTCTATGGCCGTGCTGCAAATCCTCCAAGCCAATCTCCTCCGTGATCTGGACGAGAGGAGCTGTGACGCTGAGCTGATCACGGATTTGCGAAGCGCGACGGATCTCTCCCTCCGCGCTACCAAGACCGCAGCACAGGCCCTCGGACGCTCCATGGCCTCCCTCACGGTAGCTGAGCGCCACCTCTGGCTCACGCTCGCGGACATGCGAGAAACAGAGCGCGCGGCCTTCTTAAACGCCCCGCTCTCTCTATCTGGGCTCTTCGGACCAGCGGTCAAGGGGATCGTCGACCGTTTCTCCGAAGTACAGAAGACGACGCAGGCCATGAACCTCTTCCTGCCTCGACGCCCAGGCGCCAGCGGTAGCTCCGTTGCTCGCCGTCCTCGCGACCAGCCAGCACCGAGCTCCACGCAGCGCCCAGCGCGGCCCCCTTCGTCTCAGCGAAGACCGAGCGGCCGCCCCAGATCGCGCTCTTCCAGCCGCGGTAAGCCGCCTCCCCCTCGGGGCCCCCGGCCTAGGATCGTGCTGAAGTCCGAGCCTCCAAAGCCCTCCTAGCCAGAGGCAAGAAACGACGGTTAAGTCCCGCTGCGGCCGGACCACCGTCAAAACTCTTTTTCCTGTCAGCCCCCACCACTGTGGCTGCTGCAGAGGAATTTCACGCAGCCAACGAGCCGGCAAAAACGCCCTCTCGCCTGTCAACCACCGCCGTTTTTACGGCGAACCAGAGAAATCACAAAAGTTGCATTATTTCTGTTTGCACGGCTCACGCCGTATGTGTTTCAAATGCAGTAAATGTGCCCACTTTTCCGTGTTCACCCCTGCACATAAGCACAATAAACCCCGTGTCCCCCACTCACATAAAGCGGCCTCCGGCCGCTCGAGTGCTAGAGTTAGGTCACGTGTCCGCTTGTCTGCGTCCACGCCTAGCCACCACACGCGCTGTCACACAGCCACTCTTAACCGGTCATGTTCCACGCGTAAGAGTTGTGCCCGCTCAAACGCGCTCACACATTTTCGCGAACATTATGCCCCAGGCGCTACGTGCCGCGCCACACACCATTTGTTTTCCGCCCAAGGTGGCCGAAGCAATGAGTGTAGGGCCACACACAAGACATTCCCCGCTCAAAGCGGTAGAGACACGGTGTGTAAGGCGGCCAGCCACTGAAAGCGAGCGGCTGGCCCACAGCACAGAGAGCGCGCGCACCGCGCCCGCCCCTCTTATACGGGCCGTCAAACCCGCGAAACGCGGCGTTTCGAGCCCAGAGGCCGTTCTGTCCCGTTTGGCACACGCGAAAGCGTGGGAAGCCATTCCAGGTGTATCAGAATGGGTGCTGAGAACAGTGAAGCACGGCTACACTCTGCAGTTCGCTCGCCGCCCTCCGCGCTTCTGTGCGCGTATAGAGACGAGAGTGAGCGAAGAAGTAGCACATCTACTTCGAGCGGAGATAGCCACGCTGCTGTGCAAAGGGGCTATAGAACCGGTTCCCCATTCTATGAGCGAGTCAGGCTTTTACAGCCGATATTTTCTCGTGCCAAAAAGGGACGGGTCGCTCAGACCGATTCTGGATCTGAGGCGTCTGAACAAAGCTCTTTTGAGGAGATCGTTCAAGATGCTTACGACCAAGCAGATCCTCGCGCATATTCGCCCGAGAGACTGGCTAATTTCCCTAGATTTGAAAGACGCATATTTTCAAATCAAGATAACGCCGCGTCACAGGCCATTCTTACGATTCGCCTTCGACGGCCAGGCTTATCAATACACCGTCCTTCCGTTCGGCCTGTCACTAGCACCCCGTACATTTACGAAGTGCATGGACGCGGCCCTCGCTCCCCTGAGAAACCGGGGGATGCGAATATTGAACTACTTGGACGACTGGCTCATCCTGGCGCAGTCAGAGGCAGAGCTCCTCGCCCACAGGGCAATGCTGCTCAGCCATTTGGACAGCCTGGGGCTCACGGTCAACTGGACCAAGAGCTCATTAGTGCCCACGCAATCAACCTCATTTCTGGGTTTGAATCTGGACACTGTGGCTATGTCTGCCCGCCTGTCACCACAACGCACGCGCCAAGTTCGGCGCATGGCTGCGTACTTCCGGCCGGGCAAAATCGCACCTCTCAAGCTTTTTCAGAGGATGCTGGGACGTATGGCCTCAGCTGCAGCTGTGCTCCAGCTGGGCTTAATGCGCATGCGCCCGCTGCAACGCTGGTTAAACGCCCGAGTGCCTCACAGAGCCTGGGCTGCCGGAGGTTTCAGGATCAGAGTGACTCAGGGCTGTGTTGCAGCCCTAGAGCCCTGGTTAGTAGCCGACTGGTACCAGCGGGGAGTGACAATGGGAGCCATCTCACACCGCAAAGTCATCTCGACGGACGCCTCCACCTCGGGTTGGGGCGCCGTTTTCGAGGGCAGACCGGCCTCGGGCCTCTGGTCGAGCGGAGAAAAACTCCTACACATAAACTGTTTGGAGATGATAGCGGTAGAGAACGCGCTCAAGCAGTTTCTCCCGTTTATACGGGGACACCATGTGTTGGTCCGGTCGGACAATACCACGGTGGTGTCCTACGTGAACCGGCAGGGCGGTGTCAGGTCCAGGTGTCTGGGCAATCTGACGGAACGCCTGCTCGTGTGGGCACACAGCTCGCTGCGCTCGATGAGAGCGGCGCACGTTCCGGGCCACCTCAACGTGGGCCCGGACAAGCTGTCCAGGGGCCTCATTCTCCCAGGAGAATGGTCCCTGCACCCCCAGACAGTATGAACACGATCTCACACTCTAGAGCCCCCTCGACGAGGCGGTTATATAGTTCTAAGTGGTCGGTGTTCACTGAGTGGTGTGCTTCCAAGGGATTGGAACCGCAGCAATGTGGGGTCCAGCGGGTGCTCTCCTTCCTCCAGGAGCTCTTGGAACTGGGCAGGTCCCCTTCCACGCTCAAAGTGTATGTAGCGGCTATAGCAGCGTTCGCCCAGACGACGCTAGGCAGCACGCTAGGAAGGAACGAGCTCATCATCCATTTCCTCAGAGGAGCTAGACGGATGAATCCCCCGCGGCTCCCATCGGTTCCTATTTGGGATCTGGCCTTGGTCCTAGAGGCCATGAAGGCTCATCCCTTTGAACCGCTCGAGACTGTGGAACCAAGGTTCCTTTCGCTAAAAACCGCGTTCCTGATAGCTCTGGCTTCAGTGAAACGCGTGGGGGATCTACACGCGCTCTCAGTGAGCCCGACGTGTATGGAGTTCGGTCCTAATGACTCTAAGGTCATTCTCAGACCGAGGCATGGTTATGTCCCCAAAGCGATCGGCACTCCTTTCAGGGCGCAGATTATCTCCCTCTCGGCTCTGCCAGCATCCGACGAGGGGGACGGTGGCAATATCCTCTGCCCTGTCAGGGCATTGAGGGTTTATGTCACACGCTCCGCCGCCTTCAGGCGTTCTGAGCAGCTATTTGTTTCGTTTGGAGGGCGCGCTAAAGGTCTCGCCTCCTCGAAACAGACCCTGTCCAGGTGGATAGTGGACGCGATTGCAACTGCATACGCTTCCAAACACCTGCAGTGCCCGCTAGGTGTCAGAGCACACTCCACCAGAGGCATGGCCTCTTCGTGGGCTTGGGCCAGAGGGATTTCCATCCACGATATTTGCGTGGCGGCAGGCTGGGCCTCCCCGTCTACGTTCGTGAGATTTTACAATCTGGAAGTTCCTGCCTTACAGGCGAAAGTGTTATCAGTTCAATAAGGCTGTTGGTTCTGCCCGGTGATTCTGCGCAGACATAGCTCACATACTGGTAGTAAGTTCGGTACAAGGCTTATGTAAATTTGAAGGAGACCGGCGGTACCGTTCCCTCATTTACGAAAAGAGCTATTGTGAGTTTGAAGGTGACCGGCGGTGCCGTTACCTCACTCATATGACAAGATATTGTGAATTTGAAGGCGACCGGCCTTGCCGTTCCCTCATTCATGAGACAAGGTGTGGTGAATTTGAAGGCGACCGGCAGGTGCCGTTCCCTCATTCTTAAGGCAGGGTGTTGTAACCACCCGTTGTAACCACCCGTCAGTTCAAACGAAGTGTCCGTATATGTGGTGGCCCGTTTCCTTTACCGGCCACCCTGCCCGAGCAGTGTTATGGTCCCCGGTTCCCTGGGATACATATGCTGTATGCGAGGCGCGCACGGCGTTGACAATATGTTCCCGTAGCGTAAGGAACTTACGCAATACGAGAGAACCTCTCGTAAGAGAACGATACTCGGTTACTTAAAGGGTTAGTTCACCCAAAAATGAAAATTCTGTCAGTAATTACTCACCCTCATGTTGTTCCAACCATGTAAGACCATCTTCGTTCATCTTCGGAACATAATTTAGTATATTTTTGATGAAATCTGAGAGCTGTCTCACTCCTCCATAGGCTTTCAGAGGGACTGAAGCTTGATGGCCCAGAATAGTAAGTAAAAACGTCATTTAAGGAGTCCAAATGACTACAGTGGCTCTGTATTAAGTCTATCATGCGACGAAAATACTTTTTGAGCGGAAAAACAACAAAAATAACGACTTTATCACACTATTATTGTTGTTCAATTTGAGCATCTGAGAGAGTTCGCGGGAGTGCCACGACGCATGCGCCAGAACCGTTCTTCTTCTACTACGACTTGTTACTGGCTGCTCACTCTTTCGGAGTATTACCGCCATCTACTGTACGAGATGATGTCCCGACATTGCTTGTAAACAGACCTTGTTGCGCTTCCGGCAGAGGAAGACGTGCGCTGTATGCAAGCTATTGAATTCGACACTGATTGTGATTTAGGTCTCGATTTAGATTTTTACAATGGTTAAAAAGTGTGCATTTCCTGGATGTAAGAATCGTGAGAAAAAGAAAAGAAAACGTAAGAGTGCCTTACCAATTCTGCAAAATGAACGGCTTACCTTCCACACTTTCCCAATAAATGATCGTGAGCGAATGAAGCTATGGCTGCTGGCAGTGCAGCGGGATGTTAATTTACCGCTTAAAGTCGTTAAGAACATGAGGTTGTGCAGCAGTGAACATTTTTCAACAGACGACTTCAAACCAGTTCAACAAAACACAAGACGATTACTGAAATCAACAGCTGTGCCCAACTTGTTTTTACACAACAAGGTAATAAGTGGAATCGGCATGTAGTGGTTGTTAAAGTAACAATACATGATTTTAATTATTTGATTTTATTTGCATGTGGCTAATTATATATATATATATATTGCATACAGCGCGCGTCTTCTTCTGCTTGTAAACAGACCTTGTTGCGCTTCAGGCAATGTCGGGACATCATCTCGTACAGTAGATGGCGGTAATACTCCGAAAGAGTGAGCAGCCAGTAACAAGTCGTAGTAGAAGAAGAACGGTTCTGGGCCATGCGTCGTGGCACTCCCGCGAACTCTCTCAGATGCTCAAATTGAACAACAATAATAGTGTGATAAAGTCGTTATTTTTGTTGTTTTTCCGCTCAAAAAGTATTTTCGTCGCATGATAGACTTAATACAGAGCCACTGTAGTCATTTGGACTCCTTAAATGACGTTTTTACTTACTATTCTGGGCCATCAAGCTTCAGTCCCTCTGAAAGCCTATGGAGGAGTGAGACAGCTCTCAGATTTCATCAAAAATATACTAAATTATGTTCCGAAGATGAACGAAGGTCTTACATGGTTGGAACAACATGAGGGTGAGTAATTACTGACAGAATTTTCATTTTTGGGTGAACTAACCCTTTAACGTAACCTCGGTTCTCTCTAGAAGAGGGAACGAGTATTGCGTTCCTTGCCGTGCGCCCCGCGGGCTTTTACGCTTCAGAACTACGAAAACCGAATATGCAGCCCGTGAGCCCTGCTTATATACACGTGGCCACGCCCCACCTGTAGGCAAATGAAGCCAGGTGGGCGCGAAGCGCCCTCATTGGTCGCCACGTCACGCGGGCTCACCGATAGGCTGCTGCAGTTGCCAGCAGAGCAGCCAATGGCACGCTGGAATAGCCTGCTATGGTCTGCCAGGCTGCCGCACTGCGTTGACAATGTTACAAAATTAAGGATAATTTTGGGTTTTTCAGAAATCTCGAAGAAAGAATACTTTCCCGTCGCGTAAGGAACTTACGCAATACTCGTTCCCTCTTCTAGAGAGAACCGAGGTTACGTTAAGTAACCGAGTATCGTTTTAAGATTAAGTAAGGTTTTTCAATTATTTTCAGTAAAATAAAGAAAGAGTATTGCAATATTTTTTTTTTTTTTTTTTCTCCTAAACCTCTTTCTGTTCCTGTCGCTTAAGAATAGAATAGCAAAAAACTGATGTGACAAGCCATCAGAACCGAACCGAACCGAAAAACGTGGTTAAAAACCGAGGTACGTATTGAACCGTGGACTAACTGTATTGTTGCATTCCCAATATATATATATATATATATATATATATATATATATATATATATATATATATATATATATATATATATATATATATATATATATATATATATATGTACACCTCAGATTCAAGCCATAAAATAAGTTTCTAGAATAATAAGTAGACCGCAGCATGAATACATTTTACATATTACGACTTTTTGTCTGCATTTATTTATACTGTTGTTGATGTATTTCTTGCTATTTATATTTGTCATGATGTGGCAACCGCTTATATCGCCTATAGGAAGAGTCGGCCTGTGTATAATTGCATGTCAGGCATGCGGTAGCGCTGTAAGGTCAAGCAAACTCCACTGGTGTTAAATACTCATTAGAACCACAAGAGAGCGATTGCATCTCTGTTCACAACATAATGATTTCAACACACACAATACACCAGAGAATCGCAGAGAAATAAAGATGTGTGTTGCGCTCCCTGAGAGTGCATGTGTAATGAGTAATATAAAAAAGCATTGATGTGTACTTGCATGCACGCTTGCACGTTTGCACGTACATCTGTGGCCCTCACACCAAAAGGCAGGTCACTTTTACCCCCTGGGGGGAAGCAGCTTGAGCACTGCTTGTTATCCTGTTGTGGGAGACAGAGTGTGACAGCCCCTTAATCCAGCCAGCTTTGTGCCACTGCCCCCGACACCATGCTAAATTGTGTTTGCTTGAGGAAGCTCTCAGAAGCATCCAGCCCGCACCACATCTGTGACCTCCCTGACACATATAGAGCAAATACCACCAAGACCGCACTGATGGGAAGCTCTGCCATCTCGAACGCGACCGGAGGCTCTTTTGTCATAATTCGTCCATTGATAGCATATGACGTTCCATCTTCCACTCGAGAAGGCAAAGCTCTGAACTCAATTCCCCTTCCAAGAGCTCCTGTGACGCGGATCTGAAGTTTCCGCCATGTGATTCGGAGTGAGAGCATCTGCCATGGGAGGATGTGGGGTAGAACGCAACAGAAGTTGAGGAGCTGCTAATACACTGAAAAAACTCTAAAAAATACTCTAATTTGTTACTGTTTATTTTAGGGATTATCTGGCTGCATCCGAAATTGCATACTTGCCTACTATGTAGTAGGTGAAAAACAGTAGGCCTATGTGACAAAAGAAGTATGTCCGAATTCACAGTACCCATAAAAGAGTAGGCAAAATGTACCCGGATGACCTACTACTTCAGACGAAACTCTGAAGTGTGTATATGATGGACACTTTACTGTCCCATGAGGCCACAGGAGAGGATTTGAGAATGGCAGTGAAGTGACGTAACTGACGCTGGTAGGTTACATAATGACATGGCGAATGTAGTACATCCAGATTACATTCATACACACATTATATAAAACATACTTTTTTAGCGGTCGGGAAGTAATTACATATTCAAAATAATTATCTACTCAAGAGAGCCCAATTTTAACGATCAGAGTGCATGGTCTGAAGCGCATGGCGCAGGTGCACTTAGCGCATGTCCGAATTCACTTTTGCTAGTTTATCGACGGAAAAAAGGTCTAAAACGGTTGTACTTAGTCTCTTAATGAGTCATGGGTTTGTTTTGGGCGTAAAGTCCCAAAAATGATATCCGCATCAGGCTGAAACTAGCCAAAAACACTTGCATCGCGTGTGGCGTCACATTGCGCCGGGTGTATGAAAGAGCCACATATGTGTTCGTTGTCTGTTTGGGTGGGTTTTCACTAGTTCAGTTTCCTTTGTTTTCAGTTAGTTTCCTTGGTTATTCATTGTCTGATTATTGTTTGCACCTGAGGTTCATTTGGTTAATTAATTTAGACTGTGTATTGAAGCCCTGTGATACTTTCTTTGTCAATTCTCATAGAGTGTACAACAGTTGTTCTGTTTCTAGTAGGGGTGGCACGGTTCACAAAACCCACGGTTCGGTTTCGTATCACGGTTTTAGGGTCATGGTTTTCGGTTCTGTACGGTTCTTGTTGTTGTTGTTTTTTATCTTTAACACTGCAGAAATTTACTTCAGCATATGATATATAGATTAATCATCCAAAATTTAGGATACAGTATTAAAAAATTGTTATATCATGTAGAAGTTGTTTCTTAACGGTTGTCTACCAAATCCGACACATTGGCATAACATTTTTCATGTTAATCATGTCAATTTTTATCAGAACAATGCACTGTGGCAGATATATGCTGCCCATCATAAATCAAAGCATGAGATAGACAGGGGTTGGAGGAGAACACCGGAAAATGTGACAGAATGGACAATATTTGTCTGTATTTGCAAAACACGAGCCACGGTTCAGCTGCGCGAGACAAACACTGCCAGTGTGTGAATGCACAACGGGCGCGTGTGGCTCCCGCTCTCCATGCGCACTGCATCTGCCCTGCCTGCTATACGTCGCCGGCACATCCTCCAACTCCGGGCAGCCTTCCTTATCTCTCCCACTTGCATTTCTACACGTGACGTGACCTGCAGCACTCCACTTTACTTTATTTTACTGTATGTCCACACACACACAGACACCCACTGTCTGAGGTAACAGCTCATTTGGAGCATCTTTGGCGGATCTTCTGAGGATCTTTCCTCAGCGGAATCGGCCATGGGGCTGTGTCTGGCATCTGACTCAGTTCGGAGAACCATATTTGGTTCTCCCAAAGTGGGGCTATTAATAGAACCGCACATTGGTTCTCCCTGATTCTCTTGATGACTTGTGGTATCAGAGCGATAGGGGGAAAGGCATATAGCGGAAGCCTGGGCCAGTTGTGGTCCAGTGCATCGCTGTGTTTGGAGAAAAATGTTGGGCAGTGAAAGTTGTCTTTTGATCCGAAAAGGTCGACTTTCGCCTCACCAAAGATGCTCCAAATGAGCTGAATCGTTTGTGGGTGAAGGGACCATTCTCCTGGGGGAATGTTGCCTCTGGATAGCATATCCGGACCCTGATTCAGAACACCTGGCACGTGAGCCACCCTCAGCGAACTCAATTTGTGCCGTGCCCATAAAAGGAGATGTTTCGCCAGGCAGTGCAGGCTGTTTGATCTCAGACCGCCCTGGCGATTTATGTAAGATACCACCGACATGCTGTCTGTTCAGACCAGGACGTGGTGGTTGTTTAAGTAAGGGAGGAAAGCTCTTAACGACAGAATGACCGCTTTCATTTCTAAGCAGTTTATGTGCAGCTGTTTCTCCGACATTTTCCAAAGACAGGAGACTGGCATGCCCTTGTGTACAGCACCCCAACCTAGGTTGGACGCGTCTGTCGATACCACTTTCCATTTTGAAACTGTGTCCATGCTCCCACCCGACTGATACCAGTCGGTCGCTTTCCAAGGAGCCAGAGCTTTGATGCAGCTGTGGTTCACTTTGATGCGCAATCGACCGGAATGCCACGCGTGGGGTGGCAGCGCTGGAGGGGGCGCATGCGTAATAGACCCAGTTCGAGCACTGCTGATGCTGAGGCCATGTGGCCTAACATCCTCTGAAATCTTTTGAGAGGAGTGAAAGTGCCAGCCTTGAATGACGCTGTCAGATTTCGGATAGAGAGCGCGCGCTGTGACGTAAGCTGCGCTCTCATCTGTACTGAGTCTATGATTGTTCCCAGAAAGGAGACTCTCTGAGTTGCCGACAGTGAGCTCTTCTCTATATTGATCCTGAGACCCAAGCATTCTTAGTGGTTGAGGAGCCAGGATCTGTGGGTTACCAACTGCAACTCCGACTGGGCTGTAATGAGCCAGTCGTCGAGGTAGTTGATTATTTTCATTCCCCGTAGTCTGAGGGGAGTTAGAGCTGCGTCCATGCACTTCGTAAAAGTTTGGGGTGCCAGCGATAGACCGAATGGCAGGACTGTGTACTGATAAGGTTGCCCCTCGAAGGCGAATCTCAAGAATGGCCTGTGACGGGGTGCTATCTGAATGTGAAAATAAGCGTCTTTCAGATCCACAGTGCAAAACCAATCCCCCGGGCGAATTTGCACAAGGATTTGTTTCATGGTCAACATTCTGAACGAGCGCCTCATCAACGCTTTGTTCAAACGTCTGAGGTCTAGAATGGGTCTGAGACCGCCATCCTTTTTCGTAACGAGGAAATAGCGGCTGTAAAAGCCTGACTCGCTTAGTGTTGGGTGGATTTTTTCCACCGCTCCCATTAATAACAGTTCGGCGCGAAGCATGTGACTTACACTGCTTCTCACCGAAGTCTCGACCATGGCGCGAAAGCGCGGGGGTCTGCGGAAGAACTGTAGCGAGTAACCTCGTTCTATTATGTTTAACACCCATGTCGATATACCAGGGATGGCCTGCCAGGCCTGGGCCCTTATGGCTAGGGGTTGAATTAACCCTAGGCAGGCCGCTTAGTAGTAGGGACCCGGTAGCCTGTGTTTGTGACACTATGTATTTTCTGCCTACATAGAAAATGCTCTTTTCGTGCTTTATTTGGGTCGCCGTAAAAACGGCGGTTGTGTACAGGCGAGCGAGTTTGACGACTGGCTCGTTGGCTGTGAAACTGAGGTCTCCAGTCACCTGACTGCAGGGAACTGCGAGATACTGATAGCGAGAGTGAGGTGGTGGTCCGGCCGCGGCGGGACTTATCCACCGTCTCTTTCTTCCCGTGGCTAGGGCGGATTTGGAGGCTCAGGGTTCAACACAATCTTGGGTCGAGGTCCCCTGTGCTCTGGCTGTCTGTTGCGGCTCGCAGATCGTGAACGCTGCTGTGTTCGGGAAGTTGAGCGGGGCTGGGACTGCGTCGGCGCCGCCTTTGTTTGCTGCGCAGGCGGGGCTTTAGCATGACGGCCGGAGGCAGAGCTGGAGCGCTTAGGCAGGAAATGTTTCATGGCCTGTGAATCCTTCTGTGCCTCAGAGAAGTGCTCTGCGAAACCGGTAACAGCAGGGCCAAACAGTCTGGTCAAAGAAATGGGCGCGTCCAAAAAGGAGGCTTTGTCCGATTCCTTCATCTCGGTGAGGTTCAGCCATAGATGGCGCTCGAGCACCGTGAGGTTGGCCATACACTTCCCGATCGCCTGGGCGTTAGATTTCGTCGCGCTCAGAGCTAGATCGGTAGCGCTGCACAGATCTTTGAGTGTCTCAGGGTCAGGAACAGACTCATCCAATGAGCGGAGAAGTTTGGCCTGAAACACTTGGAGGACGGCCATCGTATGCAGTGCCGATGCAGCCTGGCCGGCGGAGGCGTAAGCTCGACCGGCGAGGGCTGATGTGGTGCGGCAGGGCTTCGAGGGGTGCGAAGCTTTTGCCTGCCATCCTCTGGCGGAGGGCGGGCAAAGGTGAGCAGCAACAGCTTCTTCGAGTGTCGAAAGGCCTTCGTAACCCTTTTCCTTCGCGCCGTCTACTGAAGAGAGCGCTGGGGAAAAAGGGGATTTAGAGCGAGAAGAAAATGTCGCTTTCCAAGCCTTCGTCAGTTCATCGTGAACCTCTGGGAAGAAGGGGGCGGGTCTTTGAGGAGCGGATTGGCGACGACCTTGGAGAAACCACTCGTCCAGCCTGCTTCGTGAGGGCTCCTGGAGTTGAGACCACTCGAGCCCGAGGTCTGCAACAGCCTGAGAGAGCACACGATCCAGCTCAGCGTCGACGCTGGCTCTGACGCTAGTGGTGGGCTCCGAGACAGAACTGGACCACTCACCCGCCGTCATAGAGATACTGTCCTCCCCTTCTTCCTCCTCCATTCCTGGTCCACCAAATGAGACGGAGCAGGCTGTGCATGAGAGGGGCGCTGGCCCTCCTGGGTGAACAGAACGGGCGAAGTCGAGGCGAAGTCGAACAGATTCCGGCGTGTGCTCTGTTCGCTCCGGGGCTCTAGTCGTGACGCTTTGTCCTGCGCGGACCGGAGGGGAGAGCGCTAGGTGCGGGGTTGGTGTCGAAGAGGGCTAGCCGGGCTAGCAAGGTCGGTAGCTCCATCTCGCCACACTCCGGGCAGCCGCCCTGAGAGAGTGCGGTCAGGGCGTGGTCTCGACCGAGACACCTGGCACAGATAATGTGACGATCCCCACCGTAGAGAGGGCCTCTGCATGATGGTGCAGCTGAAACGGCAGTACGGCTGAAGGCGGAATCCCGGGAATCCGGCGTCCTCAGGCTGCAGAGTTCCGCTGGGTGCCTTTTCGACGGCGGCTTCATTTCCGGAGATCAGCGAAGTGGAGAGTTCGCTGAAGGAGATTTAATCTGATTTCCTATGGCGAGACAGGGTCTTTCATAGACTCGATATGCAAATTCGGTCAGGCTTGTAGGCGGGAGCTCAGTCAGTCACCTGATTGGACCTCCCCCTTCAGCACTCTCGCCATAGGTCCCTGCTGTTGCCGCAGCACAGCCAATCAGCACGTAGATACGCTTTGCTGTATCTGCTGTGCAGCTGCACTGCGGTTTACATTATGAAATTATTGATATCATTTTTGCTTCATATTCTCGAGGGAATGGAGTCCCCGTAGCGTATGCTACGCAGTACGAAGTGTACTCTCGAAAGGGAATGTCAAATATCTAAAGAAACATTGTTATCGCTTTCAAGGTAGTTACATACTAACTATTAATGTTAAAGTAAAGTAAAACTGTTTGTATGTGTTTTATAACAGAGCCTCAACGGGGTGCGGGATTGTTTCCCCCTAAAAGTTCCGCAGCCGCAAAGCAGTGATTACACACATCTGAACTATAAATATAAAAAAACCTAAACAATTACACTTGCAAAAAATACATGCGCAAAATACATACTTTATGCTTAAAATAAGCCTAAAATGCAAAATAACAAGACCAATTAAGGATAGTAAGAATTATTTTCAAGCTAAAACTTAACAAAACATTTGAAGTAAAAAAAAAAATAAAAAAATGTATATAGTATAAACTTGTGAAAATATGAAATACAATTATAAAATTGTACAACACAGCTTCTTGTACAGGCCCTGGTTATTTCTAGACTTGACTACTGCAATCCTCTTGTGTGATCCAAACACTTCAAATGATCCAGAATGTAGCAGCACGTCTTTTCCTCAATGAGCCCAAAAGGACCCACGTCACACCTTTCTTCATCTCCCTGCACTGGCTTCCACTCGCTGCTCGCATCAATTTTAAGGCGCTGACGCTTGCCTACAGAGCCACCACACGCTCAGCTCCTGCATACTTTGACTCGATTCTACAAATCCACACCCCCACCAGAAGCCTTCACTCAGCTAAGGAGCGACGGCTTGTGGTACCATCATAGAGAGGCAAAAAATCCCTTTCCAGAACATTTTCATTCAACGTTCCCAGCTGGTGGAACGATCTTCCCAACGTCATCCGAAACGCAGAATCATTGACAACATTCAAAAGTCAACTAAAAACTCTTCCGTGATTACTTAACCTCAAAAAAAAAAAAACTTTCCTTTCCTCTTTCTCCTCCTTTTTTCCCTCCCTACTCTAGCCTGTGCTACATTGAGCAATGTACACGGTCTCAGTATTTTGGGCACTCGACTCTTCATGATCAATCGCTTCGTGTACCCCCAAGTTGTAAGACGCTTTGGATAAAAGCGTCTGCTAAATGCATAAATGTAAATGTAAAATCTTACACTATTTGTAAATAGTTTTATTTATCATATTTATGTTGTTTTATTTTTGTAATGTATTTTTGTTAAGTCATGTTATAATATTGTTTTGAACTTCTTGTTATTTACAATGGTTACTATATTAAATGTTTTCATTGTTTGTTTGTTTGGGTTTTTTTTGCGGGTGCGTTGAATTAAATCCAGACCAAAAATCCTAATAATCAAACTAAATCATAATAATTATTAATGTTAATAATAATATAGAAAGCCCGCAACAACAAAAACATTAAAAAATGTATTGTCCCTGTTTTTTAAATAAAATGTAATAACAAATGAGATTTTAGTGGTATTTAGACCACTCAAATAGGAAATGTCCCCGGTTTCAATTTCAGAAATCTGGTCACCTTAACCTACACCTACTGGTGCAACTATGTAACTTGCAGAAAGAGTCACTGAAAAATCCCCACCACTAAAGTCTGATTTATACTTCTGCGTCGGACCTAAGCCGTAGCCTCTACGCCGCAAGTAAAGCCTAGTTCACACTTCCCGATTTTAGCCCCGATTTTGACTCACCGACAGGTTTTGCGAAATCGCAGACAAATGCCTGAAATCATAGGCAAATCGGTGCTTGTGCGAGTGACAATCACGCAGTATGAATGATCAAAGACGCGATCAGGGAGAATCGCAGATGAGTCGCCGACGCCCGCAAGATATTTGGCATGCTAAATATCTGGACCTGTCGGCGATTCAAACTCCTGCTGTGTGAAATGGTTTCTGACTGAAAAATACATCGCAATGACCGACAGCCAATGAGAGAGCAAGATACAGGACAGCGGGAGGAGTTATAGACCATAATATTAATATTTTAATAGATATATGTACAGTTATATCAAACAGAAACAAACATTTGCTCGACCAGCCGCAACAGCAGCACATTGCAATATTATTTGTTTACCTCAAACTCTCTTTGCAGAACACAATCATTGCTCCTCCCTCTGTCTCCCCAACCATTTCCTCCACCATAATCTTTTTATTTTTCTCCCTTTTGCTGCAAATTAGCGCACAATTTGAAAATCGTGCAGTCTGAACTAGCCATTACGTGTCGGTTTTAATTTATACTTCTGCGTTGTTGTCCGCGTCAATTTGCAATTACACCTGCAGACCACTAGTAGGCAGTGTCCACGGGCACGTGCAACCCACAGTATCAAGGCAAAAGCTGAAGAAGAAGCAGCTTGTAGTGTACATTTTTGAAGTAACAGCAGCAGTGATGGATAGATAGCGACTTTTCTTGCAGCTTGTTGTTGTTGTTGTATCTAATATAAATTAAGTCTTTAGTTAATTAATATATAGTTGATTAGGTAAATAAGAGGCGACCTGGCTCTGGAATGTGTTTTTGAAATCAGAACCACTGGCATGCTTAAATATTCTACCAGTAGACCATCAAGAGCTCACACACTCACAGCGGATCTATGTATTTATTCACTAACATAAAGAATCTCTGGACTACAAAATATTGTGTTATATAGCAGATGTAAGGATGAAACTATCATCCCATTTCTGAACACACACACTAATATTGCAGATTTTTACATTTATTTATTGACCTGAGGGAGGGGTTCTGGCAGACCAATCACAGTGCTAGCGGTCCACTTAGAATTGACGCGTTGTTACATTTTTGGAGAAATGCACGTCGGGGTACGTCATAGGCTACGCGTGCAACACACAGCCTACGACGTAGCTACGGTGTACACTCGATGCAGAAGTATAAATTGGGCTTAACACTAAAACTGATATTATTATATTATATTATGTAGTATTGTCCATCCATCCATCCATCTTCTTCCGCTTATCCGGGGCCGGGTCGCGGGGGCAGCAGTCTAAGCAGAGATGCCCAGACTTCCCTCTCCCTAGACACTTCCTCCAGCTCTTCCGGGGGGACACCGAGGCGTTCCAAGGCCAGCCGGGAGACATAGTCCCTCCAGCGTGTCCTTGGTCTTCCCCGGGGCCTCCTCCCGGTTGGACATGCCCGAAACACCTTCCCGGGAAGGCGTTCAGGAGGCATCCGGAACAGATGCCCGAGCCACCTCAGCTGTCCCCTCTCGATGTGGAGGAGCAGCGGCTCTACTCCGAGTTCCTCCCGAGTGACTGAGCTTCTCACCCTATCTCTAAGGGAGCGCCCAGCCACCCTGCGGAGAAAGCTCATTTCGGCCGCCTGTATCCGGGATCTTGTCCTTTCGGTCATGACCCAAAGCGCATGACCATTGGTGAGAGTAGGAACGTAGATTGACCGGTAAATCGAGAGCTTCGCCTTACGGCTTAGCTCTTTCTTCACCACGACAGACCGGTACATCGACCGCATTACTGCAGAAGCTGCACCGATCCGTCTGTCAATCTCCCGTTCCATCCTCCCCTCACTCGTGAACAAGACCCCTAGATACTTAAACTCCTCCACTTGGGGCAGGAACTCTCCACCAACCTGAAGTGGGCAAGCCACCCTTTTCCGACTGAGGACCATGGCCTCGGATTTGGAGGTGCTGATCCCCATCCCAGCCGCTTCACACTCGGCTGCAAACCGTGCCAGTGCATGCTGAAGGTCCTGGTTAGAAGGGGCCAACACGACAACGTCATCCGCAAAGAGCAGAGACGAAACCGTGTGGTCCCCAAACCTGACACCCTCCGGCCCTTGGCCCTTGGCTCCTAGAAATTCTGTCCATAAAAATTATGAACAGAACCGGCGACAAAGGGCAGCCCTGCCGGAGTCCAACATGCACCGGGAACAAGTCTGACTTACTGCCGGCAATGCGGACCAAACTCCTGCTTCGGTCATACAGGGACCGGACAGCCCTCAGCAAAGGACCCCGGACCCGATATTCCCCCAGCACCCTCCACAGGACGCCGCGAGGGACACAGTCGAATGCCTTCTCCAAATCCACAAAACAAATGTGGACTGGTTGGGCAAACTCCCATGAACCCTCCAGCACCCTGTATAGGGTATAGAGCTGGTCCAGTGTTCCACGACCAGGACGAAAACCACACTGTTCCTCCTGAATCCGAGGTTCCACTATCAGCCGAATTCTCCTCTCCAGTACCCTGGCATAGACTTTCCCGGGGAGGCTGAGAAGTGTGATCCCCCTATAGTTGGAACACACCCTCCGGTCCCCCTTTTTAAAAAGAGGAACCACCACCCCGGTCTGCCATCCCAGAGGCACTGTCCCCGACCGCCACGCGATGCTGCAGAGGCGTGTCAGCCAAGACAGCCCCACAACATCCAGAGATTTGAGGTACTCAGGGCGGATCTCATCCACCCCCGGTGCCTTGCCACCGAGGAGTTTCTTGACCACCTCGGTGACTTCAGCTTGGGTGATGGACGAGTCCTCCTCTGAGCCCCCAGTCTCTGCTTCCTCAATGGAAGACGTGACGGCGGGATTGAGGAGATCCTCGAAGTATTCCTTCCACCGTCCGACAACATCCCCAGTTGAGGTCAACAGCCGTCCATCGCCACTGTAAACAGCGTTGGTAGGGCACTGCTTCCCCCTCCTGAGGCGCCGGACGGTTTGCCAGAATCTCTTCGAGGCCAGCCGATAGTCCTTTTCCATGGCCTCACCGAACTCCTCCCAGGCCAGAGTTTTTGCCTCCACAACCACCCGGGCTGCAGTCCGTTTAGCCTGCCGGTACCTGTCAGCTGCCTCAGGAGTCCCACAAGCCAGCCAGGCCCGATAGGACTCCTTCTTCAGCTTGACGGCATCCCTTACTTCCGGTGTCCACCACCGGGTTCGGGGATTGCCGCCTCGACAGGCACCGGAGACCTTGCGTCCACAGCTCCGAGCAGCCGCTTTGACAATGGAGGTGGAGAACATGGTCCACTCGGACTCAATATCTCCAGCCTCCCTCGGGATCCGGTCGAAGCTCTGCCGGAGGCAGGAGTTGAAGATCTCTCTGACAGGAGACTCGGCCAAACGTTCCCAGCAGACCCTCACAGTACGTTTGGGTCTACCGAGTCTATCCAGCTTCCTCCCCCGCCATCGGATCCAACTCACCAACAGGTGGTGATCAGTTGACAGCTCCGCCCCTCTCTTCACCCAAGTGTCCAAGACATACGGCCGCAGGTCAGATGAAACGACCACAAAGTCGATCATTGACCTACGACCTAGGGTGTCCTGGTGCCATGTGCACTGATGGACACCCTTATGCTTGAACATGGTGTTCGTTATGGACAAACTGTAACTAGCACAGAAGTCCAATAACTGAACACCACTCGGGTTCAGATCAGGGGGGCCGTTCCTCCCAATCACGCCCCTCCAGGTTTCACTGTCATTGCCCATGTGGGCATTGAAGTCCCCCAGTAGAACGACGGAGTCCCCAGTCGGAGCACTCTCCAGCACCCCTCCCAGGGACACCAAGAAGGTCGGGTACTCTGCACTGCTGTTTGGCCCGTAGGCACACACAATAGTGAGAGACCTATCCCCGAGCCGAAGCTGCAGGGAAACGACCCTCTCGTTCACCGGGGTAAACTCCAACACATGGCGGCAGAGCTGGGGGGCTATAAGCAAACCCACACCAGCCCGCCGCCTCTCACCATGGGCAACTCCAGAGTGGTGAAGAGTCCATCCCCTCTCGAGAAGTGTGGTTCCAGAGCCCAAGCCGTGCGTGGAGGTGATTCCGACTATCTCTAGTCGGAACCTCTCAACCTCACGCACCAGCTCAGGCTCTTTCCCCGCCAGCGAGGTGACATTCCATGTCCCAAGAGCTAGTTTCCGTGTCCAGGGATCGGGTCGTCTAGGCCCCCGCCTTTGACTGCCGCCCGATTCGCTTTGCACCGGCCCCTTACGGTCCCTCCTGTGAGTGGTGGGCCCACGGGAAGGTGTCCCCACGTCGCTCCTTTGGGCTGAGCCCGGCCGGACCCCATGGGGGAAGGCCCGGCCACCAGGCGCTCGCATACGAGCCCCAACCCCAGGCCTGGCTCCAGGGTGGGGCCCCGGCTGCGCCATACCGGGCGACGTCACGGTCCTCCTTTTCTTTGGCATCATAAGGGTTTTTGAACCCTTTAGTATTGTTCTATATTTAAATCTGTTAATAATATTTTACAATATTACTGTTTTTACTGTATTTTTGATCAACTGCGGACTTGGTGGATAAAAGAATCTTCTTTCAAAACATTAAAAATCTTAATGACCCCAAACTTTCGAATGGTAGTATATAATATATACTATTTTGGGATTTTAACAGGTGAAGAGACTGTTTTCATGGGCAGACCACTTTTCCTATTTCTATGGTGCAAGCAGAAGTGTGTTTGTGTTTTTATCACCTAAGAAAATGCTGCCTGCTGCCTGTATATCGCTTATGCCAGTATTCACTACTGCAGCAAACATATTATAAATTGTGGCAATCAATTTTAATACGTCATACTTTTCTCCTGCACCACTGGGTCGCTCCCTCATGCTGGGGGCCCTGGGCTTAAGCTTCAGCATGAGGAGACAGCATGGAAGTAATTCTTACATATGCTATGCATCTGAGTACTGAACAATACAGAGAGAAAGCAAATAGTACTGTTAAGAAGAAAAACATACCGTGAGGACTGGTATCCTCCAGATCTAGCACAGCATCCACACAGCCGCAGGCTTGGGAGAGAACCCAGACTCACAACACCTGCAACCGGCAGCACAAGCACCACGGGGTCTGCAGTGATGCAGCGAGACATCTGGGAACTAATGAAGCCACAGATGAGCTAAATGTTAATTAAAGTTTCTGTAATAAAAATCCATATGGTGGCCTACTGATTAGCACACTCAAGATAAATTTGACAAGTTTCATTATACCAGTACAAGGATTTTACCGTGGTTTCTCTCTGCAAAAGCACGGGGGCCGTCGAGGGAACGTGTGATCCAAAGCTTTAGTGCTTTATGCCGTGGAGAGGGGCATTTATATATGCTCATAAAACTTTTTATGTTCATATTTCTTCAATGTACTTTAAAATGATAGCATTTATTCTTGCTGGGAACGCTGTGCAGAAATGATGTTTAAATGTTTAACCCAACTTCTAACAGAGCTTGACAAAAGTGTTTTTCAAAATGGGTGTTTTAGTATGGGCGCATATTACAGACAAAAGAAAATGATTTCCAATTCTGAATGTAATTAGGACAAAGGGGTTAAGGTTTGGCTTGTTAGCAAATAGCTCCTGTTGTTAGATACCATAATTACACCATTTTGGGGACGATAAGCATCTTTCTCCATTGACATCCTTTCAAAATAAGCTGTGTATTTTGACAAAATGAAAAAAAAAGACCCTGCTGACTGCATCTAGAAAACAGAGATCTATGCATTTTTTACAGTGTAGTGTTGTCGAGTTTGTTCCTCTGTGGTCACTGTGAAAACATTATTTAAATGGGAAAAAGGAATGCTGACGATTCGTATAGAGAATTCATTTCAACAGCTGATGCTGACTAGGCAGCATTTCTCACTAGAACCGCAGGTGTAATGGCATCCAGCCTTAGAAAAAAAATTCACTTTATTCCTTTGCACTCCATTAAAACTATTATATCACAAAGGAGATTTTGGTAACACTTTGCAATAAGGTTTCATTTGTTAACAGTACATGAACAATACTTTTTAGCATTTATTAATCTTAGTTAATGTTAATCTCAAAAAAATTTTATGATCACAAGTTAAAAGTTTGGTCCCCCTTAAAATTAAAATGATCCCATGATTTACTCACCCTCAAGCCATCCTAGGTGTATATGACTTTCTTCTTTCTGATGAACACAATCTGAGTTATAATAAATATCCTGATGCTCCAATCTTTATAATGGCAGACCCCGTCCACTGAGTTTGAAGCTCAAAAATGTGCATCCATCCCTCATAAACTTACTCCACACGGCTCCGGGGGGTTAATAAAGGCCTTCTGAAGCGAAGCAATACATTTGTGTAAGAAAAATATCATATTTAAAACTTTATAAAGTAAAATATCTAGCCTCCGCCAGACCGCCTTCCGTATTCAACTAACAAAGAAACGTAATGCTGCTTCATCCGACGTCATACGTTGCATCATGCTTTATTTGTAAGTTCGGACGCTAGATATATATATATGTTAAATACGGATATTTTTTTTACACAAACACATTGATTTACTTCAGAAGGCCTTTATTAATCTCCTGGAGCCATGTGGAGTACGTTTATTATGGACGGATGCACTTTTTTGAGCTTCAAACTCATGACCCCCGTTCACTGCCATTATAAAGCTTGGAAGCGTCAGGATATTTAAAGGGCTAGTTCACCCAAAAATGAAAATGATGTCATCCTTTACTTATGTTTGTAACCAAGCAGATAGAGCAACCATTGACAACCATAGTAGGGAAAAAAAAACTATGGTAGTCAATGGTTGGTTACAAACACTCTTCAAAATATCTTCTTTTTGTGTTCAGCAGAACAAAGAAACTCTTGAGAAACAACTTGAGGGTGAGTAAATGATGACAGAATTTCCATTTTTGGGTGAACTATCCCTTTAAGGATATTTGAGTTAATCAGAAAGAAGAAGTCATACACCTAGGATGGGGTACTAGGACCTAGTAAATCTTGGGGTAATTTTAAACTAGTGTGTGTGTGTGTGTGTGTGTGTGTGTGTGTGTGTGTGTGTGTTGTGTGTGTGTGTGTGTGTGTGTGTGTGTGTGTGTGTGTGTGTGTGTGTGTGTGTGTGTGTGTGTGTGTGTGTGTGTGTGGTTGCGGGAGAATAAAACTATTCGCGAGATTCCCGCAAAATAGAAATATCTAAAAATAAAACATCTAAAAACAAATAAATTGTTATTCATCTATTGCACAAAAGCAACAAGAACAACTGAAACAAAATAAAAACGATTTACAGCGCAAACATAGGCAGAGTTTCTGTTTATAACATGTTTTTGCTGCGTTGTGCAATGTAGCCAATGAGAGGAGAGTATAGTTACTAGCCATATCAGCCTAGAAAATCGCAACTTTTAATTTTCCGTCAGTCTTAGTACACGTTGTAACTACAGAAGAGTCAAGTTTTAAATAGGAAAAATATTGAACGTCTTTGGTAATTTTTGAGCGAGATGCTAAAAAACTTTTATGCTTTTATGCAGGCTTTTGCGGGTGAACACGGGACAGAATATGAATATTAGGGGGGGAGCAGGAGAAGGTAACGTATATTTTTGCAGGAGCAGGACAGAAAAATCCGTCCCGCACAGGTCTCAGTGAAAGAAAAATGAACGACAACATGTTCAAGGGTTCTGCTTTTGTATACAATAAACATAATGTGCACTTGGCCTCTTTAGGTTATGCTAAACAAGAAACAGGCCAAATATAACGTTAGAAAATCTCTCACATCCAATCAAACTTGCATCAGCTTTATATACTGTGAGCACTTACAAAGAAATCCATTCATTACAAGCAGTCTGACATGGGCAGATGGCAACTGGTTTAATCTTTTCACCCCAGAATCCTAGGCAGCCTCAGGTTTCCACAGAGGCAATCATACGCACTGAGGGATGAGATAATTGCCATTGATGGCAGCCAACCTTCCAGAGACAGGCCTCATAGTTTCACAAATAGCACAAACTGACTCGATGGTCAAGGGCTCAAGCCAAAGTTTCAGACAACAATCCAGCTGGCTGGATGATGGAAGATAATTATAAAGTCTCTGTGAATGATGTCCACAGTCCAAAACATCCGGTTAGGTATATACAGTGGCCGCAAAAATTATCCTGACATTTTTTGGACTCTTAGGCCAAAATGTATGAATCTCATTGCATCACATATCAAAATATTAAACCAAGCGCATCTGCAAATAAATCATACTAGATATGTTCTCAGAACTAAGTAAGTTTTTGCAACAAGTTTTAACCAGCTGCTGTCAATGGGACTTTTAGTGGATGTATGAAAATGATCCACCAACGTGAATTAACTATGAATATGATCCAAGAATATATTATTTTATCATTTTATTTCTAACAAAAAATTTTTTTGAAATGTTTTGCTTGAAAAGTGTTTTGTGCTTTATTTTCATAGCACGAAATAAATACCTTAGCATGCATAACACAAAGAAAAAAACATGCAATTAAATACAATAATTACATGAACACATTGAACATCTAATTTTGGCAAAATGGTACTCAAACCAGTCAACTTGGGTTTTCTAAGTAAGGAAGGCATAGCATGCAAACAGTACAGATTACTAAATTGTTTTAAGTAAGTTCAACAAATTATTGGACATTAAGTAAAGTTAACTAAAAAGCCTTAGTAAGAACAACTGTTGGATTTTACAGTGATATCCAATATTAATTGTAGAAATAACCATTTTCCCATGCAGCCCCAATTATGTTAATATTATATTAACCTCCTAAGACCAAAGTTTTTTTAAATGAGTAGGAGTAAGATTTCCATAGAGCATATAAAACAAATGGAAAAAATTGTATATTATATTCATATGTTATGCTATGTCCTCGTAAGTGGACACCAGGACTAAAATAAAAATAAAATGACATGAAATTAAATGACGTTTACACAGTAAAAAGTGATTAGGTGACTTTACTTGTGCATTAATTGAATTAAGTAGCATAACTTGCATCAAGTTGTTCTTACTTAAACCGTTTAAACTTACTTATTTGCTTGCTGTCTTTTGTCAGTATAACCCCAATAACAACAGCAAATCAAATTGTAATGGTCTTATTAATAAAAAAAGGGGAAAAAAGAGAAAACCTTGTTACAATTGTTGTGTTTTGCATGCTGAATGTTGAAGTCTGTGTGTGACTCAAGCATGGTCAATTGCAAGATATTGTCACAAATATAGAGGGATTATATCAATTATACTTCCCTTCCTTTGAAATCAAATAACTGATTTTTTTGTTGCATCGCTGCATCAATAGGAAGATAATTACAATAATATGAATGAAGTTCCAAGTGCCCAACCAAAGGGAACACTATAATGGTCACAATAATGGTTAGAGGAAGTGGAGGAAATGAGTGAAAAGTCTATTAAATATTGCCCAGCCTCAAAAAGCTTTTGCTCGCCCGTGTTTTTTTTTTTTTTTTTTTGGCAAAATGGTACTCAAACCAGTCAACTTGGGTTTTCTAAGTAAGGAAGGCATAGCATGCAAACAGTACAGATTACTAAATTGTTTTAAGTAAGTTCAACAAATTATTGGACATTAAGTAAAGTTAACTAAAAAGCCTTAGTAAGAACAACTGTTGGATTTTACAGTGTATAGGCAAAAACAATGGGATTTTTTCATTCACCAATCAATTTTTAAGTTTCAGGATTTTTTTAATCAAACTTTGTTTAAATATGATTCTCAACTATGTTATGAAAGATATAACGGAATGAATTGATATGTAATTTTACTTTATGCAATATGTGGGTCAAATGGCCATTGGTTTTCCCATTCAATGCAATCTATACACTGTCATATGAATGCATTCTTGGAGCAACATGTAATGAAAAAAGAAGTGTAATAATGGAGTAATGGCAACATTTTCATAATAATATCTAATATTTTATAGGAATATTGATATGTAATTTCTTTCCCTATTCCCTTGTTGTGTCTCCTGAAATGCCTGATAAACATGATTTAAAGGGATATTTCACCCTGAAATGAAAATAAAGCCATCTTTTACTCGCCCTGCTGTTGTTCTAATGCCCTGTGTCCTTCTATCTTTTTCGGTTTGCATCCAGTCAAGTGTCATAATAATGCTTGTGAGCAGCTAAACTTTTGAACACTATAATTACCAACCAAACTGAAAATTGGGCCTAAGAGTCCTCGAGTGTTGTTCAAATGAAAGAAGATTCAGATGACAGCTGTTTATTCCTGTTAGTTATGGTCTCACATGCACTCCCAGAGAGCTGTCAGAAAAGAATGGTGTCATTTCTCCTAACGGAGCAGAAATGACTCATTAAAAGCTGATGACATGATGGTGATGAGTGCAAGGCAGTGGTCCACTCTCTCCCAGAATGCAGAGCTGCAGTCATTAGCAGGGAGGTTGGGCAGGCTGAGGAATGAGGTCACTGTGTTCCAGGGTTGAGCAGAGCAGAAGGAGGAGAGTCACTCTGGCCAGGACCATAATGAGCACATTCAATGGCTTTGTGTGCAGCCTTTCACACTTTCTCTTTCCCACACACACACACACACACACACACACACACCCAACACCCACCCACACACATGCATGCATTTTTTTTTTTACTGAGAAATGAGGGATCTAGAACTATTTTTCTGTTTAGGTATAAATATATATAAATATATTTTTTCATAAATGGAATTTTATGCATTTTGAATGAATTTGCAAGCCAAGATATTGAGTCCACATTACGAAACTGTGAATAGTATGCTCAGTGACATTTTTCGAAAGTCAATGTTTGGCCTTTTTAAACTATAGGTCTGAAGGATATTGTACTGCACCAGACGACTAAAATGTATGTTTTAAGAAGGCAGAAAGCTTAGAGTTGTATTTACGCAGTGTTCACTGTTGCTGCAAGACACGCAACAGAAGTTTATTTCACTGAAATTCATTCATTTGGAATACAATTTCATCCAAACATATACTGTACGCAGTGTCGCATTACAAGTAACTCAAGTTACATTATAGATTACTTTTTTCCAAGTAACAATGCATTACTTTTTCAATTTACAACAAAATATCTGAGTTACTTTTTCAAATAAATAACGCAAATTTATTTTCTTTTGTCCCCAAGTTGAGATGAATCAAGTACAGAGGCATTGTGTGCGCTGTGTGAACATGATGGTTATTGTAGTTTAAACTAAACCAAAATAACAGATTCAGTATTACTCATGCTCCTCGTATTACTCGTTGACCCATGCTGGCAAAATGAGTCACACTGAGCTAATTTTCTAAATTTTGTTGTTATTTTTAAAACCTTACAAATGATGTATGATTTGTTTGAATCGGACAAAAAATGACTGAGCTACACCAGTTTGAAGTCAATGGAGTCAGAATAGTCGAGAAAAAATTAGTTCAACCATACCTTAAAATGAAAAACGTCTCGGTTACGACTGTAACCTAAGCCGTTAGCTTCTGAAGAAGGCCTGAAACAAGGCGCTTGCGGGCATGCGAGGAGTATGGCCGGGTGACGCAGCGTCTCGTTCCCTATCAGGGAACTAAGGTTACAGTCGTAACCGAGACGTTCCCTTTCAAGGGAACTCGCGCTGCGTCACCGCTCTGGGAACGAGAATACCCACGTCCCCATGCGAGTCTGGATGCCCGCCTGTGACAGCTACGAGGTGAGCACCCGAGACCCCGGAGTAGCAGAAACATCTAGTTCATAGAACCTGACAAAAGTATGCGGCGAGGACCACCCCGCCGCATCACACACTTCCTGCAGGGAGGCCCCTGCCAAGAGAGCTTGAGAAGCAGCCATACTCCTAGTGGAGTGGGACCGAACAGCCAAAGGAGAGGGCTGTCCGGCCGCCACATAAGCCAGTGAGATAGCCTCGAATACCCACTTGCTCATCCTCTGCTTTGACACCGGACCCCCACGGGATGGAGGTCCGTAGCAAACAAATAACTGATCAGTTTTCCTCCACAGGGCAGCTCTGTGGACATAGGCGTCTAAAGCGCGAACTGGACAAAGCAGATTTAACTGTTCCTGGTCTGACGTCACAAAGGGAGGAGGACAGAAGGCCTGGAGCACAATAGGTCTCACAGGATTAGTGAGGACCTTAGGAATATACCCGGGCCTCGGAGAGAGAAAGGCCTTAGCCATACCCGGGGCAAACTCCAAGCACGAGGGTGCGACAGAGAGGGCTTGCAAGTCCCCAATTCTTTTAAGAGAAGAAATAGCAAGAAGAAAAATAGTTTTGAAAGTGAGAAACTTTTCAGAAACTTCCTCGAGCGGCTCGAAGGGAGCCTCGGAAAGGCCTTGAAGGACGATGGATAAGTCCCAGGCCGGCACCCTGGTGCGTGTCACAGGTCTCAGCCTCAAGGTTCCACGGAGGAAACGAGTTACTAGAGGGTGTCGCCCTAATGAAACTCCACTCAAAGGAGTGTGGTAAGCAGCTATGGCCGCCACGTACACCTTTAGTGTGGAGGGGGCTAACCCAGCAGAGAATCTCTCCTGCAGGAACTCCAGCACCACGCTCGCAGGGCAGTTAACTGGATCCCGCAGGCGATCTCGACACCATAAGGTGAAGAGTCTCCACTTTAGGTAGTAAAGTTTCCTCGTAGAAGGAGCTCTGGAGTGTAGAATGGTCTCAACAACCTCAGTTGAGAGACCGGAACTTATGAGCTGGGCCCCCTCAGAGGCCAAGCCCACAGTTTCCACAACTCCGGGCGGGGGTGAACAAAAACTCCGCCCGCCTGAGAGAGAAGGTCCCTCCTGAACGGGATCTCCAGGGGAGAGCCGTCGAGAAGAGACACCAGATCCGAGAACCATACCCGGCCCGGCCAGAACGGGGCTACTAGCAGGAGACGGCCCCGTCCCGGCGCACTCTCTCTAGAACTCCCGGAAGCAGAGCGATCGGGGGGAAAGCGTACAGGGGCAGCCTCGGCCACTCCTGTACCATCGCATCCAGTCCGAGAGGAGCTGGAGGCGACAGGGAGAACCACAGATGACAATGAGAGTTCTCGTGAGTGGCGAACAGGTCCACTTGGGCCCTGCCGAACTTCTCCCAAAGGAGCTCCACCACATCGGTGTGGAGTCTCCACTCCCCGGGCCTTGGCCCCTGCCTCGACAGGATGTCTGCTTCCACGTTCAACTGCCCAGGAATGTGCATAGCCCTGGCTGACAGCAATTTCCCCTGAGCCCAGAGGAGGATAAGGCGCGCCAGCTTGTATAAGCGACGGGACCTCAGACCCCCCTGATGGTTGATGTAGGAGACCACCGATGTGCTGTCTGTGCGCACAAGCACATGATGGCCCCTGAGATGCGGCAGGAAGTGCTTCAGAGCCGGAAACACCGCCAACATTTCCAGGCAATTTATATGCCACGAACGCTGGTGCTCCTGCCACAGACCCTGGGCCGAGCGACCACTCATGGTCGCCCCCCAGCCCGTCAGGGAGGCATCCGTGGTCAGAGAAGTACGCTGACACGGTGCCCCCAGATGTGGATCCCCAGGAACTTGAAACTGGAGACACGCTCAACAGCCATTCCATTGATGTGGATGGTGTCGTGTGTGCCTCTTGACTCCTTCCTGAAGTCCACGATGAGCTCCTTCGTTTTGGTGGTGTTGAGGAGCAGGTTATTATCAGTGCACCATGTGGCCAGGTGCTGGATCTCCTCCCTGTAGGCAGTCTCATCGTTGTTGCTGATGAGACCAATCACCGTAGTGTCGTCCGCAAACTTGACGATGGAATTAGTTCCATACACAGGCTTGCAGTCGGAGGTGAAGAGGGAGTAGAGAAACGGACTTAGCACACAGCCCTGTGGTACACCAGTGTTGAGTGTGATGGACGTGGAGCAGGTGGATCCTGATCGAACATTCTGTGGTCTGTCAGTTAGGAAGTCCAAAATCCAGTTACACATTGAAGTGTTGATGCCCAGGTCTCCAAGTTTGGCAATTAACTTGGATGGGATGACAGTGTTGAATGCTGAGCTGAAGTCAACAAACAGCATGCGTGCATAGGTGTTTTTACTGTCCAGATGGGTGAGCACAGAGTGCAGTGCCATGGAAACTGCATCCTCTGTGCTCCTATTGCTGCGATAGGCAAACTGGTGTGAGTCCAATGTGGATGGTAGAGAGTCTTTTAGGTGTTCCAGGACCAGCCGCTCAAAGCACTTCATAATGATGGGTGTGAGTGCTACAGGGCGGTAGTCATTAGGGCACCTCGGGCTAGAGTGTTTCGGCACTGGCACAATGGAAGTGCGTTTAAAGCATGATGGTACAGCTGCTTGGGCGAGAGACAGGTTGAAAATGTCTGTAAAAACCCCAGCGAGCTGCTCCGCACATGCCCTGAGAACACGACCAGGGATGTTGTCTGGTCCAGCAGCCTTGTGCGCGCTGATCCGGCTCAGTGCCTTGCAGACATCTGTGGAGGAGAGTGTGATTGGTGGGTGGTCAGCTGAGGATTTGAGCTTGGTGGCAGTTTCTCTGTTGTCTCTTTCAAAACGAGCATAAAAGTAATTTAGCTCGTTCAGGAAGTTGACATCAGTGGCTGCGGGGGTGGAGTGGGTGGGTTTATAATCACTGATGGCCTGAATGCCATGCCACATGCGTCGAGGGTCAGAGTTGGAAAAGTGTCCCTCTATCTTTAGCTTGTAGCAGTGCTTGGCCTTTTTGATGCCCCTCTTCAGGTTTGCTCTGGATGCGCTGTAGGCTTGTGCATCTCCTGATCTGAAGGCAGTATTGCGTGACTTCAGCAGGAGTCGCACTTCCCTGTTCATCCAAGGCTTCTGATTTGGGTATGTGGTGATCTGTTTCTGGGTTGTAACACTGTCAATGGTGGTATTGATATGATCCAATACTGAGGAGGTGTAGGAGTTAATGTCCGTGTGAGCGCCACTGGTGGCTTGAGAAGCAAACATACTCCAGTCTGTGTTTAGAAACCTTTCCTGGAGTGTGGAATCTGCCCCCGCAGGCCACACCTTGATTGTCTTCACTGATGGCTTCACACGGTTGATGAGGGGTGCATATTTGGGGCTGAGGAACAAAGAGATGTGGTCTGACTGTCCCAGGTGGGGGAGGGGTGTTGCAACGTAAGCTCCGGCCATGTTTGTGTAAACATGGTCTAAGGTTTTGTTTCCTCTGGTGTGGCAGGAAACATGCTGGTGAAACTTGGGTAGCACTGACTTTAAGTTTGAATGATTAAAGTCACCTGCAACAATAAACGCAGCTTCAGGGTGATCAGTCTGTTGTTTACTGATGGCTGCGTGAAGTTCTTTCATAGCAAGCTTGGCATCAGCATCGGGTGGAATATAAGCAGCAGTTATAATGGTGGAAGTGAACTCCCGCGGTAGATAAAATGGTCTACATTTAACCATGAGAAACTCCAGGTTAGCTGAACAATGACTCCCAACAATAGCAGAGTTTGTGCACCAAGCTTTGTTAATATAAATGCACAATCCACCACCTCTGGTCTTCCCGGAGCCATCTAATGTTCTGTCTGCCCGGAGTGTGTGGCGTCCCGCTAGCTCGATAGGGGTGTCCGGTATTCCGCTGTTTAACCAGGTTTCAGTGAAGATTAGGACGTTACAGTTCAAAAGTTTCTTACTGTGTGTGATGCTGAGTCGAATCTCCTCCATTTTGTTCACTAGCGATCGTACATTAGCAAGGAAAATGCTGGGTAAAGAGAGCCGATGAGGAGAACGCGTTAGCTTAGCTTAATAAAGGGGTAACTATCAGGAAAATGAACACATTATTTATACTGTATTTTTTAATTAAGGGGTAATTATCCATGAATCTGCGCTGTAAATTAAAGTGGTGTTTGTTCCCTTCTTGTTTCGTGTAGTTACAGGGTAAGTACAATATAAACACATACACAATCTGATATCACTCAAAAACCTTTATTTAAAAAAAATAAGTTTTTTAAAACAGATTTACAACACTTATTTGTTTCTCTTGCTTGGCTTTATCCTCCTCTTGTTCCTCTACTTTATCGTCCTTGCCACGGATGAAACTTAAGAAGGAATCCCATGTCTCTAGCTATTCTGTATTATGTAACTACACTGAAAATACAGTGCACGCAGAAATGTCCTCACCGTTTACTCGTCTTTCACCCTCATGCCATCCGAGATGTACATACAACTTTATTTCTTCATATGAACACAGAAAAATAAATAATCTCTGCTAATGAAAACTCATTTGGGTTCCTAAAATGTCAAGCATCAAACAGCACATACAGCAATAACTACAGTAATCCATACGATCCCAATGGATGAATCAATGTCTTCTGAAGTGAAACGATAAGTGTTTGTAAGAAAAATAACAATATTTAACATTTTTTAAACGGTAGACTATCGCTTCCGATCAGCAGTCATCTGCGTGAATGAGAGGGTTGAGTTCACGCTTGACGTAACTTGAAGCGTGACGTGAAACGCAGAGAAACTGGTCATGCGGATGTTGGATGCTGTCGGTTTTTATTTTTTTAATGCTCACAACAGTATACAAACAATAACATAATATATGTTAATAGCAATGAGAAACAAACAAGACTAGAAGACAGAGACACCAGTTCTCGTGTGTGTTTCAGATGAAACTTGCGTGAGAACGCCATGAAAGCTTGAAGCTTCTTTACTCATGCACGCGCTGGTAACAGCTGATCGGATGCGAAAAGATTAGTAAATTATGAGAGCATTTCTTGGTGTACTTTTTATTTTAATAAATAATAATACAAAATATCAAAAGACCTGGGATTCCTCTTAAGATCCATCAATGGAAATAATGATAAAGAAGAAGAGGAACATGAAGAGGAAGACAAGCAAGAGAAGCAAAAACGGGACAAAACGTGCTTCTTTCTGTCCGGATGTTATTATTTGAAATGAAAAGTTTATTTAAAAAAATGAATAAGTGTCAAATCTGTTTTGGATTTAGTTGTTTGTCAAATAAATATTTCCAAGTGATATCAGATTTTGTATGTGTTGTTTCTACTTACCCTGTAACTACACGAAACAAGAAGGGAACAAACACCACTTTAATTTACAGCCCGCAGATTCATACTTACCCTGTAACTACACAGATAATTACCCCTTAAAAAATACTTACAGTAAAAATAATGTATTAATTTTCCTGATAGTTACCCCTTTATTCCCCCAGTATTACATATTGTTCCCTTATACCTACACGTACTTACTTTATAGTTACACTATAATTACCGAAAGTTATGTTGTAAATTCTCTTTACTTACGCAGTACTTTCCGGGCCGTAATCTAAAGCGTTATCATAAATAAACTATTAAATGATGTATATACATTTTTAAATTAAATATATTTAAAAAAAAACATGATTTGCTTATATTGTACATGTCTTTCTAACTGTTATGTAACCACAGTAATGATAATTGAATTGTAATGATTTAATCTACAGTTTAGTGTAAATTAAAGCAAATGTATAGCTCCCCACCATGTTTCGTACAACGACTGGTGGGTACATTCTAGGGCTGCAACGACGCGTCGACGTCGTCGATGACGTCGACTACGAAAATACGTCGACGTGCGTGAAATGCGTCGACGCGTCGGCGGCACATTATTTACGTTCTAGAATGGAACAGACGATCTAGAATAATGGCAGCTTCTGCTCCCGGGCATAGTGAAAATGACCATTTATCATATAAAGCCAGACCGCGACATTCAAAAGTGTGGGAGTACTTTAAACAGAAGCCGAATAAAACTGTGCTTTGTTCGCTCTGTAAAGGCCCGGGTATACTTCACTTACCGCGACCGGACGCGTCACGCGCGCAGCCCTGTCCGCGCGTCTTTCAAAGTATACTACACAACGGATGCGCGCGGATGATCGCGTTCGACGCATGCGCAGTACATTTTTTCCCTATGCTCTACCAGACATTGGGGGGCAGCACTGAGTCCTGTTATCAACGGGACATTCGCTGGGCATGATCGGAGAAGAACTGTAGTGCATCCACCATTGCAAGAAGTTTGGAAGAAATACTGAAGAATCATAAACGATGGAGAAGGATATGCTTCTAAGTTTACTCGTTTTGGAAGAAGAAATTAAGAAGAAGAGAAGACGATGGTGTGTGCGGCCGCTGAACCAGAAGAGACTTGTGGATGGGGAATTTTGCACACTCTTCTTCGACGGCTGAACACTGTGCTCAATACTGTGCGTATTGCCACCTAGTGGACTCTTCTGTACTGCTGGCGCATGCGCTGTTGCACGCGGACCATCCGCGCGGTCTCGAAATTTGGGCTGCGCGCGGACGGGGTGTGCGGCCGGCCGCACGCCCTCCGAATGACGAAAATTACGTCATGCGGGCGGTGCACGAACGCGGACGGCCGAAGTATACCCGGGCCTTTACGCCGGTTTCACACTGCACGCGGTGGCAGAGCAGGAGCTGTGCGCGTGGAGAGCGGGAGCTTTCACACTGCAGTCAGTGTTGCCAAGTCCGCTTTTTCCGCGGAATTGGGCTACTACTTCTACACTGTTGCCGCGGGCTGTGTCTCATGTCCGCGGGTTGAAGCAAAAACACACACATATTTAACCCCCCGAACGCGATGTTTACCAGAGAACCTCCCCGAAACGCGATTGGGCTTGTTTTGGGCTAGTTTTGAGTAACGAATGGGTGGGTTTTGTTGTGTAAACCTGGCAACCCTGCTGCCAGTGTTCTCTCGCGCAGCTGAACGCGCCACGCGTGTATTGCAACAGATGGTCACATTTTCCGGGGTTCTTCTCCGACCCCAGTACGTCTCGTGCTTTTATTTATTATGGGCTGCATATATCTCCTGTATATGCGACCCGGTTCCCCTCTGTCCCAAACACATATGCATAATAACATGCTGTATATAGGTAGTTTGCATGATTAAAGTAACATTACAGTTAAGATATGCCTCTAGCTTTAATCATTTAAACTTTGAAGTTTGGGCAAAAATTCTGGCAGCTTTAGTCGTTGTTTATGCACATGTATCTTCAAAATAGACGACTAGTTATACATTAACACTATGCTGAAAGCTCCTGTATGTGAACCTTTTGCAGATAAATACAAGTGCATTTTTGTTTACTATTGACACAAATCAATAAGTAAATCATACTCAACTACTATAGTAAACAACTTTTCCTAATTAGGCCTACTCTGTATACATTTTAGGATGAATAGTATCATTATATATTATGTTTAAAAAGCTTCTTGTGTTCATATATTTCATTATAAAATGGCATACTATGTACACTACCCTTCCTGAAATACAATTAATATTGTCATCATTCATTGATTTCATGTTAAAATAATATACAAATTCACTACCCTCTTTGAAATACAATAATCAGTAAAAAAGAATAATAAGATTAACCTGGAAAAATAATCGTTAGATTAGTCGACTAATCGAAAAAATAATCGTTAGATTAGTCGACAGAAAAAATAATCGTTAGTTGCAGCTCTAGTACATTCCCTGAAAACTTCCTATGAAGTGATATACTGATGAAAACAGTCCTTGTTCTCTTTGCAATTTGCAGTGCCCTTCAGACTAAACATATATCTGCCCTGTGTGATTTGGAATCTCTGTTTAGTCCACTTTGCAGGGCACTATTGGATGATTGGAACGCACCGCAGGAAATATCTATCTTGCACCAGCTTCAGATCCTGAGACCAACGAAAATGCATGATTTCAGAAGTACCCTCAGGGCTGAACATTGCTGCGTGGAGCAATAAAGAAGCATTTCATCACACACTGGAGCTGAAGCACCATTTTAAGTGTCCCACATACCAGTATTTTCAATAAACCTTTCTTTGCTGTCTAAAAACCTATTATTACACCACTGTGAACTGAGTACTCAAGGCTGACACCAAAAACCCATATCGCTATCCAAAACAAAAACATCTTTCTTTAGAATTTTAAAAACTCATAAAAGCAAGGTTTATGAAAGTGTCATTGCATATTTGGGAGGAAAAATTGAACACTTATCTGGACAGAATCAAGCAGCATTAACAAAACCCACTATATCTGTGCAGTTTGAGTAGACAAACCCTCATACCTGTCATTACAGCATTTCACAACTTTCAGAATCTGAAATCAAGCATTAATGCATATTAAACAGGGGATTGTGTTGGTGAGCTTAACAGCGTGTTTATATTTCCAGACTTGCCGGAACAGTGCTGTCAATCTAAATACCAAAACATTTTACACATACTAATTTGACCTGGAATTTTGGTTAAAATGTTCTTCTTGTTTTTATGTTAGAAAATACTGCACGTTTCATCCCTGCATGTGAATTTGTTCGGAAATCCTCAATTGTGGGGCCTTTAAATCCACAGTTTCTGTTGTATCATGAGGGGTTTATTTTGCAATAATGACCAGCTGACTGTACATTATTCTGATACTCACTAGATAAATAAATAGACAGTTGAAATTATTGTATAGTCTTACCTGAATATTATCTTAATGCTTTCACTAAAAAAGCAGACCAATCAGAATCTAGTGTTCCAGAGAAACCCAGTGCTAATTATATTCATTCATAGCTTTTTTGTGATTGCTTCTCACTTAGTATACAATGAATTAAAATTGTATCTCCATCTGCAGTATATAAAATGCAAGAAAAATGCAAGAGCTTTATATGCTTTAAAGAAACTATGTGACAGCATTTTTTTAAATATTGTGATTCCTGTTAGGAGAGATGCAGTATGACGTTAAAAAAGGGGGATATCAACAATAACTATTAAGAAATCTATTATAAACCATCCACCATTTATATATATATATATAGTAAGTTGCGAGGTGGGTCCTCCATGGACTTGTTTGTTCAGCACATCCCACAGATGCTTGATTGGGTTGAGATCTAGGGAATTTGGAGGCCATGTCAACACCTCAAACTCGTTGTTTTTGCTTTGTGGTAGGGCACATTATCCTGCTGAAAGAGGCCACAGCCACCAGGGAATACCGTTTCCATGAAAGGGTGTACATGGTCTGCAACAATGCTTAGGTAGGTGGTACGTGTCAAAGTAACATCCACATGGATGGCAGCACCCAAGGTTTCCCAGCAGAACATTTCCCAAAGCATCACGCTGCCTCCGCCGGCTTGCCTTCTTCTTATAGTGCATCCTAGTGCCATGTGTTCCCCTAAGTAAGCGATGCACACATACCCAGCCATCCACGTGATATAAAAAAACGTGATTCATCAGACCAGGCCACCTTCTTCCATTGCTTCGTGGTCCAGTTCTGATGCTCATGTGCCCACTCTTGTGCTTTCGGCGGTGGACAGGGGTCAGCATGGGCACCCTGACTGGTCTGCGGCTATGCAGCCCCATACGCAACAAACTGTGATGCACTGTGTATTCTGACACCTTTCTATCAGAACCAGCATTAACTTCTTGAGCAATTTGAGCTACAGTAGCTCGTCTTTTTGATCGCTCCACACGTGCATCAATGAGACTTGGCCGTCCATGACCCTGTCACTGGTTCATCACTGTTCCTTCCTTGGACCACTTTTGATAGATACTGACCACTGCAGGCTGGGAACACCCCACAAGAGCTGCAGTTAGGAGATACTCTTACCCAGTCGTCTAGCCATCACAATTTGATCCTTGTCAAACTCACACAAATCCTTACGCTTGTCCATTTTTGCCCAACACATCACCTTTGAGGACAAAATGTTCACTTACTGCCTAATATATCCCACCCACTAACAGGTGCCGTGATGAAGAGGTAATCAGTGTTATTCACTTCCAATGTCAGTGGTCGTAATGTTATGCCTGACCGGTGTATATATTAGGGATGCACCGAATCCAGGATTCGGGTTCGGATTCAGCCAAATACTGGGCTTTTTGGCGGGGTTCGGTTTCTGCCGAACCTTAGAATTGCCCTCCGCTGGTCAACGTAATGACGCTGCCGTTAATTATGGGAAGGTGTTTACTAGGTGGATCGTTCAAATGCAGGCTGTGAGAAAGTGAAAATGGAACTCGTGAACAGAAAACGTGTTGTTTGGTAGTACTTTCAGTCAAAAGAAGGCGATTCAAGTCGAGCTACATGTTCAATTTGCAATGCCGATTTGTCTCGTGGTGGCAAGGACACTAAACAATAGCCGCTGCTAAAACATTTGTGTATGAAACATCCGAAAAAATACGAGTTGTGCATGAAGGAATCTACAGACAAGCAGCCAAAATGCAGCAACTTCAGGTACGGCAAAGGAAGGACAGTCATCCTGGCATAATGTTGCCTATTCTTAATTAAAATTAAATTAAATTAAAAATACACTGCTCAGACTGCTGTGGACGTTGTTTACTTCATTAATGTGTTTATTGTGATAATGGACTGAGGATGGGAGTAGGATTAGGTATTCGGTTTCGGATTCGGCAGAATCTTAACCCGTGGATTCGGTATTCGGCCGAACCCCAAAAATCTTTTGGTGCATCCCTAGTATATATACAGTGATAGCCCAAATTATTAGAACACTTGGCATCTGGGAGACGACTTATTGGGCCTGGATTTATTTTCCAAGAGGACAATGACCTTAAACATTCTAACTATTGCCACCTGCGACGGAAGAAATCTGCTGAAACATTGAAAATGATGGACTGGCCCCCTCAAAGTCCGGACCTCAACCCCAACGAGCACATTTGGGGAAAGTTGGAAAATAAACTAGACAGATCTATTGTACATTCAAAGGAAATCCTTTGGCTTTAGTTGCAGAAGGCATGGGATAATATTAGTGTTGAAGTTCTCAGAGGAAATATGACACTATGCCAGAGTGATACCTCATGTTTGGATGAAAAAAGACTCAGGATGGGCTGAAGTAGATACACAGTAACAGGGGAGCGTTTCAAAATCATAATGCTTTGTCTGATATGAGTAATTACACAAGAGAGATAGCAATTAAAGAATGTTATCTCCCTTCTCTACTTTCCTTTTCTCTTCTTCAATCACATTTAATTGAAGTCAAGAGGTTTGAGAAAAGAAGGCAGGGAGAATGAGAAGGAGGCTAAGTGATTTACAAAATGAGTTTTAATAAGATTAAAACAATTAAGAGTTCAATAACGGAATTGATTCCGGAGTGTATGGCTTTCTTCTTTTTTGCTTGCTTTCTTGCTTTGTTCTCTCTCAAATACAGAAGCTAAAGTCACTCTCTGACCTTATCGTGCACTGCTGTTTTACCACTGTGAGATGATTGTTTGTATTTGTAGGCTTCTGTTTGGGAAAGTCGATGTGAAATGCATGAGTTATTCATAATGTGCCACATCAGGTCCATTTGAGACCACAGAATGAGTTTTAAGCGAATCGTATGTTATTTACTTGTCCTCTCGCTGGTGTTGTGCTGAGCCAGTGGATGGCACAGAGTGCTGTAAGTGTGCGGTTTAGCCTGGTTTTTAATAGCTCTCCCAGGTGACGAGGAATTAATGCAGATTTACGGACAGGGTTGGAAAGGCACACGGACCAACTATAGCTGGAGTTTGGAAGTTTTGGTGTGGAATTAATAACAGGGTGCTGATGCCAATCTACACTCTAAAAAAATATGGTTCTTTAAAGGTTTTATTTTACACGTATTAAAGGGTTAGTTCACCCAAAAAAGAAAATTCTGTCATTAATTACTTATCCTCATGTCGTTTGACACCCGTAAGACTGCCGTTCATCTTCAGAACACAAATGAAGATATTTTAGTTGAAATCCGATGGCTCAGAAAGGCCTTGATTGGCACAATGCACTTTATGCTCTCAAGACCCATAAAAGGTACTAAAGACGTTGTTACAAAGTCCATCTCACTACAGTGGTTCTACAATAACTTTATGACGCGACGAGAATAGTTTTTGTGCGCAAAAAAACCCCTAAATAACGACTTATATAGTGATGACCGATTTCAAAACACTGCATCATGAAGCTTCGAAGTGTTATGAATCAGTGAGATAGGACTCCTATCAAAGTCTAGCCAGATGGCTAGTTGACGTAATAGCGCTAGTATACGATACTATGGGCCTTCAATGTCCCATATGTGTCAAAGCTCACTCCACCAGAGGCATGGCCTCCTCCTCCTTTTCCTCTTTAATTGCTGGCCTCTATGAGCCCAGTATGAATAGGGAGATACATTCACCTAAAGGATTATTAGGAACACCTGTTCAATTTCTCATTAATGCAATTATCTAATCAACCAATCACATGGCAGTTGCTTCAATGCATTTAGGGGTGTGGTCCTGGTCAAGACAATCTCCTGAACCTCAAACTGAATGTCAGAATGGGAAAGAAAGGTGATTTAAGCAATTTTGAGCGTGGCATGGTTGTTGGTGCCAGACTGGCCGGTCTGAGTATTTCACAATCTGCTCAGTTAATGGGATTCTCACGCACAACCATTTCTAGGGTTTACAAAGAATGGTGTGAAAAGGGAAAAACATCCAGTATGCGGCAGTCCTGTGGGTGAAAATGCCTTGTTGATGCTAGAGGTCAGAGGAGAATGGGCCGACTGATTCAAGCTGATAGAAGAGCAACTTTGACTGAAATAACCACTCGTTACAACCGAGGTATGCAGCAAAGCATTTGTGAAGCCACAACACGCACAACCTTGAGGCGGATGGGCTACAACAGCAGAAGACCCCACCGGGTACAACTCATCTCCACTACAAATAGGAAAAAGAGGCTACAATTTGCACGAGCTCACCAAAATTGGACAGTTGAAGACTGGAAAAATGTTGCCTGGTCTGATGAGTCTCGATTTCTGTTGAGATATTCAGATGGTAGAGTCAGAATTTGGCGTAAACAGAATGAGAACATTGATCCATCATGCCTTGTTACCACTGTGCAGGCTGGTGGTGGTGGTGGTGTAATGGTGTGGGGGATGTTTTCTTGGCACACTTTAGGCCCCTTAGTGCCAATTGGGCATCGTTTAAATGCCACGGCCTACTTGAGCATTGTTTCTGACCATGTCCATCCCTTTATGACCACCATGTACCCATCCTCTGATGGCTACTTCCAGCAGGATAATGCACCACGTCACAAAGCTTGAATCATTTCAAATTGGTTTCTTGAACATGACAATGAGTTCACTGTACTAAAATGGCCCCCACAGTCACCAGATCTCAACCCAATAGAGCATCTTTGGGAAGTGGTGGAACGGGAGCTTCGTGCCCTGGATGCTCATCCCACAAATCTCCATCAACTGCAAGATGCTATCCTATCAATATGAGCCAACATTTCTAAAGAATGCTTTCAGCACCTTGTTGAATCAATGCCACGTAGAATTAAGGCAGTTCTGAAGGTGAAAGGGGGTCAAACACAGTATTAGTATGGTGTTCCTAATAATCCTTTAGGTGAGTTTATATACATATAAAATATATATGTATATCATGATGTGTCAATAACTCTAGTCTTGGGCCCCCTTATAGTGCTCAAACTGAGGGAGTACATAACATTGCGCTTCATAGCACGGTGGGATTAAATAGGCTCCCATATGCGTCTTCGACGCAGTACGACTGACCGTTCGAAAGGGAACATACTCGGTTACTTATGTAACCTCGTTTCCCTGAGATAAGGGAAGGAGTACTGCGTAGACTGCCGTGCAATGCCGCTAAAACAACGGGTGACCTTCGCTTCAGTCTAATTAACCTGACGTTTTTGGGGCATTACAGCGTATTTTAAGGGCGCCCTTTGCAGGCTTTTACGCTCAGTTCACAGGCTTCCATGTTCAGTTTCGCAGGCTTAGCGCCTACAGGTTCGCTCAGATACGCTGTTCTGCCATTGGTTCATGCAGTTACCACTGGCCAGCCAATAGCAAGAAAAACTGATTTTATAAATGCTTCAGTATTCGAGAATAGGTGAACCTATCCCATATGCGTCTTTGACGCAGTACTCCTTCCCTTATCTCAGGGAACCAAGGTTACATAAGTAACCAAGTACGTTTTTGTGTATTTTATTATTTTTTCATAGCGCTGGATGTCAGGGTGATCTTGAAACACACGGAACACTTCACTACATGATTTCATGGTAAAATTTGTTATTTTTCATGTTAATCAGGTCAGCTGCTCACACTGAATTAAAGCCACAGTGCATTGCTCTGATCAAAATTAACATGATTAACATGAAAAATGTTACGCCAATGTGTCGGACTCGGTAGACAGAGTAAGCAGGAGACAGCCAGTTAGGAAACAACTTTAAATACTGTATCCTAAATTGTGTATAATTAAGCTATATATCATATGCTGAAGTAAATTTCTGGAGTGTTAAGGATTAAAAGAAAAAACAACAACAAGAACCGTACAGAACCGAAAACAGTGACCCTAAAACCGTGATACGAACCGAGCCATGGGTTTTGTGAACCGTGCCACCCCTATCAGATGCTGTCTATTTTTTGCTCATTTTGGAAGAGATGCACTGTAACTCTAAACTCAATTGTGTATTTCAGATGCTGTCACATACCATAACCTCTGCAGAGAGAAAGCCCTCAGAGTACACACATAATCAAGGGTGTAAAGAGACATCATGGAGGAATGAAGATATTTCACTGGAACTTGGTCTTCATTATATCTATCATGGTTAGTGGCAATTGTTATTTATTAATGTGTTCAGCTAACAACTGTTGTTAGAGCACAGTAATTTTTGCTAAAATTTGCTATGTCAATAAAAAATAAAAGTATACCTAATTGACACAGTCTGCTGGTTTTTTTTAAGTAACCCAAAAAAGGCAACAATATATAAGACCAGGCAGATAGAGGACTATAAAACAATATTAATAAATAATAAAATAATATTATTAATACTAATATTAATAATATTAAGATATACTATACTAATATTAATGACGTATTTTTCAACAAAAAGGGTTCTGCTATTGTTACAAGTCAAAGAACCCAAATGTGGAACAGTTTAGAACCATTTTTCAAAAAATTGTAGGCAATCTCAAACCAAACAAAATAACATTTATTTAAAAAAAAAATTTTATTCCACATAGTTTTTGCTGTTGTTAGGAGTATTAATAAAAAAGTTCCATATACTGTAAATTTTAAAGTAATTCCTAAAGTCATTAATAAAAAATAAATAAAATAAAAATAAAATAAAAAAATTATATATATATATACTAATGGGGTTCTGAAAAGCATCATAGTTGGGTTAACATTTGCCCCAATAGCAAAAGAAAAAGAAGTCCACAATAGCATTTCACAATAGACTTTCCAAACGAGAGATTGATTACGTTGGTCAGAAATTTGCCATCACTCTCTCAGCCGTTGTATTAGAAACACTCGCTCAGCAGTATTAACCAGTTTCTCTGTAAATGAATGCCAAGGTAAGAAAACACAAAGTATATTGTTATAAATGTATACATTCAATTTTATAAAATTAAAATTTGAAAAAACACGTCATTACAATCTGTGAAGGGTCCATTAAGCGGTCTTAATTAAACATTACCTAATTGGGCATGATCCTAACTCATGATTTTAAGTACTAAAAATGCTGAAAATTAAGACTGTGGACCCAGCAAACAGGCACTCGGAACTTTGGCAGGTTTATGTTCTGTTGTTTTGGATTTGGATGTTAGCTTTGTTCTGTTGTCTGTGTTCCAGGTTCCTTACTTCATTTTCTGTCTTCCTTAGTTGACCATGACTGTCTGAAAATGGCTTTGTAAGTTACCCTACGAAACTAATTTCGGACAGACTTTTGTGGCAGCGTAACAGTTTAATTATCTACAGCAAAATAGAGCAAGCTTTGAATGAGGGTACAGGGGGCGATTTCAAGCACAGCCCTAGTTTCCTAGTGTGTGCTTGTTTGTCACCATAGTAATCTATTGTGTACCCTGTCCTTCGTTAATTCGCTAATTTAGTTTTGTGTATTTATACCCCCTGTTGAGTTCAGGTAGGCTATTGTCGGTTATTGTCTATGTTAAGGTGCTTTACATTTGTGTTCTTCTTGAGATTTTTGCTTTATATTATTGTAGAAGTTTAGTTTTGTAAATAAAATAAGATTACTGCCCTGTATAAGCCTCTGCTCTCTCTGTGCCTGCATACTGTAATAGGCTAACGTTCTTGCAAGGATCTCTTAAAGGTGCAGTGTGTAATATTTATGAGGTTCTATTGGCAGAAATGCAATATAATATACATAACTATGTTTTCAGTGGTGTATAAAGACCTTACATAATGACCCGTTATGTTTTTATTACCTTAGAATGAGCCATTTACATTAATTCGTCTGTCCATGTAATTTTCAACCGATTTATGAATTGACCGCTCATTTCACATTGCCCAATGGAATTTGAACTTGTTCTGCCAGATCAGGATTGGTTGGTGTATTATACATGACAAACGGGCATTGATGAATTATGTAATATTTTAAAATATATAATAAATAGAATTTTTATTAAATCGACAAATTATCTTTGATTATTGATTTTTTTTTTTTTTTACTTTTTCCCCCGTAAAGCCACAGACACTCTCTGAAAGAGCCATATATACGGTAGCTCGAGAGCCTTTTCAAACAGATTGTGGGAAATTAGCCAGTCAATCAAAACGCACGCAACCCATAGCAACACGTTATGGCAAAGCCTCAGACCGACTGATATGTAAAAATAAACAGAAATGTTCAGACTTTTGAGCCGTTCGTTACTATTGAATACATTGTCATGTTATTATAGTGAAATTTATTTTGTTTTATTGACCACAATATTACCATTGATATTTGTCTGAGAAGGGCACTTTTGATTAATTTTGAAAAAGAGCAAAAAAAAAAAAAAAAAAAAAAAAATATATATATATATATATATATATATATATAATTTTTTTTTTTTTCAAATTTCAAATTTCAGAGCGTCAAATCACGTGATTCGACATGACAGCTGAGCTCGCCCTCGCTCGCTGCGCAGCAGCACAGGAAGCTACATACACTGTTTTTGACGTGATGTAACATAATATTTTGATCGAACGGGTTGCAAAAATGTGCATATAATTACAAAAGTGAGGACTGCGTTTATAACGTGATCTAACATAATATTTGACGGTGCCCAGGGCACCTTAGATGTCCTGTGCCCCTGGGCAGGTGACCAGTTGCCCTAATGGTTAATCCGGCCCTGGCCGTCATGTTTCTACAGTAGCCCTAAATGGACAAACTGCTCTACAGCGCAATAGCTACTCTCTGCTGTCTCAGACGACATTTTTGTCCTGTGTTGGCCACCGTAGCTTCTCTATGTGCTTTGAAAGGGAGGGGTGAGCGGTGTACGGTTGCAACCTCACCGCTACATGCCGCTAAAATTTACACAGTGCACCTTCAAAGTTATGAACAAACCTGAAGGATTTTAGTTGGATGTTCATCGAATGTCTCTCTGAACATTTTGAAACATTTCCATAATGTTTGCAAACTTCTCTTAAACCTGTTAAACTAATGTTTAACCATTGGCAGATCATTTTGCTTGCTTTAAGCAAAAACTCAATTCATTTTGATTCCCCCACCCCCCAGAAATCTGTAATTTAAAAAGAAATGTAATTTTCCTTTTTTTTTTTTTGCAGTGTGGTTTTACCTATGGTGATCTAAATATAGTACTTGTTACTTGTAACTGTACTTGTACCTAACCCTTAAATAAGAATAGAGTTCTAACAGTAATAATATTTAAATTTCACCCATTAAAACTTTTTGGTTGATGAAAGTTTTACAGATATTGTTAAATATATATAAATTTACATCTGTGTCCTATCACAAGCTACTCCACGTCAGCTCAACGTTTTGTCAAATCTGTCATGTTACCAAGAAACAAAACATGTTATATACATATAATAGATATAATGGAACCGGCCCCCGGGGTGTGTCCACAACATCGAATCTGGCCCCCTTTTAAAGAAGCTTGGACACCCCTGGGCTCAGGTAAGGAGATCATTTTGAATACTGGCTGATTATATACTTGCTCAAAAATGGATTTTGGATCGTTTTTAACCAAAAAAAGTTATGGACTGCAGCTTTAATGTTCGCATAACAAGAAAAAAACCTTATAAAACATTTAAAAAATGGACGTTTTAAACTTAAGTTAATGGGAACGTTAGCGAAACATTCTCAGAATAACACATTTTTGATGACTGGGGAAATGCTCATACAAGGCATATGTGAATATAGTATGTTCATAGTACTCATTAACAGAGGAAAAGTACCCGGGTGACAAAGTATGTCCGGCGAGATTCTGAAGTGCGCATTCAATGGACACTTTATGACACTGGTAAATATTGAAATTTGTGAATGGCAACTGACACTGGTAGGTCTCACAACAACATGACAAATGTAGTACATCTTCATAGCATATAGAACATAGCCTACTTTTGTTTGACGGTAGCAAAGTAATTATTATTTAGCGCCTACTCAGATTGTATGTGATTATTCGGACGCAGCCTTCCAGGAACAAGCTACAGTGATTATACTGAATATCAGCAGCCTTTTAACAATTTAACACCCAAAGTCTGGTTTGGGGGTGAGTACATTTTAAAATGTGTCAGTTTTTAAATACAAGAAAAATAGCCCAGTTGTTTAACAGTACATAGAAAAAGAGAAAAATTGTGCCATACGGTTATAAATTACCAAGCCCATTTACACCATCAGGACTTCCAGAGTGTTGTGGATGGCAGTGCTGGTGAGTGACACTGACAGAGCACAAGTGCATTCCCCAAAACCACAGGAAAGGTCAAAGAGCTCTTGCCACAGAGACACTGATCTAAGCTGAAGCCCCACAAGGTATACCGCAGGTGCACGTCGTTTCCGATTTTCCACTCAACTCTACCTTTATGTAGGTTGACCCACACACTAGTCCTTTTTTCTGTCTCGTTCCATCTCTCTTTAACTAGAACTTTTGTAAAGAAGTCCCAAGGTACTGGGAAGAGAGTTTTCTAAAGGTTCGATAATTTGAGAGCAGCTTGTCACTGGCAATTGAGCAAAGTGTTGTTTCAATGTAAAAATCATTCCTGAAACAATTATTTCTAAATTTCTAGGGAGCATCTGTCAGTGTTGAGGTTACATTTTCTCAGATATCTTGTCAAAATGTATTAAATGTCTCCCTGTGAAATCACAGTAAAATGTCTCCCGTGCCCTCAGCAGAATCAATTCCTTTGAGGCAGTTTTTTTTATATAAATTTGATTCATAAGATGAGGTACTATTTCTAAATGTTATCATGAAGACAACAAAGCTTTCAAAAGATAATGAAATCAGTCACTGCTAAATAGGCATCTGTTAACTACTTAATATTGTTTTTATGTCTGGGGTGTGTATATATATTACCTATATTTCTACATTGTGAGATATACATAATTATGAGAAATAAAGTTGCAATGTTTTGCAATGTTTAATTTTTTTTTTCCTCTGAACAATCCAGAGCATTTACGGTTACTCTGAGGAAATATGGTTACATAAGTGTCACACAAAATGGATGATATCAATAAACCAATACTATATGTATGGTCATGTGACAACATGGCACTCCCTAATAACACAGCTTTTAAACTACAGATATGAATGAAATCTTGCAAGTGTAGTTTATTATAGTTTTTTGGAAACATGGATGAAAACCAATGGTTTCCCAATTCCATTTAGAGTGGCTATAAATTGCACGCGCTTCACATTTAAGAAAAACAAAATAAACAAATGTTTACTTGAATTAAATATTGTAATATTAAATGCATAAATAATACTGATATTTTAATACATGCTATTTTTAATACAATTAAAAATTGTATTAAAAACAGAATCTGACAAATTGCAAATGTGCCAATTAAAGTCACCATGAAATCAAAATTGACAATCATTTTTGAATGCATTATTTATTATAAATGATTTATCCGTGCACATCATCTTTTTTTTTAATTAATGTCATAATCTTTCATCAAAATAACTTCCCCTCCCTCTTGCAGTGACCTCTCTTCTCTAATGAAATGTTTTTTTCGACAACCTGTCACTCACATGAGATCAACCAATTCTGTTGTTAATGACGTCATGCAGCAGCGTTTCTGGGTCCAAACGCTCTTATCTCATACCACAAGAAAAACAACAAACGGTGCTAATATACACACACAATGTGGTGTAATACTATAAAAAATATTATAATCATAACCTTTATCTCCATACCAAAATCCAGATGGCCAGACGACAGTGATTCATCTTTTATAAATCGATAAAATATTAATGTCTGTGACGGTGTGAGCACAGAGACTGTTGTGTAGACTATAAGTATTTAAAATGTTTAACATTTTAAAATGTTTAATGTTTAATCTGAATAAATAGTGCTCATAAACGGCCGTCGATGGCATTCTCAAGTGAAACGAGTTGAGGCTTGAAAAGACTATGGGGTTGTTCACACAGAAAACACACATAAAAACGCGAGGCTCAGGTCAGTAGAACGGAAAAAAAGCACAAAGTTGAACTTTTTTTGAGCGCCACAATTTTAGAACGGCGTGAGATGCTACAAAAGACCGCACGTCCGCGTAGCTCGTGTTTACATTGAAATAACAATGGGAAAGTACCACAGTGGAATGGAAAAACACGGTTGCCACCCGTCCCGTGAAATACGGAATCGTCCCGTATTTACAAGCAAAATGACGCTATTTGTCCCGTATTTTAGACAGGTCCACACATAGTTCAATAAACACAAGGATTTTGCAGTGTGGAAAATACTGATAGCAAATATAAAGAAATAATTTTGCAATAAGTAGAGAAGTTAATTTGCACGTGGTTGCGTTTTAGCGGCTTTGTTGCCATAGCGGCGGAGTCTCGAGAACATGCGCTGTAAACTTGCGCAATTTTTTTTAAACATATCGAGCTCGCGTCGCGTCCACCGTTTGAACGAAAGAGGATCTCCAGATATAGAGCTGAATAGAAAAAAAGGTATCAATGGGTCCATGTCCAGTAACTCATGATGAACCTCAGGCGAACTGCACACTTTAGAGAAGCATTTCAGTTGCTCAGACTGACTGACTTAAAGCAGCAGCGGTGACACGTCTAAAGGTATAGGCCTATTGTTTTTTTAAATGGATAATATATTTATATAAATTCCATACATTATCAGAGCTTGGCAGACAGAATTATTATATATTTTTAGACAGGTTAATAGATTATAGCCTAATTAATGTTATTATTAATGTAGCATTTTAATCATACATAATAAATAATCCTGCCATATAAAGTTTGACATTTATTAAAAGAATATTTAGATAAAAATGGGACAAATAATTACATAATAATATAGTCATAATTTAAGTAAATTAATTAAAAAAAATTGAATTTCAGAATTGTCAAAAAAGTGATTACTGGTTCAGAATGACTGCTTAAAGGGACAGTTCACCCAAAAATGAAAATTCTGTCATAATTTACTCACCCTCAAGTTGTTCCAAACATGTATACATTTCTTTGTTATGTTGAACACATTGGAAGATTCATTCCTACTATGGAAGTCAATGGTGCCCCCAAAGCAGCCTGGTTACAAACTTTCTTCAAAATATCTTCTTTTGTGTTCAGCAGAACAAAGAAACTCATACAGGTTTGGAACATCATGAGGGAGAGTAAATGATGACAGAATGTTTTAGGTTTGAGTGAACAATCCCTTTAAAGTGCACCAAATAGGCTACTAAAGAGTTCTTTAGAAAGAAATAAAATAATAAAATGTAAAATAATATAAAATTGTATATTTATAGTGAGAACGGCCCCAAAGAAGACTTCCGTTTCATGCCAACTTAAAGACAAAAAGTAGTCTCATTAAATATTTCCAAGATTAAGGGTGTTCATGAACACTAATCAAAAGAATTCCTTTAATTATGTCATGCATCAGTGGATTATTCTTATATCCAACATCCAACCAAAAAATGAAAGAGAAAAGCACCCGTAGGCAGATAAATGGATCGTATCAGTATTCGCCGTCTTTGCTCTGAGAGAGCTCATTGTCCTGTTGATCCTCAGATCAGCTCTCCTGTGCTGGTTTGGAGTCAGTCAGAGTCTCACTATTGCTTTGGTTTAGGTCATAACTGTCTCCTGCCGACAGGACTGACAGCGGCCCGAAATAGAAACCGGTCCTGGAGATTCTGCCGTCAATTGGGCAGAAAATAGGAGATGACAGTGGAGCCTGCCCTGCCTGCTGAAATAGATCGGCTCCCCGATGGCTTTAATGTCATTATTACCTCTCAAATGCACTGTGCAAAACGCATCAGCTGGCTTAGAAACGCCACAGCGCGTTACAGAGTAGGTAGTACATGTATACGGCAGCGTGATGGCTTTGACAGGCGAGTCCAGGGAGGCAGATGGCTCTGTGCTGGCTGCTTCTGCCTGTATTAGATTCTGGCCTTTGCTTGCTTTCTCTCGGTCTCTCTCACCTTAATGGACACAACCTTTACTCTTCCTAACTGTCTAGCTCCAGAAGTGCCAAGGATATTCTGCAGATTGTAGATTGCTGAAAAAAGGGGCCAGGAAACACAGATCACTGTGAATTCACAGCCTCACATAGATCAAATGGATAAAAGTTAAAGTGGTCTAAGGTCAGTGAGTCATATGATCTACAGGATGAATAGTCGTGTTCTGTTTAGAATGACTGTACCGTTTTTTTAGTTTGATCTACACCACTGTTCAAAATTTCGACATGGTTTGTGTTTTTTTTTTTTTGTCTCATGCCCACCAAGGCTGCATTTATTTGATAAAAACACAGTACATATTTTGAAATATTATTACAATTGACATATTTTAAAGTGTAATTTACTCCCATGATGGCAAAGCTGAATTTTCACCAGTCTTCAGTGTCACATGATCCTTCAGAAATCATTTTAATATGCTGATTTGGTTCTCAAGAATGATTTCTAATTATCAATGTTGAAAACGGCTGTGCTGTTTAATTTTGTTTAAGAATAGAAAGTTATATAGAAATCTTTTGTACCATGTCTACTGTCACTTTTGATCAATTTAATGCATCCTTGCCAAAAGTAATAATTTCTTTTTTTTAAAAGTGACCCCAAAATGTTGAATGGTAGTATACATGTAATACTAAATGAATACATTTCAAAGTGCCCCTATTATGCTATTTTAAAGTTTCCTATTTAGTTTTGGAGGTCTCCAACAATGCATCAAAGGTCAAAAAACACTTTAATTTTCTCATAATATACTAGGGCTATGACGGTATGGGATTTTTTCTTACCGCGGTTAAGAAGCAAATAATCTTGTGGTTTGGCGGTTAACCGCACCCCCCCCAAACAACTAAAGACACGATCAAGAACGCATGTAGCTTGTAAATGACAATATAAATTAATAATTTTAAAGCAGTTTTCTTTATTATTAACACAGCAAATTAACATTAATATTAAATATTAATTATTAATTAGGCTAAATTTAAAAACACTTTTTTAAAATGCAATATAAAAGAGCTAGCCTAAGTACAAGTGATTGGCTGTTGGGCCGCTTAAAGGGATAGTTCACCCAAAAATGAAAATTAGCCCATGATTTACTCACCCTCAAGTCATCCTAGGTGTATGACATTCTTCTTTCAGACGAATAAAATCTGAGGTATATTACAAAAGTCAAGGCTAATCCAAGCATTAGAATTGCAGTAATAGTGGCTCTGTTTTTGAAGTCCAAACAAAGTGCATCTGCCCATCAAATAACGCGCTCCACGCAGCTCTGGGGTGTTAATAAAGGCCTTCTGAAGCGAATCGATGCGTTTGTGTAAGAAAAATATACATATTTAAAACTTTATAAAGTAAAGTTTTGGCCGACTGCCTTCCGTGTACAATTTATGGAAGAAGTGTTGAAAGTTCCCCTGCCGATTGGAAGACTAATGCGACTAGGTACGCTCGTCATGACGTCACGTACGCATCTTGAGTTTCACTTTCTACTTTCAACACTTTTCCATGGAAGGCGGTCGGCCGAAAGTTTACTTGATAAAGTTTTAAATATGGATATTTTTCTTACACAAACGCATCAATTCGCTTCAGAAGGCCCATTCATAACGTGAATGACTTATGTAACATTAAAGTTTGCAAAACATCTTGTTCCATCCTTTATCTTTACACAAAGTATTAAGAATTACAGACAATCTACATTAACAGACAGTTTAGGGCAATACTGCAGCCCACATCTGATTTACAGTAGTATTTCAGTAAGACAGTAATAACGCGAGTTAGCCAGTTAGCCAGATACCTACACAATTTGAAACACTATAAACACATTGTACAGAGATACACAGCGTCTTCTCGACATGACACTATCCAGTATCCACAGGAATCAGCTGCAGTGTTTGAGATGGTTCAAGTTTTCCCTGGTTTCTGCGGGCGCAATAAGTGGATGGGCAATATGCTTGGGAATCGTTTCATTGACTCAGAGTTGACTCTTACATTTGAGAGACAATACATTTATATACGGTGCACTTTCAGATTTAAAACTTTGCAGGATGTTTTCATTCACTTAGAACTATGTAACACTACATGAAAGGTCATTTTCAAAAATCCGTAATAGGGACACTTTAAAAAAAAAAATACATATCAGTTCTCATATGATCAGGCAAAGTCATGAAGTATTAACCTTATACTGTTGCTATTGTTATGAAAATGGGTTGACCCCAAAACAAAACATGAGGGTTGAGTATTTTGGGAAAGAGGGGCAAAGATTAGCTCCTGCAAGTCTGACTTTGCCTCAGATCAAAGTGAAGTCACACTAGCTAAGGGGCCTTAAGTCTCAGCGAGAGGTTGATGGGCTCCTCAGGAGCTGTGAATGTGAAACTGGCAGGAGAGGAAGTCCATGGAGTGCGTTGGTGTGATACACTCTCTCCGTCAAGGGGAAAAGAGCTTTTCGCAGAGGGGAGCTGGCAGGGGGCATCAAAAGAGTTGATGCGTAGCAGATCTCCTCTATCCAGGACAAAGATATTCGATACGTCTTAATCAAATGGAGATGTTTACACATTTTCAGTGATTTTTTTCATGGTACTAACCATTTAAGGCAACATTTGACATTTGATGACCAATGGCAGACAGGGGAGTGTTCAGGGAAACCTGTCTGAAACCATTTAAATGATTAAACTAGGGAATTTTTGCAATTCCCTTTGGTGGCACAAGTGGCACAGAGTTGTGATGAAACGGAAGTAGAGACAACTTTAAGACATTAAAGGGTTAGTTCACCCAAAAATGAAAATTCTGTCATCAATTACTTACCCTCATGTCGTTCGACACCCGTAAGACCATCTTCGGAACACAAATGAAGATATTTTAGTTGAAATCCGATGGCTCACAAAGGCCTCCATTGGCACAATGCACTGTACGCTCTCAAGAACCATAAAAGGTACTAAAGACGTCGTTACAAAGTCCATCTCACTACAGTGGTTCTACAATAACTTTATGAAGCGAGGAGAATAGTTATTGTGCGCAAAAAAAACTTAAATAATGACTTATATAGTGATGACCGATTTCAAAACACTGCATCATGAAGCTTCGAAGCGTTATGAATCAGCGAGTCGAAGCATGATTCGGATCGCGTGTCAAACCGCCAAACTGCTGAAATCACGTGACTTTGGCGATCCAAACCACTGAATCGACTCGCTGATTCATAACGCTTCGAAGCTTCATGGAGCGCTGCATCTCTGAGTGTTATTGGCCCCTTGTTATTCTCCTGCCTGTGTTTGAATCTGCCTTGGACTATCGTTGACGACCCTGTGCTGCCTGCCCCTTGATCTCTGTTTGCCTGGACATTGTTTCACGACTGATTGCTGCCTGCCCTGACCCATTTCCATCCAAGTGTAAGGGCTTCCTCATGCAATGTTCAATGTTTCTCAACAACCTGCTCTATACTCGACTGACACTGGCAAAATTTTACTGGTGTGTTCCCTTCTCACGGACAAAGCCCTCGAATGGGCGACGGCGGTCTGGGACAACCAAGCCTTAAAACGAGTCACATACACAAACTTTATTCAACACTTACGCACTGTTTTCGAACATGCAGAAAGAGGATGGAGAGTGGGGGAACAACTGCTTGCACTTCGTCAAGGAAAGAGGACGGCTGTAGAATTCGCACTCACCTTCCGTACACTGGAAGTACAAACAGTATGGGTGGAGGATACATTGAAAACCATGTTTCGCCAAGGTCTCAACGATGAGTTGCAGTCCGAACTCGCCTGCCAGGATGAGGATAAAACCCTGGACCAATTCATTGAACTGGCTATTCGTATCGACAACCTCATCCACTCTCGCCAAGCAGCCGACTCCTTGTTAACTCTCAACTCACCGTCCCACTGAACATCAGCGATGAACCTATGCAGATTGGACAAACTCGCCTGTCCATGGAGGAGCGGGATCGCCGCGTTAAGAATCATATCTGTCTGCACTGTGGTCTAGCTAGACACCTGAAAGCTGACTGTCTGAGTCGACCTCCACAGACACAGACCCGTAGGGTGAGTTTACTCGTTTCAGCCATCTCTCAGAGTAACTGTTTCAATTTGCCCATTACCTTGACCTATCAGACTAAGATAATCCATGCCAACGCATTAATCGAATCTGGGGCCGCAGGCAACTTCATTGATGAAGAACTGGCACGACAGTCTGGTATTCCATTAACCCCTTGCAACTCTCCCTTGACAGTGGTAGCGCTAGATGGGCGCCCCCTGGGGACAGGTCGTGTGCAATACACCACTACCAAACTCAACCTCCAGGTGGGCACTCTACACACCGAACTCATCCGGCTATACGTCATTCACTCTCCACTTAACACCATCATTCTGGGCTTCCCTTGCCTGCAAGAGCACGACCCATAGATATCCTGGCAGGAAAGACAAATCACGCAATGGGGCTCCGCTTACCACTCCAAATGCCTACGCCCTACGCAACCACAACCCATCAGAACTACTGTTATGGTCAACACAGCACCACACCGGGGGTACCTCAAGAGTATGCTGATCTCATTGAGGCATTCAGTAAGTCCAAAGCTTCACAACTACCACCACATCGTAACACTGACTGTGCTATAGACCTCCTGCCAGGCACCACTCCACCTAGAGGACACATCTTCCCACTCTCTGAGCCAGAAGACCAAGCTATGAAGGATTACATCAAGGAGGAGCTGGCTAAGATCTTTATTCAACCGTCCACCTCACCTGCTGCAGCCGGTTTCTTCTTCGTGGGAAAGAAAGACGGAGGGCTTTGTCCTTGCATTGACTATCGTGGCCTAAATGACGGTCAAGTTCAGATACCCGCTGCCTCTGGTCCCAGCTGCTCTGGAACAATTACGAACTGCCAAGTTTTTCACAAAACTCGACCTCCATTCTGCCTATAACCTCATTCGCATCCGGGAGGGGGATGAATGGAAGATGGCATTCTCCACAACCAACGGGCACTATGAATATCTTGTGATGACCTTCGGGCTGTCCAATAGTCCTTCTGTGTTTCAATCATTCATCAATGACATTATTCATATTCAGTTGCTGCACCACTCACAGCCATGACAAGGGGAGGAAGCAGCAAACTCCAGTGGCCCGTGGACGCCCTCCAAGCATTCAGTAACCTGAAGAGTCGATTCACGTCCGCTCCCATTCTGCACCATCCTGACCCACACTTGCCATTTGTGGTGGAAGTGGACGCTTCCAACACCGGGATTGGTGCCATCCTCTCTCAGCACCAAGGTAACCCGCCTAAACTGTTTCCCTGTGCTTACTATTCCAGAAAACTCTCAACCGCCGAACAGAATTATGACGTGGGGAATCGCAAACTACTGGCGATGAAGGCAGCATTCGAGGAGTGGCGGCATTGGCTGGAAGGGCCGAGAAATCCGTTCTTGGTGCTGACCGATCATCGTAATCTGGAATATCTACGCTCAGCCAAGAGACTGAACCCCAGACAGGCCAGATGGGCATTATTCTTCACTTGTTTTAACTTCACAATCACGTACATTCCAGGGTCAAAGAACATCAAAGCTGACGCATTATCACAGCAATACGACCCCACCCCTCAGAACTCTCAGCAAGATGCCATTATTTCTCCCAACCTAATTCTGGCCCCGGTCCAATGGGACAACATGTCCGAGATTACACAGACACACGCACAGAATCTACCTCCTGCAGCATGCCGACCAAACATTTGTGCCCCCAGAGCTCAGGGAGAAGGTGATCCGATGGGTTCATTCTGCCACAAGCTCCGGTCACCCGGGAATCACAACCACAACTCAGCTGATAAGAAACCGATTCTGGTGGGACACATTACAGGCTGACATTACCGACTTTGTGAAAGCATGCCACACATGTGCTGCAGCAAAGACTCTGAAGCAACTTCCAGCAGGACTGCTACAACCACTACCCATTCCACAACGGCCATGGTCCCACATAGCCATCAACTTTGTCACTGACCTACCAGTATCACAAGGTAACACCACCATATTAACTGGGATTGATCGATTCTCTAAAGGATGTCGACTAATTCCTCTACCTAAGCTTCCCACAGCCTTTGAAACTGCTGAACACCTGCTTCACTATGTATTCCGATATTATGGGCTACCGGAGGACATCGTCTCTGATCGAGGATCTCAGTTCAAGTCGAGGGTATGGTCAGCTTTCTTTCGATTATTAAATGTGAACATAAGCCTCACCTCTGGTTATCATCCACAGTCTAATGGACAAACCGAGCGCTTAAATCAAGAAATATCCAAGTTCCTCAGGATGTACTGTCAGCATAATCAAACAGACTGGAGTCGCTTTCTTCCTTGGAAAGAGTATGCACAGAACTCCATTCTCAAACCATCCACCAAACTGACTCCCTTCCAGTGTATACTGGGCTTCCAACCTCCATTGTTTCCATGGTCCGGAGAACCATTCGAAGTTCCTGCAGTAAATGACTGGTTGCAACGCAGCGAGACCATCTGGAACCAAACCCATGTACACCTCCAACGAGCAATAAGCAGGGTCAAGGAACAGGCTGATCGTCATCGTACCCATCCGAACTACACACCAGGGCAGTGGGTGTGGTTGTCAACCCGGGATCTACGTCTGCGACTACCATGCAAAAAACTCAGCTCTGTCACAAACGCCGGTGAAGATCCCACCGTCGGCCACCAGAGGTCTCACTCACCAGAGTACTGATTTTCATTCGGACTCCATTTCCCATGCACCTTCACTCTGGGACTGATTACTGCACACCTGATCATCATCACTCCTTGCCTTGGACCATCATTGACGACCCTCTGCTGCCTGCCCCTTGATCTCTGTTTGCCTGGACATTGTTTCACGACTGATTGCTGCCTGCCCTGACCCATTGCCTGTTATGACCACGGTTTCTGCTCTGCCTCTGATATTGCTGTTCTCCCTGGTTTACCGATCCACGCCTGCTTGTACTGTAAGTTTGTGTACTTTTAATAAACTGCATATGGATCCCAACCTATCTGAGTCCGCGTTACACTACTACTATTGTAATATTTCATTGTAAAATAAAACATCAAGAATTTAAGAAAAATACATTTTATTTTACATTGTAACTGTACAATTACAATACTAATATTTAGTATTGTAATCTTAAATCATTGAACTTTTATTTTGACGGAAAACTGCATAGGGGCCCTTTTAAATTAAATCACAGCCTTTGCAATTTGATAATCGCACTAAGCCATATTGCGATTTCAGTTTTATTATGATTAATCGTGCAGATTTTCATTTCACTTGAACATATGGCTTTGATTCTTTCTCACAGACTGGCTGACAACTAAAGAAAATTAGAATTTTTATGGCAAATTTGCTATGTAGTATGGATGGATGGATGGAATTGCACAGTTTACCTCAGATTATTCAACATATACACACACACAGAGTGGTTGAATGACAATAAAAGCTGAAAAAAAAAGACAATTTGAGTTGAGCAAGCTTCAACTCTGAATGGTTTTCATTCAGGGAGGGTCTTCCCACTTCATGTGAAGCTTAGTGCTTTTATAAAGCATTAAATGTGGGATCATGCCTCTCTTGTCTACAGAATTATGTAAGAAGATAAACATATCCCCCTCTCGCGTGTAGGATTTTCATGTTGGACTGGGAAGAACCTACTTAGAATTCATGCAGACTGCGAGTGTGGCGCTCCCCTAAATCCACTTTGACAATCCATGAAAATGTGATTTGCAGGCTAAGTCAAATCCTGAATTATTAGCTCGTCCAGTATGAAATGATGAAGGGAGTGCAAATCATAAGATGAATAATTGATTTTTTTATTCTCCCCACCCCTTTTTTTTGCTTTTATGCACGTGGGGGGAAAAAAATCCCAATTTTTGGTGTTAAATATGCAGCGTGGAAAAACCCGGAGCACAATCTTTTATGTTAGCATTTGTGATGGGTTAAATGAGCGAGCGGGATAATAAACAAATGGAACACAAGGAGTTCAAGACCCGCTGGCCGTAGTCTGAACTCTGGAGGATGTGGCACGTGTGTTTCGGTTCCACGGCCTATCACATGTCAGCTCTGGCTTACACTCTTTCCAGACAATGCCAAGTCTCACAGGGCGCAGACAACATTTTTACTCCTTTTGTGCTGTTTTTCCACGTCGACAGCTTTCCTTGATTCTCTAGTTCCGGCTGGATCTCTATGTCTAACAGCTCTGTCGGCTAAATGCGGATGCCAATCAAGCGGACGCTCTTTGTGAGTGAGATGAGCAACCCCCCCCCCAAAAAAGAAGGAGGGCAAGGCCACTGTTGTTTTTTATAAACAAGATTTCATTAGGATTCAGGCTGTAAAATTGGGATGAAAGCAAAGTTTGCTGCAAGACCCTTTTCCACAACATATCGATCTGGTTTTATTGACCACATGACTCTCAGTGGTACTACATTTACACAGTCTTGTCACAATCAACTGTTTTGACTCTTATTGACACTATTTCTAGCAGCAAGTTTACAGAGAGGCTAAACTGCGGAAGGAAAAAAAAGAGCCCTTCAACTCTCCACTTTCCTGAAAGCTTTATCTAATGATCTTTCTCTTCCAAACACACCATTCTCAATCAATATGTTTGTCTGCACTGACAAGAGAGAGCCCACACCAAGTGCAACAGTTTAGAGTCAAATGGCTCAAAGAGCTCAAGGTCTCTTTACCATGGCTAACACCCGGGCACACACAGGCATTCATTCTATGTAGTCTATGGACTCTATTGCTCGCTGTGTCATCAGGCAAAGGCAGTACTGCCCAGTGGTACACAATGTCAAAGAAGTCGCTGCGGTAGATGACATTGACCTTCTATTTCTGAATGACATGGACAAAACTACACAAGTACACAAAATCAAGCACAACACTGCTCTGTCTTTTGTATTTAACAATAAAAGTTTTGACAGAACATACAAGAGGTGGTCTTGACTTCATCTAGTAGTGATTTCTAACAAAATGTCTGTATATCTGCCTGTACTATAACTATCTAGTAGCCTATCGACACCTGTGAGTAGTTAGAGGTTCATATTGGGTATAGGGTACAATGGGGCTAAAGCTGCACCAAAATTCGCTTTTCACTACTCCAATAGTGTATGATTGCAGAAAAAAAAAGTTTGTATTGAAAGTTGATGGAGAAAGTGATTTTCTTACAAATACATGGCGCAAAAGGCTAAAAACTAAAGTAATATGTTTTGAATAATATCTAAGTTAATACTTATTCAAAACCATCACTTTAGCAAAGTTTGTACTATTTTCAGCTTGTTTTAATAAGTAAAATAATGTATTTTTGTTCAATAAATATACTGTCATTAAAATATGTTCATTTTCAAAATACAGAAAAATACACAAAATTATTTTAAAAAGTAAGGATTCTGAAAGCATTGAAGGAGAACTCATAATAATTTAATAGATTTACAGTAGTAACATTATATGCAATGATTTATTAGGTTATATGATATGATTAATCTCATATTCTGAAATATGATGGTTTTATTATAAATATTATAGATATGGTGATTATCTCTGGACACCCAATTTGATATGATATTTACCATCTCAATCTAACCACGTCATGTCAACAAATGGAACAGTAAGCCAGCTATTTATTGTTAATTATGTTAATTATTGTGCCTTCACCCCAACTGTAGGGGTGGTTTTACCCCAAATAGCATACTTTTACATATTCTTCCATTATTGCAAGATCTTTATCTCAAAATATACTCATTTGCTACATAAATCTACAACATTTTTAAAAACATAAAATATAAAGATCTAATTAGCACAGAATCAACTTTGCGTGGCTGTCCGTGGTCGCGTCAGCCAAATTTTCGTGTGCATCGTCAAATGTGGTTGTTATAAAAAGTTCTGAGGTGAATTTTTGTGCCGGCTAGTGGTTTAAAGGAGAATAAAATCAAATGTGCCTTTTACCCCATTGCGTCTTTAGCCCTGTTGTACCCTAAAATGAGGCCAGTTGTCACATGGGCTACCCAACAAACAGGAAACATTCTCAAACATTCTATATACAGTAGGTCCACTTGAAGAACAAATAAATGTTCTTGCAATAACATAAAAAATTTTTTTTTAAAAAATCACATTATTAGGATTGATAATCATTCTTAAAAATGTTCTGTAAAGGTTCCCTCAAAGTTCCTAATAAAACATTCTTGCAAAAACATTAAAGGTCCTGTTCTTCGTGATCCCATTTTTCAAACTTTAGTTAGTGTGTAATGTTGCTGTTAGAGCATAAATAATACCTGTAAAATTATAAAGCTCAAAGTTCAATGCCAAGCGAGATATTTTCTTTAACAGAAGTCCCCTTTCAAAGCCTACAGCGAACGGACGATTAGGACTACATCCCTCTACTTCCTTCTTAAATAACGTCACTCGAACACTGAGCGCATGCATCTCTGGTAAGAGGCGTGACCTTATCAGGCAACGTGCGCTAAGCTGCTGTCGAATCACAACCTATGATCACAACACAGGAACCGCTGGCACAATCAGAACTCGTTACGTTTCTGAAGGAGGGACTTCATAGAACAAGGAAGTCATCAGCCCGTTTTTAGGACAGTGAAAACAGCGGTATACAGATAAGTAAATTGTGTGAAAAATACTGTTTTTTACACGCGAAACATGAACACATGTTATATTGCACACTGTAGACACAATCAAAGCTTCAAAAAAACAGGAAAAACGGGACCTTTTAAGGTATATGTAACGTTTTTTTTGTTTCAAAATTAACAACATTTAAATAATGAGTAAATACATCATCAATCCTTCTTCCAAACCGTGTTTTTGTCTTGCCCTGATTTTTGTCTACGGTAAGCCTATTATACATGTTTATATTTTAGACCTGTCAGGATAGTTTTCGTGGGAAATTGCATACATATATCGTGTCTCATCACATTCGTAAACAGAGAAAAGTTACTCCGGTTACTTTGATGCATGTGGTGGTGTGGGAGTCTTTACAATGAGTTGTTGCAATGAGCGAGAAAGATTAACATGGAGAACTAAATATAAGACCTAGGGGAAATCACGTGTTGAACCATATACTGGTAAAAAGAGAAGGCTGCATTTATAAAAGGAGAATCAACAATGGATTGGCTTTTTGGAGATTGCGAGAACTGAGGGATTTGAAATGTAAAACGGACGCAGAGATGGTGCTTTTATTACTCAACAGGTGGGTATTTTATTGAACAGATAAATTACCATATTTAGCAGAGTTAATTGTAAAGCCTTATCTATTGTGAAGGGTCATTTCATTATGGGTTGTTGTAGCGCTGTGGTGGAATTTATTTTCAAGGAAATACCATGTCTATTTCCACTAGAGATCCTTTCCATCGAAATGTTTTAATGTTTTCCATAGTGAATGTTATGAGCAGTAGGATAATCTCTCTCTTTTTTTAGTATCAGGCAGGCATCCAACTTGGACTGACCTCTAGGAGGGAGCTTGTTACGACAGATGCCTCCAGCTTGTGTTCGGGAGCTCTGTGCGAGGGCAGGCCGGCGTTTAGCTGAACCAAGTATTCCACATGCTGTCGAAATGTTTGCTAGCGAAACCAGTCGCAGTTTCCAGAGCTGATACAGCTATCATCGACAGCTCTGTGGACGATTCTGCTGAGGAACGACCTTCTCTCCCAGACAAGAGGGTCCCTTTGTCTTCTCTGGCTGGTGTGCATTCCGAAAAGAAGACCCATCCTCTTGTGAGAGATCAAACGTTTTGTCCTTTTACAGGAGCTGCTGGATAAATGGCATACCCCTTCCATGCTCAAAGTATATGTGGTGGTCATCACAGTAAATCACGTCTGCAGGAAGAAATAACTTAGTCGTCCTTAGCCATGGTCCTTAGGGCTCTTCGAGGCCCTCCGTTTGAGCCGCTCAAAGTGGCCGGCTTACGACCACTGTTGCTCAAGACCGCCCTGCTGCTAGCTTTAACATCGGTCAAACGCTTCCTGTTTGGAATTTGGGCCTAAATACTGTAAGGTCATCCTCAAACCCAGGCATGGATACTCTACTCCATATAGAGCACAAGAGCCTCAGAGGACGAGCAGGGTGCTAACTTACTTTGCCCGGTCCGGGCCCTCAGAACTTATGTGGAGCGCTCTAGCCTGTATCTGCAGTCAGAGCAGCTCTTTGTATGCTTGGGAGGTCGCTCTAAATAGCTGCCAGTTACGAAGCAGAGATTATCCTGCCGGATAGTTAATGCTATAGTGGTAGGGATGGGCGATATCTTATCGTTTGCGATATACCGGTAAAAATTCTCCCCACGATAAGAATTTGTCTTCCCGCGATAATAACGATAAAGCCTAGTTGATAGCGCGACCCATCCGCACCGTGCCACCGCTGGCCGTCTCTTGATGCTTAAAGCGTTTACTTTATGATGGCCGCGGTGGCTGCGTTCGTCAATTTGTATAGCTGAACGGGGGTTGGAGAGAGAATTTTCTTGTAGTGCCCTCGCAGCACTCGGTGCCCTAAGAGCCGCGCAATGGGAGCGGCGGCACTGAATCCGCATCTCACGTGCAGAGCGAAAACAACCATGGCGGAAGCTGCGGAAGAGTTCATAGCTAAACGAGGGGCTACCTGAGGGCAATCTGAACCTGTACATACAAATGTATTTTCACTCACTGAGCACTTAGAGCGAATATCTTAAGCGCTCAGTCCTTCTCAATCGATCAGTAAAGCATACTATTTCAGTTGATCTCAATGAATGCGCAGTGTATTTGACGCACAGTAAACACTAGTGTGAGGCGCGCGACTGAGAGCGCTCAGTGTTTCACACACACTCAAAGAGAGAGCGAGAGAGTCTTATTCCACACAGAATTGATGTGCTACATGTACATAATATCCTGTGTTGTATTTTCCTGTAAAATGGCGTTTATTTGGAATTATTCAGCCTTTCATGAACAGGAAAAAACGAATGCACAAACGGGAATCTCATTGGCTGGCGTGCACCTATTACTGTGCCTGTTTTGATTTCAGCAAATCAGTTTGAATGAGCGCTGACAACATGATTAATATTCATGAACCCAGAAGCTCATTATTCCTTAGTCCAGTTTATTTTTATCAGTAGAAGAATTCGTGGTATTATCTTATCAACTCAAATTACTGAAGTTCTATCATTAAATCATTATTTTCAACTTTTTGGTAATCTGAAGACATTTTTGGGATAATTACTTTTGCTGTTTCTGCTATTTTTACCACTGTTTGCACCATGAGTGTATGAATAAATACAGAATCGGTTTACATGTAAAACTTGTCATTGATTTGAATTATTATTGTTTGTATTGTGTGATGTTTTTTAGCACAGTTGCACTATTTAAACATTACCTGCACTTTTACAGAAGACAATTATATCTGCAACTTTTCCATTTCTGAAAAGGCTGGTGTGGAATTTTACATAAAAAAAATAATTAATATATATATATATATATATATATATATATATATATATATTATTATTATTATTATTATTTTTTTATGTATTATAGGAGCCTATTTGATGACATGTACGTTTTACTTTAGATGATTGTTTGTTTTTCTGAAACTCGCAAGAATGCATGCAGCTTTCACTTGTATCCAAAAACATGGGGAATGATACTACATTTATCGTCATTGATATCGTTATCGCAATAAATACTAGAAAATATCGGGATAAATTTTTAAGTCCATATCGCCCATCCCTATATAGTGGGCTATATAGTGGGCTAGTTTGACTTATGCTTCAGTGGGATCTGAGGGCCCACTCCACTAGAGGGATGGCCTCCTCCTGGGCTTGGCCCAGCAGAGTCTCCATTGGAGATATTTGTGCAACAGCCAGCTGGTCTTCGCAGTCTACCCTCGCTAGGTTTTATAACCTGGACGTCCCTGCCCTTCAAGCACGGATCTTGTCCGTTTGATTGTCTTGCACCCATAATAGTGGTCCGGAATGTCTTTGTTGAGGCTCCAGCCTCGTGGCCTGAGCCTCGTTAGTTGGCCTATATTTTTCCTGGGCTAGTAGGACAGCTTCTGTTCTGTGCATATAGCACGGAACTCCGGTTACTAACGTAACCTCGGTTCCCTGAGATAACGGGAACGAGCATTGTGTGCTCTGCAGTGCTATACAGCTGCATGCGAGTCGACGCAGATGCTTCTCAGTCGAAAGATTCTGATGATATTGCATTTGGCCCCGCCCGTTTTTGCGGGCTGAAATTCCATAGGTTTGTCAAGCTGCACAAACGTTAACAAATCAGGCTTCAGTATTCGGAGAAAAGTAAAACCTTGAAGAATTTTTATTCGAAAATGAATTAATTCAGAATAAAAAGGATGTTACAGCTTCACAAAAATGCTGTTATAATTTCACCAATTATTTGTTCAGTAGTCAGGGCACTGATCAGGGAGTTAGCACATTGATTCTTGTCCTGATCAGTGCCCTGACTACTGAACTAGGGAGCTGATTGAGACGTGCAAAGCGAAACTTTTCACGGGAGCACAATGTGCATGTTGGAGCACTTAAAGAGGAAACAACTAACTAAATAGTGGTAAATCTCTTTATTAAAGAATGCAATACTACTAATAATTGTAATAATATTAACAATAATAATATAATTACAGTAATGTGATGATTTATTTAGCATAGAATAAAGTTTGATCAAGCTTGGAGTCAGGACTGTTTTTATTATTATTATAACACTATTAGGTATTATAGTCTCATCACTTGCCTGTATTTTGTTCCATATGCATGAAGACTTACAAAAGGCGATGTTAGGAAGAATATCATGTCAGTTACTCTTTCATATTGTTAATTAAAAGGTGAATGAGAATCTGACAGCTTGTCATGTAATACCCCTTTTCCACCAAGGCAGTGCTAGAGCTAGATCGGAGCCAGAGCCTAGTTTCAAATCGGTTCTTTGTGTTTCCACACCCAAAGCCCCAGCTCCGAGCCAGGAAACGTGGTTCTTAAGTAGGACCAAAACATTGCTGGGCTAGAACAGGGTTAGAAGTAAGAACCGGTTACGTCAGGCACTGGGGGCGGGGTCAACAAGACCAACACAAACTTGAGATCTGTCATTTTTCAAATAGCAGCTAATGGAGCTAACAGCTGCTGCTCGTTTGTAATCTCCGTCTATACAAATTACGGCGAACTGCATGAATGCGTTGGATTCGCTGTGTTTTCGTTGTGTTTTGATGCCGATGTAGGATTGTAAAGCCATGTGAATCAATAGTAACACAACGTTTGCATTGTTGATGGAAGGCTTGTTCGCAGCGGTGCTGTGCAAAGACCAATCGCCGTATGATAACGAGTCCAGCGAGAGCACACGACTCCTTATGCTTTTGATTCACTCATGCTTTTTTTTTTATATCATACGTGGATCGGTCTGCGCAGAGCCGATGCATCTCAAACAAGCCTGGTGTGTTTGTGTTTCCCGCTGCCCAGGGTTGCCAGGTTTTCACAACAAAACACGCCCAATTGCTACTCAAGCCCAATCGCGTTTCAGGGGGGATTCCCCAGTAAAAATCTAATTTGGGGGTAAAATATGTGTTTTTTTGGCATGGTTGCCTACTAAAATTCGCCTTCCTGGGGCTAAATATCACATAATTGGGGTCGCTTCAACCCGTGGACATGAAAAACAGCCCGCGGCAACAGTGATGAAGTAGCCCAATTCCACGGGAAAAACGCGGACTTGGCAACACTGCCGCTGCCTCGCTAGCGTTGCTGAGAAAGATGAAACGTATACAGTGACGTAAGACCTGGCTCTGTTGTGGCTCTCAGCATGTGGAAAAGCAAATGGTTCTTAGAAGGCTCCTCAGTTGAACCAACTATGAACTGGGACTAGCTCTGGCTCTGAACTAGCTCTAGCACTGCCTTGGTGGAAAAGGGGTATAAGAGATTAATATTATGTCATTTTGTCTGCAATGTCATTTGCAGATTAAAATTTTTACCATTCTTTGTGTCCTGAAGTAAATGTCCTCTTTTTCTGTTTCAGTTCGAAGAAAAGCAGTGGGCCTATTATTGTTTTACAAATGAAGCTCTTAATACTGCTGCCAAGAGATGTTTACATTCAAACATCTATTCTTTTTGTCTGTAATGCAGCTAATTTTTTTTATTATTATTTATTTTTCAATTGAAAGCGAACAGAATATTTAAACAATGCTTAGAGAGCATTTGTGTGTGACTGGAGTTGTGAGAACTTGGCTCAAAGTTAATTAAAACAACCATTTCAAAAGCTGAAGTGACTTTCTTTTTTAGATATTATAGTTAGAATATGTATAACTCAAATGTTTTAACTAATTGAAAAAGCTGAATAATCGTTCAAAATTTACTGATTAGTCGTCGATGCCAACAACAACAATCGATGATTAGATTAATCGATTATTAAAATAATCATTTGTTGCAGCCCTATGACTGATTGATTTTTATTTGGAGAAAAAAAAAAAAAACACTGCCCCTGTTATATGACTCACCATTCATTTTAATGGGAATTCCTAGGTGAGTGTGTGTGTATGCATGCGAGTGTGTTCTGCATTGGGGATGTTCTATAGTCTCAAGCTTTCATTTATGTGTGTGTTTGTTCTGGATTGTGCCAGATTTTTATTTATTTATTTTTTTACAAATTTAAAAAAAAATCTCACATTCCATTCATTCCTATAGGGGTCAAATTATCCCGCGATTTGTTCCTTTTTGTTACTACAACCACATAAACTCCTCGAAGCCAATAAATTATTTTTTTGCATTTCAAGTTCAAGTGCGACAAAAGTGCTAAGGTCTTGGAACGCTCTGATAAACACAGTTTCGGGTCAAAATGAACCAAGGAGACGATGAGGTTTAGAGTCTACCATAAGAAATATTCAGTAAAGTAAAATGTGTGACAACCAGCCCCAGTCCCCTCTATTCAGAAAAAAAAATTACCAATATAACCAATGACAGAATATAACAAAATCACACAAAATAAAGATGAAATTATTGTTTAAATAATGTATGTTCATGAAGACAGATGCAACAGAGTCCTGTACAGTTCCTGACAAGCGGCTCCTCAGAGGTGGCTGATAGCGAGCATTTCTCACCATATTTTACATCCATTTTTATTTCTTCTTCCCTCTCTGTCTCCTTGCCCCGCAAGCCTCCCACAGCTTGTTAAATCACAACATGTCACGCTGCTTGATTGCAACAGTCAAGATCTAACATATGCCACCTGTGGGTGTGCTTTAAAGCCTGTAAATTATATTAAACCTATAAAAAAAGATCAGCTATCACAGGCCTGTGTGATGGACTGGAATAATTACGGCGGGTCTCACTTTGACTGTAAAGCTCACGCAAGACAAAGAGGTAGAAAGGACGAATGATCGAATAAAAACCTGTGTACCCCGAGGAGACAGCGTGTGTAATTCAGTGCTTCAGCCCCCCATCAAGAGACAGAAGCATCTTGTCATGCAACCATAAACAATAGCTTTTATATATCACACAAGCCATTATATCATAAAATATGTCTGAATACTGAAATGAATGTGTTGGACTTCCTAAACTGAACCCAGTGTACACACTCAGAGGTCATTTTAGGCTAATTATGACTAATTCATTTTAGGGGTGGGGTTTATTTAGATTAATCTCACTGACTATGATTATAGGTAGCATCTCTTGAACAAGCGCTCACTGTGGTAATTTTTAGTTACAAAACACGGTGCTCTCTGAGATGTGACTGTTCTAGCGGTGACATGATTTAAGGGTCAGCTCAGCTAATTAACTCTCAAGCCACAGATTTCATTACCCACAGTGCTGCTGGTCTGATCAGTGTCTCACTCTCACACCTATAGGCTGGGCTGCGTTATGGAGGTGTGCTGGTCAGAAGCTAATGAAAAGATGATACAAGTATCTGACAGGCAACAGAGTGAAATGAACCCTTTTCATGTTAAGTTTGGCTCACCTCAGATTTTCAAACATTCGTTCATCCTTAACCACTCCTGCCTTCTGAAGTAAAGATTATATATGATGTTTTTAATGATAAAAAGTGTTGTTTTTAGGTGCTAAAAT